>JARHVA010000430.1:5130000-5412500 GCA_037957365.1 Torreya grandis
TATATTTCAACAACCTATCAAATTTCAATCTCTCTGAGTGCATACCTTAAAGGGTTCACCAAGAAAGGGGTGGGCAGACCATTTTTTCTTTGCAAGATTGTTATCTAAATCTATCATGCCTATATCCACTATAAAATCCCACTTACTTGATATCCTAATAAATATTATTCCCAAAAATCCCTTAACTAAAAAAATACCTATAATTTATGACTATATCAACCTATATTTATGTATTATTTCTACTACCCACTAAAATTCAAACTAGGTCAGCTCTAGTCAATGTAGTTATGAAACTCACAACATATGCTTCGCAACTAGATTGATCCTGTTAGGAAAATTAGTTAGTGAACACATGTTTGAGATATATATTATACAAAATAATTACATTTTTGTGAGAAAATAATTTGAGTTCTAACTCATGTAGATATTAGAGATAAGTGTGTGTGAAAAAATAAAGGAGGAGAGGATATTGCAAGAGAGATTTGAGAGATTAGAGTGATAATCATTATCTCCTAACTTTTAATAAAAGAAAAATATATATAATTTAATTCTTGAATGAATAATATATCCAATTTAATTTAATTATGTTTTATTTTTATTTAAATTTATTATGATTTCATTTTGTGCACTCAATGTTATATTTTATGATTGGTATCAAAACATCTTATGTTCTCGAGCAAGATGTTGACTTAATTAAAAAGGGGAAATTCAATATTCTTAATTGCCTATAACATGATATATTTTTAGTCCTTCAAAATTATACTAACATCACCATTTAGATCCATATGATTCATATTTTTCTTGCTTTAACACATTCAAGAATGACTTGTCCATAACATTCATTTAATTTTTTTACTCGATCCACATTAGATGCTTGTGCAACATATGATGTAGCTACATTGATGTGGTGATATATTTTTATTTCTTTGAGTTATTTATTCCTCTTTTGACATACCACACCTCACATTTATATCCAAATCAAATCAGTGTACATATCTAGGTATCCATGTGGTTGTGGCTATGCTTTTTGCTATACTAGAGATTATCTCTATCTTCATGGCTGTGGTGGTGGTTATGGTATATGATATTGTATTAAAACAACTAATACTCTATATCCTCACTATCATTGATGTCATCATCTAAAAATCATTGCTTAGTGAGGTTGTATAATAGGAACCTCTATTGGTGTCACCACACCTCCCACACCATGCTACTTCCTCACATACCAAGGCCAAAATGCTTGAAATACTATAAGATACACCAAATGTGGTAACACAAAATACCTTGGTAGTCAAGGTGTTGGATGTGGATCCACCCAAAATGGATAATGTCTAGTAATCCATAGTCAACCTTATGCCTAAAAATTACTTGGCTATAACTGCCAAGTATTTGCCACTCCCTAATATGAGCACCACACAATCTCACCTTGTCTCACACTCTATAACACCAAGACATGTGGTAAAACACACACCACATGGTATTTGGTACACCTCTATAGACATGGGATGGAATTATCCACAACATAAGGTAATCTTATCAATCTATACATAATAAACCTATCATAAATACAACAAGCTATAATAATAATGGGCCCCATAGTCTATTAGCCCTAGATAAAATGCTATAAAAATCATATAATAACTATACCCAAAGCACATAACCTAAGTCATATAATGTATCCTACTTCAACACTGAGTGATAAATATATATAATATACAATGAGACCTTCTCATCTAACTTGTGATAGATCAACTAAGCTATCACAAGTCTAATAATGGCCTTCCAAATTTATGGAACAACTAAAACATACACATCAAATAGATGGACTACCAACCTAGGTTGGACATATCTCTCATAATCTATTTTGCATAACACTAAGGCTTACATATCATCATCTAAATTTGGGGTATTAAAAACCATTGGCATAATAGATAAGCATAACATTACATGTTAATCATCTAGGGTAATATCCACCTCAATTGTATCCCCATCCACCACCCATACAAATATCTTAGTTAGTCTCTATCATCTTCCTAAGAACATGGTGACTAACTTAGCACTTAATGGAATACATCACATCTCCATGAGCCCATAAAAACTAAGTGTAATGAGATGTGCCTAATCCATGACCAATAATCTATCTAGTAGATATGGTAACTAAAATGCATCCACTAGCCTCCAAAGTCTCCATTAACTCTTAAAAAACCAAACAACATATCACTTATTAAATATCCATCTAAAAATTGGAATAACACATTAAAAACATTAATTAATCAAATAAATTACTTTATTGGCCATGTAAAGCAATACATTGGCCCCTTTACCATATTCTTAACTATATCGGCCATGTAAAAAACCACATCAACCATCTACTAAATTTTACACTATCAACCATGTACCTAAACTACATCAGTTCTGTAAAAACCATACTATATTAGCCTTTATACACTATATCAACCTTGTCACTAAATTACATCAGCCATCATGTAAACAATAAACCATTATACCATGGTATTGGCCAAACTTAAAGATATATCGATTGCATCCAATTTATACTATGTCGATAGGATATTACTTCAATGACCACCAAACATTTATACACTATCAAACAACACTTATGACCACCCTCAATCAAACTATATTAGTTACCATGAACATTATCGACTAGTCACAAAATATTACCTTTTTAAATACATCAACCTAGACTATAATATATTATATTTTTGCTAATTTTTCACTAAATCATATTAAATACCCTTGACATCCATTTTGAAATTTTATGTCCTACCGATGTTTTGTGTTATGTATGGAGCCTAATTGTCTTCTAGGATTAGGAGTTAAAAAATTGATATTATTTTAGCTAGGTTTTGGATCCCATTCTTTGTATCTACAATGGTGAGGGGGATTACAAGGGGAAGAACCCCCATTGTGGGGTCTAGGGGCCATGTGACCTGATGGGGGTTTAGGGGAAGAGCCCCTAAATCAAAACTTTTATTAAAATTGCCTTGTAAAATTGTAATTTCACAGTCAATATGGGCCATTGATTAAAGGTTTCCATATCTGATAGTTTAGGTTAAGTTTAGGTGTTTTTCACCCTAAAATGTATTGTTACATGTCTGAGATGAAAAAAAACATTACACATAGAGGGGAGGCAAAAAGAGGTAGAGAGGTGTAATAGGGTTTGTTGCAAGATTTGTTTCTCCCTTGTATTGTTAGAAATAATATACTGGACAAGTTTGGTGTATGTAGCCCATCTTGGGTAAACCACATTAAATCTGGTGTCTCCTATTTTGTGCATGTTTATAATTATTTTTTATATGTTTGATTGATTTATTTTATAGTTTCTTTTGTATGTGATTTGGGGATAAATATATGTTTTATTTTATCCTAACTTTTTGTTTTAAAATATACTCTATTAATACACTTTATGGGGTAAATTCCATTACATGAATTTGATTAGATTCTTAATTTTCCTAATCTAGTTCAATTTCATTCAAAAATGCCAAAAATTACAATAAATACACCCCATACCTAGACTACACTAGCTACTATTGCAATCCATACTCTAGCACATCCTCTACCTCAAATTTGACCCATCATATTTCTCTTTGCTAAATTAGGATACACAAAGATCTGATATTCAATAATAAAAAATATGCAAATGAATAATAATTGATTCATTTTATAATAAAATTTCAAAATTTTAAACTTTCAATTATTTACAAATAAATTTTGTGTTTTGCTCATAAATTTGTTTCTATACATTATTTCCATAAACTAAAATATTTTCTAGAATCCTAAAAATGTAGATAATTTTTCAGTGATAACACCATATTTTTTCAAAAAAATTCAAAATTCATCTTATTTTTTAGATTTGTCTCATGTTCTACACACTAGATGCCTTCCCTCATCTACTTCACACATAATTTATTTTCCACACTAAAAATTTATTTGAAGGTACATAGTTACAAAATTATTTACTTCCACTTATTTTCCACTTTTTGTTACAATTTGTTAGCTCAATTAATGTGTTTCTATGTTCTTTCTCAAAGCACCATCCCATATTACACTTTGGTGACATTTTATGACCTTTAAGTGGGGTATATGTATACACATAATATTTTTAAAACTTTATCATTTACTGATGCTTTCTCTCTTGCAACAACTTGTCAAGTTTTAATCTCTATGAGTGTACACCTTAAAGGGTGTACCAGGAAAGGGGTGGGTAAATAATTAGTGCTTTGCAAGATTGTTGTATAAATATATCATGCTTATATCCACTATAAAATACCACTTACTTGACCTCCTAAGCAATATTACTCCAAAATAACCCCTAACTAATCCAAGACCTATCTTTTCTGACTATATTAGCTTGGGTCAATGCAATATTTTTGGTTCCCACCAAAATTCAATTTAGGTCAGCTCGGGTCAATGTAATTTCAAAAGTCATCATAGAATTTACAAGTAGATCAATCCTATTAGGAAAATTAGTTAGTGCTCACATTTGAACCATATATTTTTACAATATAATTATATTGTTGTAATAAAATAATGTGAGTTTTAACTCATGTAGATATTAGAGATAAATGTGTTTGAAAGAATAAAGGAGGAGAGGATATCACAAGAGAGATTTGAGGGATTAGAGTGATAAGCCTTATTTCCTAATTTTTAATAAAATAAAAGGCTATATAATCTCTTGCATAAATAATATATCCAATTTAATTGAATCATGCTTTATTTTTATTTAAATTTATCATGATTTCATTTTGTACACCCTATGTTATATTTTATGATTGATATTATAGCATCTTATGTTCCTAAGTAAGATGTCAATTTAATTACAAAGGGGAAATTCAATATTCTTAATTGTCCTGAGCATGTTAGATTTTTAGTCATTCAAATTTATACCAACATCACCATTTAGATCCATATGATTCATCCCTTGCATGCTTCAACACATTCAATAATGAATTATCCATAACATTCATTTCAATTTTTTTAATCAGTCTACATTAGATGTTTGTGAAGCATATGATGCATATGCATTGATGTGGTAATCTATCTTGATTTTTTTGAGTCATTTCTTCCTCAGTTGACACACTGTGCATCACATTTATATCCAACTCATCTCAGGGTATGCACCCAGGTGTTGGAAATATTGGCATTGATGTCAAAGGACTAAAATTATTGGTGATAAAGGCCCCATTGAATTTACTAGTGTTTTTAATAATCATATCTTGGCTAATGTATATTAATATTTATTTAATATTAATGAATATATTTTTGGTTGCATATAAGTCAAAAAAGGGCCCATGGAGAAGTCAAAGAGTCACAGGGTAAAAGATGAAAGAGGAATGGAACACATTTTCTCATGAAGAGTCATCTTGAGGAATTCCAAGAGTCACCATGTGAAGATAAAAGATGGTATGACATATTTTTCCATAAAGGGACACTTGAGGAATACAAAAATTCACCAAGATTAAGACAAAAGAGGAAATGATGCTTTTGCTTATGAAGTGTCACCATATGACTTTTCAAATGCAAAGATACAAAGAGTCATGCAAGTTTGACACCATTTTCCATGAGGATTGAAGGGTCATAAAGGGTGAATGCCAAACACCATTTGGAAAGCTATAAATAAAGGCTTGAGAAGCCATTTTTAATATGCAAGAAATTTCATGGTTTGTGTTTATTTTCAAAGAGAGAAAAGTAGGAGATATTGTAGAGTTCTATCATTTGTTGAGTAAGCAACATTGATAGTTGTGTTTTATACACAAGAGGGGTTGGTGATTCTATGGGTTGGTACTCACAAATATTTTCAAGGGGTTGGTGTTCCTGTGGGTTGGTGCTCACAAATAGTTATTGTGTTGGTACTTGACAAAGGGGTTGGTGCTCTTGAAAGTTGGTGCTTTCAAATTTTGTAATTTGAGTTGGTACTCATTAATATACTTGAGATTATTCTCCATGTTTTTTCCCACTTTTTGTTTCCACATAAAAATCTAGTGTCTCTCTCTCTTGTGTGGTGTATATTATTGTTTCAATTTTATTACATATCTTGAATGTGTGGTTAAGTGGTTAAATAAAAGAAATTTGATAAAGAAATAAGATATATAATATACTGATTCACCCCCCGCTCAGTATATTTTATGCTTAACAATTGGTATCAGAGTAGGTTATTTTGAAAAGGCTTTACAGCTTGAAGGTAGATCGAGAAAGCATGATGGGTAGATCACATGAAGGTTTTTCTACAAATAAGGCACATTTGTTTGATGAGACAAATTATTTTTTTGGAGCATAATGATGAAGAATTATTTGATGATCCTTGGATTTGACATATGGCAAGTAGTGGTAGAGGAATATGAAGAGCCACAAACACTTGTAACTACTCTGGTAGAAAATAAGGCAAGTGAAAATAATGCTAAATCTTTAAATGCTATTTTATGTGAATAAAAATTTGTTAAAGTTATGCAATGTAAATTTGCTCATAAAACTTGGGTAAAAATTGAGAATATTTACAAAGGTGATGGAAAAGTTTAGCAAGCCAAGCTTCAGACTTTTAGAAGATAGTTTGAGAGTTTGAAGACAGAAGAGGAAGAAAATATAGCAAGTTATCTTTTATGGGTTGATCAAATAGTTAATCAGATTCAAGGTCTTGGAGAAAAGTTATAAGAATCAATTATGGTTCAAATTTTTTTGAGATATCTACCATTGAGATATGATGCAAAAGTTTCAACAATTGAAGAGATGAATAATTTAGCCAAGCTAAAGATGGATGAGCTACATGGTATTCTTATGGCATATGAGATACAGACCAAATAAGAAAAACCCTCAAAGAGAGAAGCTACTTTCAAGACATCAAAGAAAGAGAAGGATAAAATTCTTGAATCAAGTGACAGTTCTAATGATGATGAAGATGAAAACAGAGCTCTATTCATTCACAAGATGAAAAAGGGCATAGGTAAATATCAAAGAAAATTACCTTTCATATATTTTAATTGTGAAAAGATTGGACATTTTGTAGCTAAGTGCCCAGATAAGGTTAATGGTGAAAATTAAGAAGGAAAGTATACATATAAGAATAATTTCAAAGAAAAATTTAAGAAGGGTTTCGAGAAGAAGATTTTATATTCCAAAGATCTTAACTTAGCCGAAGATAGTGGAGTTAGCGATTCAAAAGAAGAAGAGATTCTATTCATAGCTATACATCTAGATGCCTCTACAAGCAAAAATATAGATGATCAAGAAGAAGAATAGGATGAAGCCAAAGTGAATCTAAAAGGAGAAATCGTTTGTGCCTTAGAAGAGTTAAAATATCTTGAAAAGAAGAATGGAAGATTAAAGCTCTAGATTAAGAAAAATGAAAAGGAGTCAAAGGAAATAATTGAAGATCTACAAGCACACTTTGAAGAAGCTAAAAATAATGAAGAAGATCTAATGACATAATTGAAAATAGTAAGTAAAGAATGTGAAAGGTATGTTATTGAAATTGCTTCTTTAAAATCAGATCTTGAGAAAATAAATAAAGCAATCAATGATTGAGTAGCCAATGAGTCAAAATTTGATAATAGAAATAATATGTTGAATAAGATATTAGAAAATTAAATATCAAAGTTAGATAAGATAGGTATTGGATTTGAAAAAGAGAAAGGGGAGGCCACTAATTTCATAGACAAAGAAAAAGGAAAGATCTATGTTGAAGCTATTATAAAAGAAGACATAAAAAGGGAAGAAATTAAGAATACAAAGGATATCTTAAACAAAGAAGGATGGAGGGAACAGAGATACAAAAACAAATCAAGTCAGAGATATACAAACAGGTCATATTTTTAGGGTTACTATTTTTATTGTAATGGATATGGTCATAAGAAAATATAATGTCAAAAAAGGGCTAATAATTTTAGAAATAAGGAGAAGGAAAGTCATGCAGAGTCAAGCATAAGCCACAACTCTTTTGCTCCTATATCAGGCTTTAATGAAGAGGCCATAATATGTTACAAGTGTAATAAATTCAAACATATAGCCTGATATTATATAAGTGTGGTTGAATTAGTCAAGAAAGACTAGAGTTTCATGGCTCCATTCATAAAAAATAAAGTTTAGACAAGTTCATGGTAGAAGAAACAACCTAAAAAAATCTATGTTGGTACAGACATATTTGCATGCAAGAAATGAAAAAAACCATGGTTCATTGACAGTGGATGTTGTTAGGTTATGGAGCTAAAAGCTTCACTGATACAAACATGGAGGAGGTTGCAGGAGAGTTGCTGAGTGTCAGAGACACCGGCGTCGGTCAGGCCAACCGACGTCGGCAGGATAGGGCAGGAAGGCAACCGACGTCAGTCAGAGATCGGCCGACATCAGCAACCCCCAGGCAGACAGGGACCGACGTCGGTCGCCTGTGTGGTTTGACTGCAAGCTAATTATGGGTAGTTAGCTAACGAACCAAGTGTTTGCATGATGAGTGCTAATTTTAGACTCATAGCTGCGAATCTAATTATTGTAATTAGATGTCTAATTATTGTTTGGATGAGATCTATATAATAGACTCATGGTTGTATTGGAAAAGTGGGCTAGTTTGAGTTGAGCAAAGTTTGCTCCTTCTGTGCATGAGGTGAGCAAGGGTGTTCCTCCTAGTTCCACAGCAGTACCAGGCGTGTTGGTGCTGGTTTGGAGAGTCAGCTGGATTCTTCAGGAGTGTAGGATCTTGGTCACAGTTGCATGGCCTATATAGGAGATCTACATGGTAAGTAAGATCATTGATCTGCAGGTGTATGTGTGTGCAAGGTCAAGGTTCACAGGTGAGCAGAACCATTGTTTGATTTGCAGGTGTGCAAGATCTTATAGACAGCAACACAACAGGGAGCAGTATCAGGCAGGATCTACTTGGAGTACAGGTGTGTACTCAGATAGAGCAAGAGAGGAAGGCAAGGGAGTTCCTTCCATAAGTATGGTCTGTTGAATTGTAGGTTATTGCAGATTCATGGGAGATCTACTTGAATTACCTTGAGTACTTGTGGAGTGCGTGGAGCACTTGCGGTGTGCGTGGAGCATGGGAGGTGAACACCAACTCTGTATTTGAGTTGAGTGTTGGGACCTGAAAGGGAGAGCTTTGGGGAGAAGAATTACTATTCACTTGAGGTGTGGGAAACCTCTGTAAGGTGGTGGAGAAGATGTGGGATATTCTCTATTGTATTCTTTTCTGTATAAAGTGTTAATACAAGTTGTGTATTGTCTCTCATACGCTGTGTTATTCTGAATTCTAGTTACTTGTTGATTCTGGTTATTTCCGCATATTAAGTTGCTTGAAGTTGGTAATCAATTGTATGCTTCCGATGTTTTGCATCCCTGACAGATGTTTGAGTCACATGATATAAGACAAAATCAAGTTCATAACCTTGAAGAAGATCAATAGTGGCACAGTAAAATTCAAAGATAATACTACTACCAAAATTGCCAGAAAAGGTACACTAAGTTTGGATAATGGTAGAACTAAAATTGAAAATATTTTATATGTAAGTCTTAAGCATAATATTTTAAGTGTAAGTCAGATATGTGATCAGGGTCACACACTAAAGTTTTATGCAAAAGGTTGTGAAATTAGGAGAAAATATTTAGATGTGTTGATTGTAGATACTCAGAGAACAGGCAATAATTTGTATATGTTATCAGACATCAAAGGTCAAAGATGTTGTTTGAGTTAGATTGAATAACTTTGGATATTGCATAGGAGAATGGGTTATATAAATTTTTATATTTTTGTCAACATCAACAAAAATCAAGCAGTCAAAAATCTTCCAAATATTATAAAGCTAGCTGACACACTTTGTGAACTTTGTCAACATGGGAAGCAAGCCAGAAGGTAGTTAAAAAAAAAAGAGTACTTGACCACTTAGATGTTAGAGCTTATTCACACTAATCTATGTGGACCTATGATAACTCAAATTACTCAAGGTGAGAAATATTTCATGTTACTTATTGATGATTTTTCACATATGACTTGGGTAATGTTTTTAAAGAAAAAATTAGAAGCTTTCAGATATTTCAAAGCATTCAAAGAATTAGTTGAGAATGAAACCAATTTGAAGATTAAGTGTCTAAGATCAGATCAAGGAGGAGAATTCATGTCAGATTATTTTATTTAGTATTGTGAAGACCATGGAATAAAGAGACATTATTCAGCAACCAGAACTCTATAGCAAAATGGAGTAGTTGAGCAAAGAAATAGAATGTTTGAGGAGATGGTGAGTGCAATGCTAAATGAAGCCAAGATACTAGATAAATATTGGAGAGAGGTAGTTACTATAGAAGTACATATTTATAATAGAGCATTATTTAGATTCAATAGTGACAAGAATCCTTATGAGCTATGAAAAGACAAACTAGCAACAGTTGATTATTTCAGATTTTTCGGCAACATATACTTCATAAGAGAACTGATAAAAAATTTGGGAAGTTTGAATCTAGAGTAGATGAAGGTATATTTATTGGTTATTATTGAAAAATTAAATCTTATAAATTTTATAAAAATAGAACCAAGAAAATTGTTGAAAGTGCAAGTGTCAAGATAGAAGAAGATGGAATACAAAGAATCAGTGATCTAGTAGACATTCCTGCAATCATTGAAGAGGAAGATTTTGAAGCATCAAATGAAGATGAGAAGGAGAAAAAAGACACCAAAAAATCCATCCAAATATGTTTAGAGAAATCATAATGAAAGTGACATTATCGAGGACATAAATGAAGTAATTCACACCAAAAAATGATGGTAAATGAATCTGAGCAAGTTAACTTCTCTTTGTTATCCAAAATTTAGCATAGAACTTTTTCAAAATCTAGACATGATAAGCATTAAGTTAAGTCTATGGATGAAGAATTAAATTAGATAGAAAAGAATGATAATTTGGAATTAGTGCCTAGACCAAAAGATCACAATGTGATAGGAACAAATGGGTTTATAGAAATAAGTTGAATGAAAATGGAGAAGTGACTAGAAATAAATAAAGATTAGTATGTAAAAGATATGCTCAAATTGAGGTAATATATTTTGAAGAAAATTTTGCATCAGTGGCAAGGTTAGAGGCTATTAGAATGTTTCTTGCATATGCAGTGTTTAAAAATTTCAAAGTGTTTCAGATGGATGTCAAATCTACCTTCCTAAATGGGAATCTAGAAGAAGAGGTCTATATTGAGCAACCTAAGGGATTTATTCTCTCAAATATTATTAGCCATGTATGAAAATTAAATAAAACATTGTATGGATTGAAACAAGCTCCCAGATCTTGGTATGCAAGACTTGATATATACCTACAGGATCAAGGTTTCAAGAGAGGATTTGCTGACAATAATCTCTATATCAAAATAGAAGGTGAGAATCAATTGATTGTTGTGGTATATGTTGATGATATCATTTTTGAAGGAAATATTGAAAAGATGAAAAAATAATTTTTTAATAATATGCAAAAATAATTTGAGATGTCTATGCTTGGAGAATTATCATTTTTCTTATGATTGAAAATATTTTAGTTAAATAAAGGAATTTTCATATCTCAAAGTAAATATGCCAAGGAAATGTTGAATAAATTTGGTTTTGAGGATTGTGCACCAGTTGACACATCAATGTGTACAAAAAATAAGGTGAGCAAGGATGAAGATTCAGTTGTTCCAGATCAACCTTTTTATAGATCTATGATTGGTAGTCTTTTATATTTGACGGCATTGAGGCTAGACATCATGCATGTAGTAGGTATGGTTACAATATATCAGTCATCTCAAAAATATATTCATGTTCAGTTGGTGAAGAGAATATTTAGATATATCAAGGGGACATTGGATTATGTATTATGGTATCCCACAGATAGATATTTCACTTTGGTTACTTATACATATTTAGATTGGGTAGGGTGCTTGGATGATAGAAAGAGTACAAGTGGAGGATCTTTCTTCCTTGGTGATAGCTTAGTATCATAGCTAAGCAAGAGGAAAAATTTAGTATCACTTTCTATAGTTAAAGAAAAATATATTGCAATTATATTATTTTGTACTCAAGTGCTTTGGATGAAGCAAACTTTGGAAGATATCAAGGTAAAATATGATGAATTTATTTCTATTTTTTGTGACAATATAAGTGCTATTAATATTTTGAAGAATCCAGTGATGCATTCAATAATAAAACATATTCCCATTAGATATCACTTCTTAATACAACAAGTTATAGGGCAATAGGTTAAGATGGAGTATATCAGTACTACAGAGTAGATTGTAGATATTTTCATAAAGGCACTACCAACAAACACATTTGAGTATCTACAGGAGTTGGAAGTAATCTCTTTTACTTCTTACCATTGAGGTTCAACATCAGTTGAGGGAGAGCTAAGTGTTAGCTCTAGGTAGGCCCTTTGCCATTAATGTCAAAGGGGGAGAATAACAAGGAATAGGTACAATTTTCTATAGTAAGGGGGATTTACTATATGTTTTTCAGATAGTAGTATGTGCATGTTTTAGGATGTGGTAGTTTCAATTTGAGGTTGCCATCAATGACAAAGGGGGAGATTGTTGAAAATATTGTCATTGATGTCAAAGGACTAGCATTATTGGTGATAAAGGCCACATTTCATTTAATGGTGTTTTTAATATTCATATCTTGGCTAATGTGTGTTAATATTTATTTAATATTAATAAATATATTTTTGGTTGCATATAAGTCAAAAGAGGGCCCATGGAGAAGTCAAAGAGTCACAAGGTAAAAAGAGGAATGGGACACATTTTCTCATAAAGAGTCATCTTAAGGAATTCCAAGAGTCACCATGTGAAGACAAAAGAAGGTATGACACATTTTTATATAAAGGGACACTTTGAGGAATATGAAAAGTCACCAAGATAAAGACAAAAGAGGAAAGGAGGCTTTTGCTTATGAAGGGTTATACAAGTTTGTCACCATTTTCCATGAGGATTGAAGGGTCACAAAGGGTGAATGCCAAAGGTCATTTGGAAAGCTATAAATAAAGGCTTGAGAAGCCATTTGTAATATGTAAGAGAGTGCATGGCTTGTATTTTTTTTTAAAGAGAGAAAAGTAGGAGATATTATAGAGTTCTATCATTTATTGAGTAATAAAAATTGAGAGATAGTTATGTTTTATACACAAGAGGGGTTGGTGCTCCTATGGGTTGGTACTCACAAATCTTTACAAGGGTTTGGTGATCCTATGGGTTGGTTCTCCTACAAGTTGGTGCTTGTGAGATTTATAATTTGAGTTGGTGCTCATTCATATACTTGAGAATATTCTCCATGGTTTTTTCCACATTTGGTTTCCACGTAAAAATCTGGTCTCTCTCTCTCTCTCTTGTGTGGTACATATTATTGTTTTAATTTTATTGCATATCTTGAATGTGTGGTTAAGTGGTTAAAGAAAATGAATTTGATAAAGAAATAATATATATAATATATTGATTCACCCCCTCTTAGTATAATTCATTCTTAACACTAGGTATCCATGTGGTTGTGGATATGCCTATGGTTATACTAGATCTTTTCTCTGTCTCTATGGCTATGGTACTTGTTATTGTATTACAATAACTAATACTCTATATCCTATCTATCACGAATTTCATCATCTTAAAATGATTTCTTGATGAGGCTATATAATGGGAATATCTATTGTTGTCCTTACACCTTCCATATCATGTCACTCCCTCAAATGTCAAGGCCAACATGCATGAACTATTATAGGAGCCACTAGATATGGTAACCAAATCTACCTTGGTACTTAAGGTAATTGATGTGTCTCCACCCACCATGGATAATATCAATTAATCCATGGTAAACCCTATCCTAAAAATTACTTATCCATGATTTCCAAGTATTTATGATGCCCTAATATAGATGCCACACAATCTCATATTGTGTCAAACTCCACAACTCTAGGACATGTGGTAAAACACATACTAAATGGTGTTGGGTGCACCTCTACACACGTGGGAGGAAATTATCAACAACATAAGTTAATCCTATCTATAAAATAGGATTGAAAAATAATTTGTCTCATTTGAAGGTATATAAAACAATGATAAGCATAGATAAACTAATGTGTTAGGCCTAATCCCTTGAAGGGCATGGATTAATAGACTCAAGAAACTAGACAAGAAAATACAATGCAATGCCTTCCCAAAGTGACTCTCTCCTCCAAGATCAGTCCATTAATCATGTTTGTGCCCAAATTTTGTGCTCCAAGTCTTTGTCAATATGATAGGGTGAGCTCCACCAACATATATAATTGTACCAATAAGTCATGGATCTTATTTGGTTGAAATTAAAAGAAGGTTTGAAGCTTTCTAGTGACTTTTTGGCATAGTTTGTTTGCACCTAAAAATATTAATGGCTATAGCCATGGCTCTTGTGTTTAATTTTTTTTAATTTACTCCAACTCATGTGTGGATAAGCTTGGGTTAGGGTTGGGGGGTCAAAATGCATTTATGTTTTGGGAGAATGGGGCATTAATAAGGCATGGCTAGCCTTAATCCTAATATTTACCTCATTAATGATGGTATTTCCCACTTTTGACTTTGAGGTTGATGACATCATATTCCTAGATATTTGGTGAATTAAGAATTTATAATATTATATATTCATTAAATTTACATGGATTTTTCACTTAAAATCTTAATCTATTGTTCTTTGCTTAATGTTTTAGCTTAGTCTTTTTAGAATTATTAAAAATTGGTTGACTATTTAATTAGAATGATTGAAAATGTCAATTCACTTGGTTGTAATTTGACTAGAGTTGAATTAAAGGAAGGTGAAAATTACATAAGGGTACCACTGTAATTAGGGAGGTATAGATGTGAATTGGCACATGCATGCAATGTGTGTGGATGAATTCAAGGATTTCGGTGATTGAGAATGTGAATTTTCTAAGTCATAATTTGAACCAAGAAAAATTAGAAGAATATAATTATTGTGTATAGGGTAATACCCTAATTAGGGACATACTGATGTGGTTCAATACTTACACATGACATGTGTATATGAATTAAAGTATTTTGATGATTTTGGTCTAGCTTATGTGTTATTGCGATAAGTTTTTCAAATTTTTAATTTAAGCATGATAGTGGTAGGAATTAGATGTCTACATTTTACACTTATTTGAGAAGGTAGAGTGAGACATTTGGTTAAAGAAATGAAATTTCAAAGAATAAAAAGAGTTGCTTAGAATGATCATCATTAGAATAAATAAATTCATTTCCACTTTCTATTATATTATTCATGAGTTATAGAAAAATGAGGCTATGAATATGCCCCAAATAATGTTTGGGTGGCACATGATGCCCCCTCAAGGGGAGGATGAAAAATTTAATTTTGATGCTTAGCCCTCAACTAGAATAAAATAACACATAATTCAACAAAAGAGGCCAAAAAATAGAGTAATTAGAAGAAAAGGAATCGAAGAATGGATACATGAGGCTAAAATGAGCCTCTCATGATGAAATGATGAGATGTTAGAGATTAGTTTAGGAGATGCACACCTAAAATAATATAAAATTAATAGTATATGTTTTGTAAATGAATGCATAACATGACTTGATACATAATATAGGAGATGCATGCCATGTAGTAGTAGAAAGAATCATGTTTGTTTCCAATATTTGGCTCATGATTAGATTTATGATATCCTAGTTAGGTAGTAGATATGTAGGATGGTGTTTTCACATATGTTGTTTTAGCACCACATTATTGTAATATTAGACCACTTGGTGTTTAATGTGGAAAATAAAAATAGGCATCATAAGTATAAATAAATGATAATAAAATTATATTTTAATTTGTGAATGGACTGGTTCAAATGCAAATATTTACATCTCCAAATAATGATATAAAATACTAAAACTTAAGTTGAAAACATTTACATTTGAGTAAAAAACAAAAACAAAGGATTAAATTTAAACACAAAATGTAACCGAATTAAGAACATGATATGAATTAGCATGAATTAAATGGAAATAAGAATATATCAAAACACAAAAAAATAATAAAAAATAAACCAAGGATAAATTGTAAACAACTTAGAATCAAGATATGAATAATCAAAACTTAAGTAGGAACAAGATGTACAAGATATACACAAGCAATAAAACAATATAAATAAAAATGTAAAAAACTTAAGCCCAAGTTAAGGCATGACTCGAGTATTTTTTAAAATGTAAACAAGTAAATAAAACAATAAATAAAAGACAAAAAATACAATGCAATTAAGATAAAGAACACAATGTCAACAATCTTTGTAATGAATACAATGTTATGCTTAAATTATGAAAAGCTATCAAAGTAGGGGGAATGGAAGAATAAGGAAGGAGTGGTTGAGTGAATTTAAATGCCTTAAGAAAGTGGATTCTACCTACATATTCCCATGGACACAAGATCCAACATGAACTTCATGTCAAATGTAGCTCTCCCAAGGATATGGGATAGAGGAAATGTGATGATAAATAGAGAAGCAATGATTAATAGAGAAAAAATAGTGAGAATATATAGGTCCATATTTTGTGAGTAATTATAGGTCTAGAATTACTCACAAAATGGCAAGATCGTAAAGGTACATGGTATAGTGAGATGGAAATAAGAGTGGTCGAGTAGACCTTGGATACCCCATCCATACAAACACTACATACATAGTCCATGTGGACCTTAGGGAAATGTAGTTCTCCCAAAAATGGGAGTGTAATGAAATAATGATAATGATGAAAAAAATAAAGGGGAATCCCACTTAGGAGATGACACAAATTTGTAACTCTTATGAAAATTTTAATACCATCTTCCATAACTAGGAATGTTTTTGGTATTTTTCCTAAAATTTTCTAATGTTTTTATGTTTTTTAAAATAAGGAAAGAAAGGTATTATATTCAAATGTACAAAAAACCATCTATCAAAGGACACTACTCCTTATGTAGAGGCTCAAAAAAGCTAAACTGACTGCAATGATGTTGGTCTACAAACTAATGATAGTGTTATAGGTACAATCATTGATAGGGGGTGTGAATCAATGAGCCCTAATATTTCAATTTCAATTCCAATCCTTTCAAACTATTAAACAATCAACATATATCAACTTGATCAAGCAACATTAACAAGAGAGCTCATTCATTCAATGCATACACAAGATCAAACACATAGTTCTTATGGGAAACCCTCAAGGGGAATAAAACCCACTCTCAAGATTATAACAAATGGACTAATTGTCCTATAAAAAGTTAAAAAAAAGAGATTGGTCAACTCATTTAGACCAAAAAACCTTGATCAAATCCTCTCGACCAAAGGCCTTTAGTGAAACACCTATTTTACAAGGAGCAACTACCCTTAAGGAAGATCAAGTCCTTTAGACCCTCTTTTGAAGTGAATAACTCCAACTTAGAACTAATATCTTCAAAAATTGATGATGGATATCTAATTATCTAACCCATACACAAACTTTATTTCTATCTCACACAGGCCTCTCATATAGGCATGTCAGAATCTCTCTCATTCTTCACTCAAACTATCCTCATATGCACACTCAAACCTCTTTGCATATCCTCAAACTACAAGATCACTATTCCAACGTTAATAACATGACATATAAGTCATACACATAGTCAATTTTTTTTTTATGTAATTAACTCCTCTAATAGGTACACTACCTATCTATAGACACTAAAAAACCACACACAATGGTCTTAGATGTTGAAACAACCCTAGACCACTTTGGGACCCCCTAGGGACCATCCCACAACCCTTTGATTGAAAACATAAGTTAGGTTAGCTAACTATCTAACTAACTTAACCTTTTACCAAACTTGACCTTTGATCATTGACTACTGATAGTCACCCTAACCATCGATGATAGGCTTGACCCCTGCTGGTCAGGATCCAACCACCTGAACACTTAACTTCAACTTTTACTCTACCTTGAATTTTTATAATTAGCTTACCTGATCCACTCATGGATCAATGCATGTTGAAACTAAATTTAGACATCAAGTTAAACCTCTTCTTGAACCTAAACTTCCACCTCTCCCATTTTCATATAAAAAGAGAGGAGCAGGAGGTGAAAAGGGATCCACAACTATCAAGAACTTCTTGTATCAATTTTTTTTTGGCAAATCATTCTTCCAACAAACCAGTGAACCAACAAGTGTGATAGAGATCCCAAATATTGACTCTCATCGACCAATAAGTAAGTATTGTTAATCTACTATAATTTCTCAAGACTCCATCAACCAGTTCATTGGCCAACAAACTCAACCATTCTTCAAAT
This sequence comes from Torreya grandis, assembly GCA_037957365.1. Lineage (NCBI taxonomy): Eukaryota > Viridiplantae > Streptophyta > Pinopsida > Cupressales > Taxaceae > Torreya > Torreya grandis. Next base: position 5,148,286 of record JARHVA010000430.1, read on the forward strand.
CAATAAATAGGAAAGTTAAGTATCTATTTTTAGTAATTAGTTACTTTATTTCTTTTTTGAAACTAACCCAACCCAAACCCACCTTCTAAAATCTCATTATGTAACCTCACTAATCAATTTTTTTAACTAGACCAAAACTAATAATAATTGTTGATGGTCACCTTGATCACTGACGGTCTATCCCAACTGCCAATGGTTACACAACCATAGACAATCATACCCAACTACAACAGTCACTATCAGACAAATAAACAATAAGCTATTTTCACCCACTAGACCTTAACCAAATCTTAGTTTTTGACCTTTTACCTAATCATAGAACCCTACCCTATTTTTTGAACTATACCTAATCTATTTAGCATTAATATCACTATATTTATTGCTATAATTAGTAAAATCTATCTTCTTGTATTACATTTTAATATCTTATATTGTTTATGCAAGTACTTTATCTTTCAATTTTTGAACTTAACTATTTAAAATCATCGATTGATAACCTCCTAGGAAGTGTGTGCTTTTTAGATCTAGATCATGCTAGGCAATCCACCTAACTACCCAACTAATCAACCATTTGCTTTAGTGTTTTCTTATTTGCAAGTCATTCTTGCCTAGACACAGAGGAGCTCTCTACAGTCATCTAATCAATGTGTACACATCATACCAGGTTCTTCTACCATATCTTTCTTGAGTTTCTTATTTCTTTCTATCAAGAACATAAATAAAAAAATTTAAAACATTTTGGTAGGCCTGATGGGACCCTTGAGTCTTTTCTTAGGTCATAATTTCATCTAGGTGACTCTTCCTATCTTTCTACTCATACAATGAAATCAAAATCTCATTTTTGGGTTAAAATTGATTGCATACATTGTTTTCTTGCTTATTTTAGCTCACATAGCTTAATTAATCAAGTGAATTAATCATAGATTCACTATTATAACACACACAAGACCAAACCACTTACACTTAATCAAGCATAAAAACATTGACATAAGGCCCAACTAGGATTTAATTGCCTAACAATCACCTTTCCTAGCCATCTTACTTAGATTTCATCACCAAGGTGAGAACCAACTCAACTCTCTAGTTGAGTATGATCTTTGGTAATCAGTATATCTTGGCTAAGCGCCTGATACCCTTATCACCGTAGTGTTTGAAGTGAGGGGGTAGCTCCTAATATCAAGCCACATATTGATTTCTAATACAAATCCCTTTGAGAGCCTAAACACAACCTAAAACCAACCATAGACTTCTTTTTTTGTACCCACTCTATAAGCCAATTTCAGTCACACAATTTTTAAAACTTAAGGCATAAGCCACAAGAGAGATTAAAAATAACCTTAGGACTTTATGTGCTTTAGTGTGTGTTTCATTTCCTTGACTTTTTTTTTCTTCTCTTTATTTGAGTTTTGATATTGTTTGTATCTTCCTCCTTTCCTCATATGCATGGTTTTAACTAGGCAATAACTAAAAAACCTAGCAAACCAGGACCCACCTCATAATCATTCATCTTCCTCTTCTCCCTCATCCATGGAGTATATCATAGATGTACTGAGTTATCCCCATATTTTTAGAAGTCCTACCATCCCTCAAATGGTTTCCCAAGGTGATGTGGATTTTGATACCTTTCTAGATAACAATCCCATATCTGTCTAACATTACCTTAACACCATATTTCATCATACCCCTACTTTGGTTTTACCTATTGACCTACCCTATGGCATGCCATCCCACCTTATGGGTGACACTTCTATAAGCACCATCTCCACCCAACCTTTGGTCACCCAAGCATCATCCTCTACCAATAACCCTATTGATACCACCATCCAAAACCAACCCACTCAACCAAGCAACACCCAAACACATTTTTACCCAACTAAAAACCCTCCTAATATAGGAGAAACCCAAATTTTGGGCACTAGTACTTCCCTCACCATAGGAGACCCCTCTACTAGTGTCACCACCATTCCTCTTGTTTCTAACCCATCTACCTCGACTCCATTTCAGATCTTGGTGGTTCTCATGCCTTCCACCCTTCCACCCATCTATACCAAAGCCACCACCTACCCTTTATCTAATAACCAAACCATACCTCATACCCAACCTATGTTAATCTCTCAAAAAGTGCCCATTACATTAAACCTAAGATATGTCCCTAACCCACAAGGGTATGACCTCTACCTTCCACCCAACCACATATCTCCATGTATTCATATGTGGCATCATCCTAACCACCCACATACACATACCAATATGTGGAAACCTCTCAACCGCCCACCAACTGTACATATGTTACTCCTACCCAAACCCAACATAACCTACCTTACAATTATGGGGGTGCATAAATCCAAACCAACCTTGTCAAAATGTTAATGGACAAAATGACTAATTTGGAGTCATCAATTTTTGGAGCTCATAATATTTTGTCATATGACTAAATCTATAATGAACCAATTGACCCATCCATCCCCATTCAACCATATCCTCCTCAATGGGAACTTCCTAATTTCTTAAAGTTTTAAAGTAAGGAGGAGCCTCAACAACACCTAAGAGCATTTAGGCATTCATGTTATATGATTTCCTATAATGATGCTCAACTTAATTATACCTTCCCCATGTCTCTATCCAGTCTAAAATTAGATTGGTACCATGCTATTATAAATCACTCCCTCTTTTCTTTTGCCTAATTATCTCATATCTTCTTAGACCACTTTTCCATAAACATCTCTAAGAAAGTCTCCATCACTGATCTCTACTCCATTTAGAAATTCGATGATGAATCCATTGCTAACTTCATAACCCATTAGAAAAGTCTGATAAACCAAATCTCCTTTTCTTTACCCCAACCCAAGCTAATTGAACTCTTTTCCTAGGCTTGTACCAAACACATATCCTCTACTTTGTGGGTTCAGAGCTTCAGGACCTTTGATGAGGCTCTTACCATGGCATGAAAACTAGAAAATAGAGCCATCGATGAGTGGAAGTTAAAATTGAGAAACAATAATTCTTCATTCAAATCAAATGAGACCCCCTCCTCCAAACTGAGTAATCAAACCAACACTAACTCTAAAAATAAGGGAACCATGAATGTGATTGTCCTTAAGATAGCCCCTCCACCCATTGTCAACAAATTTAATTTTTCCACTTCCTTCAATCAAAACACTAGGAACTTAAACCACAATACCCATAATCAATTTACTCTACTTGGAGAGGCATACACTTCAGTATTGGAGAAATTGTTAAAATCCAATCTCATACAACTCCCTTAGATCAAACCTTCACAATAATTCAACTCTTCTCATCCTATACTTAGTTGGTATAAAGAGAATAAATTGTACAACTTCCATTGAGCTATTATACATGATGTTAGTAGGTTTAATCCATTAAATAACATTTTCTTAACCATCATTTACAATGGTGAACTTGTGTTGGATAACCCTAATGCACCCCCAAACCAATCACTTGACATATTTAGACAACCATTCCCTAACCATGCCTCTTCCATGAATAATGAAAACAATCAGGTATAATCCTCTCACAACCATGAATTCCATACCATTAATAAAGTCTTTAGTAAACTCATTACTGAGAAACCATTGACAAAATCACCTTTCCTACCCCTCCACTTAGGTAGTGTAGTCACCCTCCATTTCTCCAAAAGATGAAACCCAAGAAACAACCTCTCCATCTTCTTCACCCATTAAGACATTTTAGCTGCTAATCCATCCTTCAGAAGACATACCAAAAAAGGAAACCATTACCACCATCTCTTTCTCTTCCATCATACAACCATCCACTCTTGCTTTGAAAATCATACCTAAGGAAGGGATCACTCCACCTACCTCCCCCATGGGAGATTCACCTTCTAAAACCTTTTAACCTTTGATTGAGAAAAGGAATAAGATAACCACTTCTCTCTCTCCACCCATAGTTTTGACCTTTGAGCTCAGTATTGAAGGCATCAAACCCATCTATAGACCTTTCTCTAGATTGGTTCAAAACTTATACTACTTATCCCAACTCGACACCAATTGTGTCATATTTTGGCACCATCTCAAGCTTCCTTAACAAGCCAAGCAAAAACCTCCAACCATACCACTATCATCCCAACCTTCTATTACCACTACCAAACCCACTTTTACCACAACTGAGCCACTAGAAACCTCTATCGACCAAACCATACCTAAACTATCTGAATTGACTACACCTAAGATAACTAAACTACCTTCTACCACTCTAACTAATCATATCAAAAACCTTAACATACCCCCTACTTATAACCTTAATTACCCTTCATTAGATTTGGACTTAAATTTACCAACCATACCAAAGAAACCCCAAACTAAGCTAATGAAGAGGGTAAAACCACCAAAGATACCTTAAACCAAAACTATACCTCCCCTTTCCACTTTACCCTCAATTTTGGGACCTCATCCCTCTACCTTAATTGGGAAACCAACCCTCCCAATCAAAACCCAACCACCACTTTTAGTTATACCATCATCCTACTTTTATCCACACCTATTTTCACTGAATCACCCATAAGTAAGCCTCCAACCTTCCCTTCATCTATAAACAAACTGCTTACCTCTCAAATATCTACCTAAAAACATTCTAACCCCAAACTTCCAACCTCTCTACCAAACCTAAAACCATCCACCAAGAATGCTCATTTACCAAAAGACTCTACCACCAAGCCTACTTCTAAAAACATTTTTGACTCAACTTCTAAACCTAAAACCTCTATGACTTTGCCACCTTTTCTTGAATCTTAATCAATCATCCTATAGAGGCTATTGCAAGTATCTTGCTTAACCTTACCACCTATCAGAACATTTGACCCACATAGTCCTAAACCATCTTGGTATAATGACAAATAAATATGTTCATACCATAGGACACTTAGACATGACACAAAAAATTGTAAGGCTCTCTAAATACTATCCCATTAGCTATATCATGAGGATGAATTATTATTAGATGAGCCTCTTATGATCCCAACACTGATCCAAGAACCAAGAGCCATCAACCAATATTCACCTATTCCTCCACTCTCACCTCATAGTGAATAGGAACCAAAGAAATCATCTATCCTGACTCCTCCCCCAATCCATACCATCCATGTGGTCACATGATCACATGATCAACCAAAGTACAAGGGAATGATAAAGGTGTCCATTCCATGGACATATCCCTCTTCCACCACCCAACTACATGGCCAACACCAAGCACCTTTACCTTCAACCAAACCTAAAGTGTCCATATTAGGACCCTCTCACTCTAATCTATTTGAATAAATCCAACAAGTAGTTTTGAAATAGCTTCACTAAACACTGGTGAAGATGAGTTTATATGAACTAATCAATACCTCACCCCATTATCACCAAGTGATGATAGAAGTGTGGTAGTCTATAGAGGTTAGGTTAGAATACCCATAACCTCTAGTAGCCTTTATCAAAGATCTCCAACTTTATAACCTTATTACCTTTAAGGATTAGAAAATACCCTCCATCCATGTAGATGACCTAGAACCTCTCCTTTTCATTACCACATACATCAACCAAACCTACATCAAGCAGGTTATGATTGATGGGGGATATAGTATCAACATTATCTCTTCCCATGTATACAAACAACTCTAATTACCCAAAAACATCATGTTAGAAACCCTAGCAATGCTTTGATCATTCAATGATACCATGGCCATGACTTTAGGAAATGTTGTCCTTCATATTAGCCTAAGACCCTATACACTTCTTGAGATCTTCTATGTAGTAGAAGGAGAGTTCTAGTACACCAAACCTACACTGGTGCATCAAATTTGAGCACAAAGGTCAAGTTATTACAATATAAGTTGACTCAAGCCTTTTCACATCATCTAACATGATGTACTAAACCAATGATGTTCTCTTTCCTTTATCCAACAAGCCTTCACTGGTAAAATATGAAGCCCCATATTCCTCTACCAGTTCATCCATTATTTCCACCTAAATCCCTATAATATACCCTTTGAAATTAACATTCTATCATCTTTCATTAGATGAGTATCACCTTCTAACCTTTACTAGTTTCCCTACTCCCCAAGAGTATGGGAAACTTAACCACCTACTTGATTATGACCCTAATATTGGGACCATTGTTCCTTTTATATCCTCAAATTTTCAAACTAATTTCATCTATGGGAGACTTGATAAACCCCATGACACTTCCACCACCTCTTTTTCACCTCAACCATTCACCTCTAGCTTCTCCTATCTAGACAAACCAGACTTTGCCTAGACATACCTTTATAGGTGTGCCTGAAAAGGATTTAGTCTAGGTTAGTATGAACATAGGCCGCATGAATTACTTCTAATCAAAACCCAAAATCTCACAAAAACCATGGCCTCAATTTCAAACCACCTAAACAACAAACCAACCCACCTCCTATTCCTATCATTGATTAAGAAATCCCATCCTCACCATCCACTCCACCATTGATAGTTAAGTATTATGTCATCATTCCTCCTAACATTTTTTTCATCAACATGATCAGCCTTAGACCCTTGAATTATCAAAAGGCTGGGGTGACCATAACTATTCCTTTGACCCACCCTGAGATGATAGGATATGACTCTCCTACCATTAATACTATTTGGTATTAGGATGATGATTCCATTCTCACCTATATTGGTGAATAATATTCCTCTATCCATAAATATCTTCCTCTTAAAACTTCAACCATGTTGAATGAATCCACCATGGATATTAACTTGGGCACTCCTGATAACCCACACATCAAAATTGGTCAATCACTAGATTTTGAGGAGCTTCAAGACTTCCCCTTCTTCTTGCAAGACCATAACATCAAATTTGCTTGGTCTTATAATGACATGCAAAGAATCAACCCCTCCATCTCTACCCAAAACATAGAACCAACTATGATGCCAAGCCTATTAGGTAAAAACTTTAGTGAATACCCCTCGCATAGCCCTTATAATCAAAGAAGAGCTTCAACATCTCCTATTCATCAATTTCATTCAACCCATTGACTATCCCCAATGGGTCTCAAACATCATACCTATCACTAAAGTCATAGGGGGAATTTGCATTTTTGTGGAATTTTATGACCTTAACCTTGCTTTCCCAAAGGATGACTTTCATCTACCAAGCATTGACCAAATAGTTTATATTATAACCAAATATGAGATGTTATCTCTTATAAATGGATTCTCAGGTTAAAATTAGATCCTAATTACCTCTAAAGATCAACATAAAACTACCTTCATCACCCCAAGGGGAACTTTATGCTATAGGTTCATTCCTTTTACACTGAAGAATGATGGTACAACCTATCAATGCGCTATGACCTACATCTTCCATAACCTTATCCATAAAATCATTGAAGACTATGTTAATGAATTTTTGGGAAAATCCAAATGTCTTAAAGACCATTTGGATTTTATTAAGATTATCTTGGAGTGACTCATCCATCACCATGTCCACCTTAACCCTAAGAAGTATATTTTTGGGGTCTTATCTGGAAAGCTCCTTGACTTTATCATCTCCCTTTGGGGAATCAAAGTTGATCCAACCAAAATCAAATTAATCCTTGACATGCTTCTTCCTAACCACCTCAAGCAACTCTAAGACTTATAGGGGAAGCTCCAATCCATTCTTCATTTCATCTCCCATCTCTCAAATTGATGCCAACCCTTTTATCACCTTCTAAAAAGTGATGTATCATTTAAGTGGAATAACGACTATCAAAAGGCCTTTGATTCACTTAAAGAGTACCTTTTGTCTCTGCCTATCCTCATTATTCCCAAGGAAGATCAACCTTTTTACCTTTATATCTCTACCATTGACCACTTCTTAGGGTCAAAGCTTTCTCATCGAGATGAAAAACATAAAGAGAAAACCATCTACTACATTATTTGCATACTTGTAGAGTATGAGATTTGGTACACCTATACTGAGAAACTTTGACTAGATTTGTTTATCATAGCCATAAAACTTATCCATTACCTTCTCAACCATAATACCTATGTCATGACCAATACTGACCCACTCAAGTATATGTAATGTAAAACATACCAAAACTAGTGTATGGCTAAGTGGCTCATGCTTCTAGCAAAGTTTAACCTTGAATTCCTTTAGTAGAAGTTAATTAAATGGAGAGTCATTGCTAACCAATTGGTTGAAGAGCCATTAGTAGATAATAAAACTCCTCCTCTTGAGTTTCTTGATGAATCCATCATGACCCTCTCTTAGGCATACTTCACCTATCAAGTGACCATGTTATTCAATGGATCAAAGTGTCACCATGGTGGGAGAGATGGGATCATCCTCATCCCTATTTATGATGAACCTCTTCCTTTATCCTTCAATCTATATTTATAATGTACCAAAAATATGGCCAACTATGAGGCTCTAATGATAGGTCTCTAAAAGGTGTTAACCTTGGGAGTCAAAATAATCAACATTTTTGGTAACTCTCAACTTGTGGTTAATTAAATCAATGGTTTTTACCAGTGCAAAAATGATGTTTTGAAATAGTACAAATAATTATCTAATTTAATTTAATATCATTTGAACACTACCATATCCAAACCATTCCATGATCTATGAACAAGTTTGTTGATATGATAGCTTCCCTTGCTTCTCATAACCTATCTGTACCCTTTGACTATAAGATATTTATCATTATCTACTGACTTATCCAGCCATCTTATGTCAAATTAGACTCTCCCACCATATTTAATATGGAGGAAACCCAACCTAACCTTTGGTATCAATAGATTTTTGACTGTCTCAACCTTACCATCGTTCCTTTTGGTTTTTCTATGAATACTTGAAGAGTGTTTATATAGAGTACCTCATGTTATACCATAATAGGTGGAATTATTTATAAACATAGCTTTGATGTTATTCTCTTTTGTTTTTTACGTAGTCATAAAGCCTCTCATGCTATTAGGGAAATGCATGATGGGATCTATGGGGGACACTTTAGTGGTATAGCCATCACTAAATGCATCCTTCACCTTGGCTACTACTGTGATCAAGGAATTTGACAAAGAGAGGAGGTTATATCAAGTTTTAGTCCATAAAAATATGAAATCAACATACTAACATACTAACATATCTAAGCCTAGATCTGAGGGGGAGCTTAATAAAAAAATAACAATTGAAAACCCAACAAAAATGCAAATAATAACAATCTTTACCTTCCTTGAGAGCTCCAAATGATTTCTTCATTTGGATTGCTTGGATTATGCATAATAAGTCTTCATCAATGACATATGGGTAACATCATCTTCTCTATGCACCATTGTTGAATGCTTGGCTTGATTGAAATGGCTTGGATCTATTTCAACATTATAACACTAGGCTTTTAGCTTCATAAATATAATCCTACATTATAACTCTACTTCTATTGAGCTCCTAAAATGAAGAGCTCTAGGCTTGATTTTATAGTCTTCAAAATCCCTTGGAATGGGTTAAATCTGACCATGGTTGATTTTATTAACTTTGGTTGAGTTTGGCATATTCCTACGATATTCTTTTAGATATTTTCCAAAAGTGACAAATCATAGCCATGGTCGAGTTTTTTAACTTTAGTTGAGTTTGGCATATTCCTAGGGTATTCTTTTAGATATTTTCCAAAAGTGACAACTCACAAAGGTAAGATGCTCTTGAATTTCCTTTTTAGTAATTGATTTATTAGCTCATGGGTGAACTCAATTAGGATTTGAAATTGATTTAACTTGCTAATTGATTTTGATTAGGGTGTGCAAGTAAATTAATTCTTTTTAGGCATTTGGTCATTTATTTTATTTTTATTAATTCAATGTGTGTATTTACCTTATTTAAGTGATTTACTAAGCAAAATTGATTTAATGCAAGGTTATGAAGCCAAATTTGAGACTAATAGAAATTTTTGGGATAGGTATTCAATGATTGGCAAGAATTGGTCTAAAATCTGATATGAAGCCATTGGTGGCCAAATTTAGGTGTCTAAAATTTTCCCTTATTTGGAAAGATGTTGCAAGATGTAAGTATAGTAACATCCTTTCAAATAATAAAATGGTTCTTTATGCTTATAAATACAATGGTAATGATTGAACTGTAGCTATCCCCTTGAGGGAGTGGTTAGCAAGTGGGTTGACAAACGATCCCTTGAAATAAAGAAGTGAAATGAGGGGACCAAATAAATGAAGATGATGGGGTTAAAATATAATTATTTACCCAAAGTTGGGCAAAATCACTGAGAAATTCAAGTGGAATGGTGTACAATAGTTTTCCCAAAGGTATTTATAAGCATTGTATCCTGATTATAGCAACATGGTATGATAACACAATGATTTACCCTAGTAGGTGATATAATCATTGAGAAGATGGAGCTGCACTAGTTAGGATAGATAAACAAAAAAGGAAAATTGGTGATAACAAAATGATTTTCCCCAACAGGTGATATAATCATTGAGAATGCATGTGGGATGGTGTATAGTGCTAATGTAGTATACCCTAATTATGAAAACATGATTGATGGTTAATGATTGATAAGTTGATAAAAAGGATAAAGATGAATTAGGACAATCTATTAGTAGGGAGATGCTCATCTAAACTAACAAAGGTTGAAATTATTTCATTACTTAATTTATTTGGGATATGATTGGGTATTGGATTATGATTGTTGTTGATGTCGGTATTGAGGAGATGGTGGTATTGTATTGTTGTTATATACCTCTCAAAGCTGATTTTTGTTATAGCATTTGATGGTAGGCCTTATCATAGAACACCATGGGGGCTTGGCCAAAATATACATAAGGGCTGACTCTCAATATCTGATACTCAATGGAAAATAATTGCATTGATGATAAAAACCATGATGAAAATGTAGACATTTGAATATGGATAGATTCAAGAATAATGTGCAAGGAATTACCCAATGAACATGCATAGATTGAATCATGGCCATAGTGCTAAAAGTAAACAAATAGGCACACAAACAAAATAGACAAATAAAGAAACAAACAAGACAAACAAAGAAATAAAAAAGTGTTAGTCCTTATGTTAGTATAAACAACATGACAAACATTTCCCCTAAAAACTAGGTGACAACTAAATAAATAAACAATATGGGGGAATAGAAGAAAAAGAAGTGGGTGGTTGAGCTGTCTCAATATGCGCTAGGCAAGTGGATGCTACTTACATAGTTCCATAGATATGACAATTCAATAAAACTTTAGGCTAAATGTAGTTCTCCCAAGAAATAGGAAGAAAATGATGATTGATAGAAGACATGATGGATGTGATAGAGGAATAGGCATGAATTTGCAAAATGGGGATAGTTTAAGATAAATGTTTCTATTCAAAATTTTGCTTTTTCAGATTTAAGAGAAAGAAGAAACTAAAAAGTAATGGACAAGGCATGGGAAGTACCTGGACTAAAGATTGCGCACCGTAAATCCAGACGCTTGTGAGCACTCCTCTTTGGCTGTGGAGGAGTGACACCTGCAAAGAAGAAGAACTTGGACAAGAAAATGTTAGATAGATAGACGGTGGGTTGCCAAGCAAGAGCCTGTTCCCAGAAGTATAAGAACTTCCTTAAGGGAGGTCAACCCACTATTTGATAAAGAGATAAATGACTGATAAAAAGATAGAATGCTAAAATAAACTGAAATGATAGCAAACTGAAAGAGAAAAGGAAGCAAAGGCTTACTTGGAAGAAGCTGTCGGCCTGGTCACAGTCACCGGCGTCGGTGGTCCTACCGGCGTCGGTTGTCGGGTCTACCGATGTCGGTTAGTCTGCCAACGTCGGTGGGGGTAATGACCGGCGTCGGTCGGGGCAATGGCCTCCAGACGGGTCAGGGCAGGGTCAGGTCTGTGGATGCTTCGGGTATTGATCTGTGGTCTGTTTAAAGATGGTCTGTGGACGGGCTTGAGTCTGGTTTGAGGCAGTCAGGGGGTCTGTGCAGAGCTACAGGAGAGTCAAATGGATAGAGAGGGACAGAGAGATAGAGGAAGCCAATCAGGGAGATAAGAATCCAGGTCTATTTGGTTTGGTTAACTGTTTGGGGGGGTAGAAGAGCTGAATCTAGTTTAAAACATGATAACTAGAAAGCATAAAGAAAATAAACAGAGCACTACATACCTGTGCCCTACTGAAGAAGGTGTTGTTATTGCCGCTTGTTGAAGACCTGTTACTGATGAAGAATCCCCGTTGTTCACTTGCAGAAGCTTGCTGTGTACCTGAGGGGGAGAGTCAGATTGATTGGTAGAGAGATTGCTGATACAAGGGTTTGATGCCAAAGATTCAAGAGTCAGGATGCGAGAGCTAGAGACGCAGAGAAGTCCAGAGCCAAGCGGAGGAGAGAGAGATAACGGTGAAGAAAACCGTTATGAAGGGTGCCGACGCCAGCAATATCGCTGACGTCGGCCGAGGGATGACCAATGTCGGCGGCTAAAAGGCCAGAAAAAGGCTAAATATAGCCTTCTATCTGTTTCCCAGCCACCAGGTTAAATGAATGCGAGGATGAAACGGTCGACGGGGGTTAAATGGGCGAGAGGAGAGGTTGGAATGGGAGTCTAAGGCATTAAATGGCCATGTGGGGAATGAAGGGGATCCAAGGAGGGTATCCTAGGGTGGCGAGGTGGCAAGGAGAAGGAAAAGGGTCTTATTTAATTAAAAATAGGTGATTATTTTCAATTAATAAGACTTAGGTAGGTTAGGGATAGTCGAAGTGGCAAGGGACCAAGGGGAGAGAGGAAGACCAAGGGTTAGACACTTTTTAGGTGTCTACATTTGCCCCTTTTTGTCTTGTTAGTTGTTCTGAATGAACTGCAAGACAAAAACAGGGAGTGGTTGCCCCAGGTGAAGGATGATGTGGATTGCCCCAAAGTATGGATGAGGTATTCCCCCTCAAAGCAAGAGTCGAGGGAAGGAACCTGATGTCGGGTGCTGATTTGACAAAAGGTGGATGAGAAAGAGAGAGGTGAGTGAGAGCGCTGTAAAAGTCATGATTGCACACATACCACTGCACAAGATGGTCAGGTCAAATTGTCGCATGTCGAGGGTCAAGGAGTGCCAAAATTGAAGTAATCGGGCCCCAGCATTTAGTCGTCTGCTGATCGGGTCACTCAATTTAAGCTGAAGCTCCAAATGGTCATCGTGTTCTAGGTATCCAGGGCTCAGGAAGTGCTCCCAGAAACACGAAAAAGCCACAAGTAGTAGGGATCAATTGGCTCGCGATCTTATACTTGCGAAGGGTCAAAAATAGTTTGCGGATAATTCTGCTAACCAGTCGTGAGGTAGCACACACGCAAAAACAACCAAGGCAACATTGTCTGGGAAGTGGTCGAAGGTCGAAGGATGGTCATTGGTCAAGGGGATGGATGGACGAAAGGATGCGGCCGAGCTAACCTCAGAAGACCCCATGTCAACTGAGTGCTGCCTACATAGCCCCTGTCATAGGGGCCTCAGGCCGATGTAGTTCTCCCTAAAAGGGAGGGAGGGTCAGAGAGATTGATTGGTCTTGGTCAAAGTCGATGATTAGTCTTGGTCAAAGAGAATGATTGGTCTTGGTCAAAGAGAATGATTGGTCTTGGTCAAAGAGAATGATTGGTCTTGGTCAAAGAGAAGGTTTGTTCATCAAAGAGACGAACAAACGGGGGTGGTCGAGCTAACCTCAGAGGATGTGTTATCTGAGTGCTGCCTACATAGCCCTGGTCATAGGGCCTCAGACCAATGTAGTTCGAACAAATTGAGAAGATTGGTTGATGATGAGATTGGTCATGTGGTGAAATGACAAGGGTAAGATGAGGATAAAATGATGCTACAGATGGTGTATTCTGTAGAATTGGTCGAGAGTCTTTCATCCCTAGCAAGTTTCCATAGTCGCGATGGATGTATGCTAAAAATGAATAGAAGTCTATTTATGCTTCAGCAAGTATTGGTTTATGCTTAACATAAATTGGGTCTAGTCGGTAGTTTCCATGTGTACTGGTGTCCATAGAAACTATGCGAAATAGTCTAGGATGATGTCAGCTAAAAATGATGAAAATGGCTGGGTTTGAGATGAGTCGCCGATTGATGCGGTTAAATGTGACTAAAGCGAAGAGAAAAGATGAAAGGTAAATTGCTCTTTCATTGACAAGGACCAGAAAGGAAGCATAGATAGGGGTTTATTAGAACAAAAGCCCCGTTCATGCATTACGTCGTTGACCAGTGCTGTGTTAGAATGGTAATCGAATCACTTTAAAGTGAGCTCAAAGTCCCTTGAGCCGGTGAGAGGAAGAGGATAGGGTAACCCAGTTTAAGAGCAGGAATAACCTTGCCCCTTTTATAGGAGACCCTGAGACAACTACAAGCCAAGTCTATGACTCTTTTTTTTTTTTTTTTTGGTGCAGGCTGATCGATGCGGGAAGCCTACATAGAGATGTCTTTTGATGTAGTGGTCATGTTGTGAAGCTGATCGATGCGGGAAGCTTCTAAGAAAGGCGCTGTTTGTAGCAAGATTAGTCATAGCCATCCTTCAAGGGAGTGGTCTATATTTTTGCTTAATAATGTTTGATAAGTTGGCCTAGCTATCCTTCGAGGGATCAGTCTAGTAATACAGCAATGATAGTACAGCTGTCCTTCGAGGGAGCAGTCTGTCTTTTTGATTTTGACTTGATTTTGTGACCATGGATATGTTTTGACATCTTGATATATTTTTTTTTATTTTATTTTTGATTAGAGTCATGGACAAGGCTGTAGAAGTTCAAGGACGCCCCTTTTATTAGGACAAAGCATCCATGCATCATAAAAGGGTTGTAGAGGACTTGTTAAAGGGAAATAGGGTTGAAAGGAATGAGGATTAAGAGGATGAGGATTGCTCAAGGGACGAGCTCAAGTTACGTGTCAAGTAGACGAGTACTCGACTAGCAGAAGAATGGTTGAAGACGCAAGACACAAAAAGGGGTTTAAGGTCTAATAAGACCCTGGGCCATGCTAGTGTGTTAAGGTCTGAGTCAATTGGGAGCAAACCTGCCCCATTTGCCTCTTTTCAGATTGGTCAGGTGTTGATTGATGGATGTGAATTTGGTTGACATTGTCGTTGGTTGGTTGAGAAAGGTTGAATGTTTGGTCGAGAGGTCAGGGTGATTGATATTTGGTTGAAGTTTGGTTGAGACTAGTCGAATAATTGGTCGGGGGTTGGGTCGGTGGATACTTGGTCGGGTTTTAAGATAAAATGAGTGATTGATATGTGGTAGAGACTGGGTTGAATAGTTGGTCGAGGTTTGAATAAAGGATGATTTCCCCCAGTGGGTAGGGAGAATGTTTGAAAGGTTGGTTAAGGTCGGTTGAGGTTTAGTGGTCAGATGGATGGTGTTAATGTCGAATAAGGGGGTCAAAGGCGGCAAAGGGACCACAGTCTGGCGTGGAGATCCCGATTTAGGTGATGAGGTTGGAGAGGCATGAGTCGAGGTTGATGTTTTGTCGAAAAGGTGGTCAAGAGGGCCCTTGATGAGAAGGGAATCCTTTTTTCGATGCTGACGAATGACAGCTTTAAGAGCGCAACAACGCTCAGTGTCATGTCCCGGAGTGTGATGATAATGGCAGAATGTGGAGTTGTCGAACCAAGATGGTCTTAATCCGAGAGTTGATGAGTGGGGTGGTGTTGAGGGTTTGTTGATAATGTGGTTGAGAAGAAGGGTGTCATTCCCAAGACATTGGCGAATGGTGACCTTGAGGGCATGACAATGCTCCGTGTCGTGCCCAGGCGTGCGATGATACGCACAAATGCGAGTGTCATCAAACCATGGTGGTTTAGGTCTGAGAGATTGATATGGTCTAAGAGGCGGGAGATTGATACGAGATGACTGCAACAAGTGCCGTAAGAGCAAGACATATGAACCTGCTAACGGGTCTGGATGCTTTATTGCAGTGAGGGTTGGTGACGTTGGTTTGGGAGGTGAAAGAGGCATAAGTCAAGAGTTCGGATGAGATGTATGTCTGATGGAATGAGGAAGTAATGGAGGCGATGTGCCTCTATGAAGGATGGGAGTGGGAAGCACTCCTATTAAAGTGGACGGATGCGGGCCCAAGATTGAAGGTAATGACGAAGGTGGGGGAGGAGTTCTCCGATGTGGTCTAGTAGCTTTCGTGTGTTTGGGTCGAGGGCCACCGTTGTGCGAGGCGAGGTTAGATGTGGGTTTGGGTTTGGATGTGGATGAAGGTGAGTGAGATGTAACAATCTCAGGCAAAGGACAAGAGGAAACTGCGACTGGGTCTTCCTCAGTTGACACGGGTGGAGAGACTGGTTCTTCTCTTGGTGGAGAAGAAATAAGAGAGTCTGGCTCCTCAAGTGGGCTGAGGGCATGGATGATCGTGCCTTCTACTTGTAGTTGAGGAGTAGGTAAGGTAGGGTCTTCAGATGAAGGTGGGCTTAATGGCGTTGATGTGGTCAAAGCGTCCTCCGATACAAGAGAGGTAGATGGAGGACTAGTAGGAGAAGGGGGTTCCTCATCCTTTAATGGAAGAGGTTGGTTAAGGACAAGAGGCAAGATAGTGCTAATCGTGTGAATGTCATGGTCTTGAGGGTCATTGGTCGAAGTCTGGATGTTGTTTTGAGTAGGCGGATGATTCGGAAATGGTTGTTTGAAGATGTCAATATGTTGGTTAGGTGGGGCATTCGGGTTATCTAAAATAAGATCCCCCTTATCGATCATGTCTTGGACGATGTTTTTGAAAGTTCGGCAGTTGTCGATGTCATGGCCTTGGACGCGATGAAAGGGACAGAAGTCAGCCTCCTTATACCATGTAGGGATGGCCTTTGAAGGGTCAAATTGAGGTGGTCGGATTGGAGAGAGATTGAGGACCCCCTGCTTGAGAAGTTTTTCCAAAACGAAAGCGTATGGTTCTCCAAGTGGAGTGTAAGAATGCTGAATGTACCGTTGTTGGAATTGTTTGGTGATGCTGAAAGATGTTAAAGGTTGAGAGTAATTCGTTGTTGTCGAGGATGGTGATCTAACGACCATAGTGTTGGCCACTCCTTTAGATTCGAAATTGGCAGAAGAAGAAGGTCTGGAAGAAGAATGGTCAGTAGATTTTGCGTTGGTATTACGCAATTTGACCTTATCTTCTTCAAGGGCACGGAGTTCAAGATTTTGAGCCATGATGAAAGCTTCGTCAAAAGTGTGAAATGTCTAAATCTGCAAGGTAGAAGAGATGTGTCTGGCACATGCTCGAGAGAAGAGCTCGATGAGCTCGGGTTGAGGTAAAGAGAAGGAGAGCTGGTTAATCAGACCTCTCCAACGAGCGACAAAGTCGACAATTGATTCATCGTCAAATTGCCTGATGGAGTAAAGGTCTATGATAGAGACTTGTTTGGTGATGTTGATTGAGAAATGGTCAAGAAATAGTTGGGCGAGTTGGATGAATGAAAAGACAGAGTGTCTGGCAAGAGAACTATACCAGTCAAGGGCAGGGCCAGAAAGGGACATAGGGAACGTGCGTAAAAGCAACGCATCGTCATGGGAAATAAGATAACAGGCATGTCTGAATGCCCATAGATGTTGTTGTGGGTCTTCCTTACTCTGAAAGCGAGTGAATTTAGGAAGCTCCCAATGGTTAGGATATGGTCGAATAGGGACGGAAGGATGGATGGGCTCATTGCAAATTTGTTCATATGACAAAGTATTGCTTGAACTGGAAATGGAGGCCTCGAGACTGGACATTTTATCCATCAGCATCTTGATAAGATCTGCTGACGGATTGGCGGGTTGAGCGCCCCCTAAGTTGTAAGGCGCTTGGAAGAGGTTAGAGGAGGCATGCGACATAGTCGGTTGTACAATGTACGGATGACTAGTCGCAGGGGCAGAAGTGGAGGCTAGAGGTGGTTGCGTTACGAAGGTCGAAGGTATAGGTTGACTGGGCACTGCCAAAGGTGGTTGAATAGCGGCACTAGTAGAAAGACAGGTTGGCACTCCTACATTTGTGGGCGTAAGAGTATGAGGGGTCGAGGCAATCAAGTTCTGATATGATGTAGAACTTGGTTGAATTGCAGGTGGTTGAGGGGGTAATGGAACCCCGATAGATGTCGGTCTAAAAATAGACGGGGAGGCCAAACTTTGCGTATTGGCCATGGTTGGGTTAATAGTTGAGGTGAAAGGCTGAGTCATAAAGGGTTGGGTGGCGAATAGTGTGGATGTCATCACCGCGTCACCCAAAAGGTCTCGCGTTGGGTTTCTCACGAGATAGTTTTGGAGGGCTACGGTATTGAGGTCCAAGAATCTCTCGAAATCTTGGTCCCCTTCAGGGATGATGGGAATTTGAGTCGGGGTCGGGGTCGGGGTCGGTCCTGTAGGAGTTCTTTCAGTCTCTGAGTGGAACTCCATGATAGGACTGGTTAGAGACAGGATAGATGGAAGCGGCTGTTGGCTAAAGTGGTTAAGAAGAGAGTCCTGGTTCCAGAAACTGTGTTTTTATAGTCTCAGAAAACCAGAATGGAGTTTTTTGACAGAGAAGGGATAGGTTTTAGGCTGCTGGTTTTGAAGAAAAAGGACAGTGACAGAGACCGACGTCGGTTTAAAAACCGATGTCGGTTAGAAAGATGGCCGATGTCGGTCAGATAACCGATGCCGGTAATAGAGAAGGCCGATGTCGGTGGCAGAACCGATGTCGGTGACAGAGAGGGCCGACGTCGGTGGAAGAACCGATGTCGGTGACTGTGTCTTCCAGAGAACCAAAAGGTTTGAAGATTCTTGGAAAAACAAAGAAGAAAGCGTCCTCACACACTCAAACAAACAGATGAGAAGAGGAAAATAGAGAGAGACAGACAAGCCTAAGCGATAAATCCTAGGAATTAACCTTAGAAATTGTGGCTTATGCCTTAGATGAATGTTTGGGGAGATTGGCTGAAAAATGGGTCCTAGAAGAAGGCAGTCTAAAGATGGCTTCAGGTGTTGTTTTAGGTGCTCAAAAATCTGTGTTAGGGTCTGGTACGTGGCCTGGTGCTAAGGAGCAAGCTCCCCTCACTTCACGATTCCAGTGGTTAGCTGGTCTCGCTTAGCCAAGATATACCTCGCCTAGAGTTTAGACTCTGCCAGAGAATGGAGTGGGCTTCCCCCTTGGTGATGAAATCCAAGTAGGGTCACTGGGACGGGTAAGGTATCCGCTGGGGGATGAAATCCCAGTCGGGCCTTGTCTCAGGTATGTTTTATGTTCGTTTTAGTGCATGTGGTCTGGTAGTGTAACATCAAGTGTCTACGGTTCATTCAATATGCGTCTAAGTTACTAGATGTGGACTACGAAGATGCAAGCACAAGCAGAAATGAATGGAAAGTGCAATATGTTTTAATGCCCAAGTCGAAATGTGATGTTTGTTATGCAGACAAGTTTTGAGAAAGGGTCAAGAGTATGATGTTTAGACTAGTCTAGAATGTGCAAGAAGGAAAAGAAGGATTCGTTTTAGTTCTTGCTTATAGTGTCATTCGGAATAGAAGAAAGAGACAAGAGAGAAGGAGCCTAAATGCACCTAAATGAATGAAAAGGAAAAGGAACCCAGGAGGAACCTAGGGTCCCACCGGGCGTGCCAGAAATGTTTCTATTCAAAATTTTGCTTTTTCAGATTTAAGAGAAAGAAGAAACTAAAAAGTAATGGACAAGGCATGGGAAGTACCTGGACTAAAGATTGCGCACCGTAAATCTAGACGCTTGTGAGCACTCCTCTTTGGCTGTGGAGGAATGACACCTGCAAAGAAGAAGAACTTGGACAAGAAAATGTTAGATAGATAGACGGTGGGTTGCCAAGCAAGAGCCTATTCCCAGAAGTATAAGAACTTCCTTAAGGGAGGTCAACCCACTATTTGATAAAGAGATAAATGACTGATAAAAAGACAGAATGCTAAAATAAACTGAAATGATAGCAAACTGAAAGAGAAAAGGAAGCAAAGGCTTACCTGGAAGAAGCTGTCGGCCTGGTCACAGTCGCCGGCATCGGTGGTCCTACTGGCGTCGGTTGTCGGGTCTGCCGATGTCGGTTAGTCTGCCGACGTCGGTGGGGGTAATGACCAGCGTCGGTCGGGGCAATGGCCTCCAGACGGGTCAGGGCAGGGTCAGGTCTGTGGATGGTCCGGGTATTGATCTGTGGTCTGTTTAAAGATGGTCTATGGACGGGCTTGAGTCTGGTTTGAGGCAGTCAGGGGGTCTGTGCAGAGCTACAGGAGAGTCAAATGGACAGAGAGGGACAGAGAGATAGAGGAAGCCAATCAGGGAGATAGGAATCCAGGTCTATTTGGTTTGGTTAACTATTTGGGGGGGTAGAAGAGCTGAATCTAGTTTAAAACATGATAACTAGAAAGCATAAAGAAAATAAACAGAGCACTACATACCTGTGCCCTGCTGAAGAAGGTGTTGTTGTTGCCGCTTGTTGAAGACCTGTTGCTGATGAAGAATCCCCGTTGTTCACTTGCAGAAGCTTGCTATGTACCTGAGGGGGAGAGTCAAATTGATTGGTAGAGAGATTGCTGATACAAGGGTTTGATGCCAAAGATTCAAGAGTCGGGATGCGAGAGCTAGAGACGCAGAGAAGTCTAGAGCCAAGCGGAGGAGAGAGAGATAACGGTGAAAAAAACCGTTATGAAGGGTGCCGACGCCGGCAATATAGCCGACGTCGGCCGAGGGATGACCGACGTCGGCAGCTAAAAGGCCAGAAAAAGGCTAAATATAGCCTTCTATCCGTTTCCCAGCCGCCAGGTCAAATGAATGCGAGGATGAAACGGTCGACGGGGGTTAAATGGGCGAGAGGAGAGGTTGGAATGGGAGTCTAAGGCATTAAATGTCCATGTGGGGAATGAAGGGGATCCAAGGAGGGTATCCTAGGGTGGCGAGGTGGCAAGGAGAAGGAAAAGGGTCTTATTTAATTAAAAATAGGTGATTATTTTCAATTAATAAGACTTAGGTAGGTTAGGGATAGTCGAAGTGGCAAGGGACCAAGGGGAGAGAGGAAGACCAAGGGTTAGACACTTTTTAGGTGTCTACAATAAAAGGCCAAAAAGGATGAGAAAACTATGGAACAAGTGGTTTATTTGTGACTTAATGAGGGGCCCAGAATCCTTAAGGCAAAGAAGTGGTCAATGTTTTTGGTTTTTATAGATAATTTTTAAATGTTTTTATAATTTTTAAAGCATCTCAACTCAATAGAGAATGATAAGACACTAAAATGGTCCAATCTCATAAAATGGTGAGAGTATTATAACCTAAAATGATGCTTGCAAAATGGTGAGAGTGTGAGAACTTGAAATGATGCTTGTAAAATGGTGAGAGTGTGGCTAAAGGGGGACTAAACTAACCTTAACATGAATGACCCACATAGTCCCAAAATGGATTTAGCTCATAGTAGTTCACCTCACAATAGAGGAATCTAACTAGTGTAGTAGCCAATTCAAATAAAATAAGCATAATTGGTATTATGGCATAGTACAACATAGGAGTGGCTAGGTGATATGTCAAGGCACAATAAACAAATTTTGCCCCTAGTTTTCCCATAGGTGGTTATAATTAGGATACAACTAATAAATCAATAATATGAATTTAAATCAATAGGTGATATAATTAGTATCAAGACCAGTGAACATGGATTTTCCCTAGTAAGAGATATAATCAAGATCACATAAATAAACTTGATAAGAAAGGAATAAGAAATGAATGACACAACTACCAAAACTTTTGTCATATTGATCCAAAATACTACCTTTGTCTAAAATGCTTGAAATAACTATTGAAATTGGTTTGATTCTATATGTTGAAAATGTGAAACCAATGGATGAACCAAGGTAAAAAGGGATAGGTTGATAGGATTCAAAACATGTTTGGATGAGTATGAATGGAATGGTTGGACGGTCTAGCTAGAATGTCAAAATGAGAGGATGACATGGTCTTACTTTAGGATAATGATGGTTTTTGATATATTGGATAAAAATGGTAAAAGGGTTACCCCCAAGTGATGGGGTTAATAGATGGGATATGTGATAATGACAAAAGGATTGATAACTTGATATGATATGGTACATGTTTTGTGTTGTCCTGGGTATGATAAATTATTTTATTATTCTTCTTGAAGTGGAGATGCACAACCTAATTAATAAATGATACAACTAGAATAGTCAATCATGTAAATTGCTAACCCACACATCATCAAAATAGTTTCTCTATCAAGAAATGGCTACAAATTTAGATGCTAAAAATGTTGTTATAATTTTCATTGGTCATTGATTTTGATTCTTTCAAGTGTTGAGACAAGATATCCTCATAGTCTCTAAAAAGGAAAGTATGACCATGGATGGTAAATATGGGTAAATGTTGGTTGATAGGTTTGTTTATGAAATGGAATTATGGAGGATAGTGGAATGAATAATGGATAGATAATAAATGAATATTGGGATTTTTAAGCACACACAATGTTGTTGATTCTAAATTCAACATATATTTGGATGTGGTAGGGTCAAAGACTTATTTTATTGATAAGAACACTAGATTATTTTGTTATTTGGGCTTGAGAGTAGCTACCATCTGATAGGTTGTAGAGTGGAAGATATTTTAATTTGATCTTTGATAATATCTTCATTAAGAAGTAAAGGACTTTTGTGCTTAATTATTGGTGCCTTGAAGAGGTTTCTACCAAAGAAGTTGTCTTGATTGTCTTATAGCACCTTAAAAAATGCTTCACTAAGGATCATTGACTTTTGACTTTGATTGTCCCATAACACCTCTGAAAAGGTTTTACTAGAAGATACTTAGTTCTGACTTTGATTGTCCCCTAGCACCTTTGAAAAGGTTTCATTAGGAGAGTGTTCTTCTACTGTATAATTGTGGTCTTTGCCTCCTTGATTTTATTCATCTAATATGTCACCATGGATGCATTTCAACAAGGTATGATTATGTTGGTCCCAATCAAAACTTATGGGAGATGAAATGTCAATAATATGGCTATGTTGATTAATGGCAATGGCTTGTAGAATGGTAATGGAATGGGAAGAGGCTATATAATCCTCACAGAAGATACTAGGATAACTTGTGTCAATGCTAAAGTAATCATCCTAAAAACCATGGAAAGATCACAAATGTATTCATGTTGATCTGTTAGGCATGCATAACCAATGTTGTAATAGTCATGAACATATTTTGTATCTAAATCTGATTTATACTCAAGGGAGTCTAAATCCAAGGTTGATATTGATGTTGATTATACTTATGATGATAAATTTGATGTTGGTCCTAGAATATAACCTGACTCTAACTTTGATTTTTCATCTGATGGGTACTCTATTATAATGATTTCTTGTTGAATGTTTGGTATTGTATATGTAATGACCTATGATGGCATAACAGGCTCCATAAAGATTGGTTTGCCATAGTGAGACTCTTTTAGGATGAGAAAAATGTCAAGAGATAACTCCTTAGAGACTAGCTTATCAAAGGGAGGCTCTTGAAAAATAGGCATATGGTTAAGGTAATGATTTGCCTAAAGGTAGTTATAATATTTAAGAAGTGACTCAGCAAAGACTAGTTCATCATAATGAGACTTCTAGATAACAAGTATAGGATTGAAAGGTGATACATCATAGGTTAACTTGTCACAAATGGTTGGTTCAAAAAAAACATCTTTGATCAGTTGGTTCTCTTGGCCTTGGTTTCCAATGAGTTGAAAAATACTAGTATTGATCATAACTTGGTCCTCAAATGATTGGCTCAATTTGCTAGGTACTTATTAGATTTGTTTGGGTTTAGATTGAATGATGGGCTAAGGTTGAATGATTGGATAAGGTTTATGATAAATGATTAGATGAGGTTTAGGCTAAATGATTCGTCGAGATTGTAATTGGATTGGTTGATATTTAGGTTGGATTGCATGGGGTTTTCTAAACTGGGGAATGATAATCACTAAACGAGGAATGGTTGGTGGTTGGATAATGGGTGGGCACTATGGAGTTTTATTTCTCAGACAAGCTAAAGAACAAGGTCTTAGAATAGAAATGGTAGGGCATCATGGAGCTTGATTTCTTGCATAAGCCAAAGCATACAAATCCTCTTCATAAACCATATCATCCTAATTAGGGTCTTGAGTTAAATTATAAATCAACTCTTGTATTTGGTCCTTAAATGGATTATTATAAGGAGGGTATGAATTTGACTCACAATCATCCTCATCATAGAGGTCTATACCCAATTCCTCTTCATCAACCATATCATCCCAATTGAGGTCTTGACTTTGGTCCTCAATTTGATTTATGTAAGGTGGATAAAATTCTATCTCACAAACCATATTATCATCAAATGGGTCTTGAATAAAGCCATAAAAATCAAAGTCATTTTATACAACCATTCTATCATAGTTTGGATTGTACGTGACTCCACCATAAGTGTAGCTAGACATATCTGCATCAATGAAGAAATCTTGAAAAACAAAAAGGCTTAGAGTTTTGTAAACTTCGAAAAACTATGTCCAAAGGACAAAGGGTTCAAATGTGATCTAGATTAGTTAAAAGGGGTGGAGCAAAATCTCTAGAAAGTATATGCAAATACTTGATAAAAATAGTGTATCATCAAATGACAAATGCTAAGTGTCTGATACACACAAAGGTCATGCAAAGTGACCTAAGAATAAAACTACCAAACTCTAATGTTGAAACATTTTCCAAGTAGGTCTGAGCTACTAAAGGGAGAATTTACTTGGTCTTTTGTCTAAATGTGGAGTCAAAATCTAGGCTCAAACAAGATATAAAAGGACTAATGGCCAAATGGTGGCAAAAAACCAACTTAAAAAGGATGATTTGTTAATCTAATAAACTTAAAACAGTTTAACATAGACAAGGTACATGACTCTAGGCATAAAACATGATCTAATTGGTATAAGATGCTAAATAAGAGATGTTTGAAGATAAATTGATTTGACCAAAATAAAATCATAAAAAAATATAATTTTCTAAATTTGAGTGATGAATTAACCCAAATTACATAATCCAAAAAAGGAAGATCTAGGTATCAACCCCACGAATTGAGGTCTAAATCAAAATCAACTAATATTTGAATTTGAAATTGTAATAGTTAATCAAGGAATCAACTAAGGATAAACTATAAATTTGATGACAAAGAGATAGAAAAAATTAAATAGCATGACCACGCTAATCCAAGATTCAACAAGGCTCAAGTGATTGGTTGCAAACAAATGATAATGAAGATGTAAGATGAAACAAGACAAGTATTTTAAAACAAAATGGGTAGACTAACAATGTTATCACTCCCAAAAAATGATGTGACAAATGGTTTATGTTTCAATACTTCAAAGGCATAATATTTTGAAATGATTTAGGTAGCATAATAGTACCCTCCTCAATCAAGTGCTACTCCCAATGTTTTGACACAAAAATGGAATGTTTGCTAAGTTAAATCAAAGTGTCATATGAATGACATAACTCCTCCTCAAACAATGGAGTGATGTGGACTCATGACTCTTCAAATGACATGGTTTGAACAATACAAGTTTTAGTCTAACACACTAAGCAAAAGTGACCAAAATACACTAAGTATAATCGTCCAAATCCTAGAAAGGGTATGGTAATGTGGGGTTGATTAAACTAATAAGTTTTTTATTATTTATAGAGGAATCAATTACATAATGAATTTCATGTCATATAATGTAAAAGAAAAACATAAATTTTATGTCCACAACACTTGGATTGTTATAAAAAGGTCTAGTCTTTTTTGCAATCACTACATCCTACTATTCACTCAGTGTAGTATGATGTCCAATTATGCATATTACTTCCCATGTGCAAATCCATCACTAGAAGGTGGTTTAACCACTCAAACCTTTTGATATTAGTGAGAGTGGGTGAATTCAATGTCAAGAGATGAAACCCCAAATCAAATCTTCCCTAAATAACTTGTTGGAGGTAATTAATTCCCCCTCACAAGCCAAATTTGCATAAAAATAAATGATATAATAGAAATACTTTAAGGTTGCCTCAAGATCACCTAATACTATTATAAATTTTAGGGAAGGGATTTAAATGACATTATTTCTATACCTTGGACTAGGTTCAAAGTGTGATGATATGGTGCTTTTGATCCCAAAATTTTCCTAAGGGGAACGGATGGGAGAAAGTATAATCACGTCTCTTTTCACAAAAATACATAATCAATAATCAAGTTTACAAATAATTGAATTGATGTTAATTTCAATTCACCAAATTGAAAGTGTTTGATTAGATTCCTTACTAGCCCCTTGGATTTAAGAAGTGCAAATGGAAATAATTTCAAACCACCCAAAAAGAAGTTAGCACTTTTGATCCCAACAATTCCCTAAAGGGGATGGATATAAGAGCATACACACACAACTCCCTATTTACTCAAAAAAAAATTAGACTAAATAAATAATGAAAAAAACATAGAAAAAACTTTGAAGTGTATTCAATTTTATAGCACTAAATAAAATGTGTGGTGGTGTTATTTTAGCCCCTTGGCTTTAAGTTGTGAACTTTGAAAGAAAGAACAAAAAATTAACCAATAAAACACCCTAAAAAGTTTCTTTAAACACAAAAATGAAGGATTCCTAGTTTTTTTCAGACATAAAAATGAAGTGTAAAAATACTAATTTATATTGAAATAGTTTTCTCCAAATAGTTCCTGCAAAAAAGTGATCATAACTTCATTTAGCTTTGAAGCTTATTTATCAAATGAGGCAAGCAACTTTGAAGGGTTAAATTTGTCAACCCGAAGGCAAAACCTAAAAAAGTAAAACATTTTAGTTTAGGAAAAGGTTAGAAAAAATAAAAATAAAAAACTTAAAAAAAAAACTTAAAATAAATAAAATAAACTTATGAAACATGCAAATAAGTTAGAAGGTTGAAAAACAAGAAAACCGAACAAAAAAATCATAAAAATCAGCAGTCAGTAATTTAGCCATAAATTTTAAACTATACATCCATTTGTTATGAAATGTTTTCAAGTTATTTATACATCTAGGGCTCACCTCTAAAAAAAGTTATTATCTTTGTACTAACCATTTTTATCAAAAAATAAAAAAATAGAAAGTGACAGTCACTAAAAGAGCCATAACTTCTAAAATATAAAGATTTTTTTTGTAAAAGTTTTATAGAATATCAATTACATATTTATATAAATTATTAAAAAAAATTAAACAAAAATATTTAGTAAATGAAAAATTATTAATTATTTATTGGCCATTTCTACTCAAAGTAAAAACAACAAAAAAAGAATTAAAACTATGAAATACAAAAAAGTTTATGGGTTGCGCTCTCATGAATATAGTCCCATCGGGCATACAATTTGTGATCAAATAATTTGACAAAGATAGGAGGTTATATAAATTTCTAATCCATAAAAATATGAAATCAATACACTAACATACTAATATCTCTAAGCCTAGATTTTAGGGGGAGTTTAATGAATAAACAACAATTGAAAACCCAACTAAAATGTAAAGAACAACAATCTTTACCTTCCTTGAGAGCTCCAAATGATTTATTCATTTGAATTTCTTTGATTATTTATAGTAATTATTCATCAATGACATATGGATAACATCATCTCTTCTATGCACCATTGTTGAATGCTTGGCTTGATTGATATGGCTTGGCTCAATTTAAATTTTATAACACTAAGATTTTAGCTTCATAAATCTATTTCTACATTATAACTCTGCTTTAATTGAAATATTAAGATGAAGAGCTATAGGATTTCTTTTTTAGGCTTTCAAATCCATTGGAATGGGTTAAATATGACCATGGTTGAGTTTATTAACTTTGGTTGAGTTTGGTATATTCTTAGGATATTCTTTTAGATATTTTTCAAAAGGGACAACTCACAACCATGGTTGAGTTTACTAATTTTGGTTGATTTTGGCATATTCCTAGAATATTATTTTATATATTTACAAAAGTGATAACTCATAAAGATAAGATGCTTTTGAATTTCTTTTTTAGTAATTGATTTAATTGATTTGTTAGCTCATGGATGAACTTAATTAGAATTTAAAATTGATTTAACTTGATAATTAATTTTGATTAAGGTGTGAAAGTTAATTAATTCTTTTTAGGAATTTGGTCATTTGTTTGATTTTGATTAATTAAATGTAAGTATTTTCCTTATTTAATTGATTTATTAAGCCAAATTAATTTAATGCAAAGTTATGAAGCCAAATTTGAGACTAATAGAAATTATTGGGCTAGGTATTCAATAATTGGAAAGAATTAGTCTAAAGTTTGGATATGAAGCCATTGGTGGCCAAATTTAGGTGTCTATAACTACTAGCCTACCCTTAACCAAGACTGTTGTGATAATGTGAAAAAGTGTGTCAAATGTTAACAACATACTAATTTACACCAGACACCTAGTCATATTCTTCATGTATCCAAATATTTGTGGCCCTTTTCCCAATGGGTTATAGACCTTATTAGTTAAATTGACCCCCATTATTCACATTGACATCATTTTATCATCACTATGACCAAATATTTTACCAAATGGGTAGAGGCTATTCCTCTTGTCTCAACCAAAGCTAAAACGATTGTCAACTTTATCAACCATCACATCATCTATCATTTTGATATTCCTCACAATATTATCATCGATAATTTTAAATATTTCAAAAATAAACAAAGTCCAAGGTATTTATGATGAATTCAGTATCAAGTTAAGTTTATCATCTCCCTATCATCCTCAAGCAAATAGATAGGTAAAAGCCTCTAATAAAATGGTCAATAACATACTAACTAAAATGGTTAATGCATCTAGTTGGGATTGGAATTTACACATCCCCTTCACCTTATAGGCATATCATACTAGCATTCAAACCCCTATGGGTGATACCTCTTTCTCTCTAGTTTTTGGAGTAGAGGCTATCTTACCTCTTGAATTCCAAATTCCCTCTCTTCGCATATCCTTTTAAGATCTCATCTCTGAGAGCAATTCCATCAAGAAAATTTAGCCTAACTTGAGCTACTTAATGAGCATAATTTATCAACATTAACTAATCTTCATGTTTATCAATAAAAAATCAATATTTATTATAAAAAACATCTTAAAGTATGAGAATTCAATATCAGAGATCTTGTCCTAAAAAAAATCATGTCACCAATATAGAGAAAAACAAGCAAGGAAAATTTTCTTTCAATTTTCTTGGACCTTATATCATCATATAAAAGTAAGGATTGGGAACTTACCGATTATCCTCTCTTAAAGGAAACCCAAAACTTGATCCCCTTAATACTTCACATCTACATCTATTGTTTTGATAAAAAGGATCAAACTCACTCTTTATCTAACTTAAGCTCATCCCTTGATTCCAAACCACATTCATCTCCTTATTTTAGGTAAAATTTATTAAATTTGAATCATGTGATCATCCATCACAACCATATATTAATCTTAAGCATGGGTACCATGGCTCTACCCATGGCATGGTTTTCATGGTACTTTCCACCCCTTTTTAAGGATAGTTTCCCATGGTCATTGTCACCTAAAACTATTTTACACATAACTAATCTTCTTGTGTTTTTATTCTTTCCTTCATAAAGGTTAGCCTCTAAACTATTATAAGTAGGTCTATGTCATCAAAAGTAAAAATGTCAAAAACAAAAGTAAAAATATAAAAAACCAAAAACAGACAATTTTGGGTTATTCTTGGAATTCATGGAATGCTCCCTTGAAGGATAGTTGCCAAACCATATCAAAATTTCTCAATATAAGGTAGAATTCTCCCTTAAAGGACAACTATCAAAAGCTTTACACAAATCACATAAACTTAGACCACTCCCTTGAAGTATGGCTAAGTAAATCATTTGTTAAAGCATAGAAATTTTTTGGAAGCTTTTTGCATTGATCAACTTCCCTGAACCTCCAACCAATAGCAAAGTATCAAAGGAACTATTATCAAAATTAAGCAAAATCAAAATAATTTATAAACCATAATCAACTTTCATAAGTAAACTTCCCACATCGATCAATTTTCATCTTGTATGACATGGACTTGTTTATACTAACTCTTTGGTAACCTCTAACAGAGGCATGTTAGTCTCACAATAAGGTTCCATTTTCATCCATTTCCATATTATACACTATAAGCAAGTAATTTTGAGCTTATTTGACATTTATGTGATCAAGATGCCTTTTTAACCAATGAACACTCATGTGAAGCATTCAAAGGGATTATGTTCATTAAGGTCATCCAACTTTGGTTTGTTTTTAATCCTTGACAAAGGAGAAGAATTATGTCTCCTTATTGCTCTCTCATACTGGTTGATATATTTACTTAGACATTTGTCTCTTGATTGTCTTCTCTTTCTCACATCTAGTTTTTTTATTTAACTTACTTTAATTTGTTTCACCCTAATCTAAACAAAATGACCATAATCATAATCACATCACATAATATCATCACCACCTCATAAGCAAAAACCAACATCATTAGCATAATCATAACATCCATAAACAAATAAAATATAACCATCACAAAGTCATGATCACATAAACCATATCTACAACATGTCTAAGTCTAAGTGAGGAAGCATATACTTATTAAATTTCAGCATGAACACCACGATCATAACCACATCATAACATCATCATATCATCATCATCATCCTACCATTTATCACATTCATATAACTATGATCCATAATCCATAACCATAACAATAATCATATCATATCCTTATCCACCTAAGCATAACCAATAACCATAACCATGATCATATCAATATCCTCAACATAATCATCTCAAAACATGAAATTAAATGATCACATCCATAAAAAAAATCAAAATAACATCACATAGTCATATTGGGATCATCATAATCATCCATAGTCATCACATCATAATCCCATAAGTAATCTGCATCATCATGAACATAAATTAAAAATACATATCATCACATGACTAGCTAGGTGAGTCTATATCAACATCATCATGAATATAAACATAATAAACATAACATCATAAATAATAAACATGAACATCATAACCATGAACCACAAACCATATGCAAAGATCATATCTATAAATCATGAATCTATAATTACACAATCATCATCATCATCATCATCATCGTATACACTAATATACATAACTCTTAAATTAGACATCTCACTGCATCAGCTTGTAGGCCAGTTTCAAAATCATATGACATATCAATAAAAATATATAATGTCTCACAAATAACTCTAAGATCTTAAGGCACCACTACCTCCTAGAGCCTATCCTCCTATACTTGCCTGGCCACCTATAGATGCAAGCCATAGACCTAGTGTCACTGTACCTACACCTCCTACCATCTTAGCTCTATACTCACCCCATCAGGGCTCATATAGATAACACTTGAACACTAAGGCCTCATAGTATCATATATCTTGTATAGTTACTACGTATATTTGCATAGAGATCATCCCTATTGGTCTTGAAGTTACTAGTACTCCACCTCCTACCTACCAAATAGAGTCTCTCTCATGCATCACCAAGGCTAGATGAGCCCTCATCTAATCTCTCTCACCTATAACAGTGACCAATTGACCCTACACTACTATTATAGATGCCTATGCCACTACCAAAGATGCCTATGCTATGGCTAAATCCACTTGTACCTAGTCCTTTTAAGTAGTCACTTCCTAAATAACTAGGCTATAAACCCTTTACACCTAATCATATTGACCACCTATACTTTCTAGGTCAACATCCATAGCCTATAAACCACCTTCATCATTACAAAAATATGCTACAACATAGAGTTCTTGGTACCATGCAGGATACCCATCTATGACACCTACATCATCTATCTCTATCCTCTATGATAGCTCCTCACAATCAAATATTATATGAACTAACTATGGAGTAGGTAGTGAGAACTCTGCATCCTCCCTTCTATACCTTGAAAAAACCTTGGGTATATCCTACATAAGGCCAAAATACCTATATACCCTATCAAATGGTATCAAATATATCTCACCCTCTCATCTATTGTATACCCATTTATATCTTTCAAGAGACAATGTGTGTCTCATGTAGTGAGGTCATCTTATAAACCTAATATATGGTCTCCAAATCACATCTCCAATGATCAAGGAATATAGTAAGCCCCTAAACTAATCTATGTCATGTAACCCTCCTCTAATTTTGAGAGGGCATAATCACTCCTCCACTATATGTATCCATCTCAAAAATCCATCTGAGCATAACCTTCCCATAGTAGCCCCATCGATCTTAGCACCTAGATGTGTTCATAAGATCAACAATGTAGAACAAACCAAACACTAATCTTATATCTCTTATGGGCATGAAATCCCCATAACTCTTAATAAATCTTACCTAGTAGCACATGTGCCCATGCAAACACTGTGTAACCCAAAAACATCTCCATGAGCACTGCTAGTAATAAGTAAGATAATTTCCTACTACTCAAATTAGGTAATTCATAACATGTCACTTCTATCATCATCATAATTAAAATCCACCTTGCATCCTTGTCCCTCTGATATAATGGTGTATAATGGAAACCTCTAGAGTGCCACCTCACAAAATCCATATAATCTCCATACAAGAGCTTCATAAATGCATCCCACCCCTCCCTCTCAATATGGTAGATCAACTCTCCCTGTGTGGGTAACTACATGATCCTATGGATATCCTCAAGTAAGATGGTCATCTCCCCTATAGGAAACAAGAAGGTATTGGTGGTAAGATCCCATCTTTTGATGAGTTTCACTATCATAGCCACATCTTGAGGTACATGTTGACATTACCTCATACTACCAAGACTCATGTACTCCATATGCTCTCAATCATAATCAATCATACCTCTCTGAATCTCATCAAATATCTGAGGAACTTTATCTCTCATCTATATCCTCTCACATGCCTTCAAGGTTTGATAGAAACATCCTTAGTTCACTAAAAAAATTTGCCTACGAACTCAACCTTTTTCACCTACCTCCTATTCTAATCTATTCAACTCATTCCATTTGTCTACTATGACCTATACTTATGATTTATCTACATCACTACCCTTAACCTATCTAATTTAAACAATCAACCTTGAACTATTACCTATTAACCTTCAATAATTACCTAAACATTCAAACCATTGGCCTTAATTATTCATAACCCTCACCCCTTGAAATTTTGCCACTAACTTTTACATTAACCCTTAGCCATTACCTATCAAATCATTTACTATCTACTATTCATAAAAACATTTACCTATAAGCTTTTACCATTAACCTTAAATCTATCCATTCATACAAACTTCTTAAACATATCCAAATTATATTAACCATTGATGGCTAGGGTAATTGTCAATGGTTAGGATACCAACCATCAATGGTCCCCACATAATGACCTATCAATGGTCATTTATCAACCACTGATGGTCGATAGTGATTGGTGATGGTCGAAAATGACTATTGATGGTCACTGTAAAGTGATCACCAATGATCAAACTAAACCTTACAAACCTAAAACCCTTAAAAATTTCTACCAAAATGTTATCCAACCTACCCTACCCTATCCTACCCTTGCTAATCCAAATCAAAATTCCTATTTCAACTTTAAATTAAAACAAATCTATCAAAACCTACACCTAGGTTAAACCATACCCAACCCACCCTCAACCAAACACAATGAGAAAATTCAAATCAATGCATTTGTAAAATTAATAATAAGCTATCAATTCCATAAACAAAACCTACCTTGTTCCTTGATCAATGTCAAAGAGGAACCCTAGGAACCATAGACACATATCCTTGTGCCAACCCTCATGCATGTTGCATCTTTGTCATGACAACTCTCCACCAGATCCCTTGGTCAAACCTCCAACAAACTCACTTATAAACCATCACCATCTCTCACACAATGCCAAGAGATAATCATCAAGGGTTAAATTTATCAAATGAGCAAATAAAACCCCTAGTGGTCATTTTATCTTCACCCTTTTAGAGCTAACATGTGACCATTGTCAGTTAGGGTGACTATCGATGGTTGACCCCAAAGATCAATCATGGTCATTGATGATCAAACTTTTAGGGTTTTTTTACCTCCCATAAATTGTTTTCACCCAAACATAATCTAACTACCTACCACTAGATATTACCTTATCCACAAATCTATACCACTAATGATGTCAACCTCACCACTGGCCATTTTTGGCTAACTATCACATGTTTTATGACAACCTTGTTTTGGTCATTTTGACTGCACTAACTAAATTGCCAAGTTGATTATTTTGAACTTACATTACCTTGTGCACACCTAGCCAACTTGTGTCTTCATTATATCACTTCCTAACTTAGATACCCATGAAAACATTGACCTTGTCTAGGAGACTTACGTTTACAAGTGTAGCCCAATTGTCACATATGGTCATGTGGTACACTTATCATTTGTCCTTCTAGTATCAACCTTATTTATACCAACCATGAAAACCTAGTCATTACATAATATTGGATATAAAAATTAATCTCACTTTGTGTACATGTTCATGTTTTAGTACCTAACCTACCACCCACTTCATTATCAACTTACCCACTTATCAAACCTGCACCTAATTTGTTTCACCTCATTGATTCTTAGTTTGAGGGGGAACACCTCCTTATATGCTCAAGAAAACCAAACCTTTGACCCAAAATCCACTAATATTTTTTTGTTGATACAAACTATATAAAAAAGGGGGAAAATATACACACTAAAAAACTACACACAATGGTTTTAGATGTTAAAATACCCCTAAACCACTTCAGGACCCCCTAGGGACCATCCCATCACCTTCAACTTCAAACATGAGTTATGTTAGCTAATTTATTAACTAAATATTTTACCAAACTTGAAATTTGAATCTTCACCATTGATGGCCACCCTAACTGTCGATGGTTAGGCCTGACTATCAATAGTCAAGATCTAATTGCCTAAACACCTAACTCCAACTTTAACTCCAACTTAATTTTTTATAATTAGCTTACCTAATCCACTCATAGATCAATACATGTTGAAACTAAATTTTGACAAAAATTTAAACCTCTTCTTGAACCTAACTACCACTTCTCCCATTTTCCTATGAAAAGAGAGGAGCAAGAGGTAAAAAGGGATCCACAACTGTCAAGAGCTTCTTGTATCATAATTTCTTTAGTAGATCATTCTTTCAAAAAACTAAAAGAACCAATAAGTGTGATAGAGATTAAAAGTGTTTCCACTCATTAGCCAATAGCCAAGTACCATTACTCTACCAAAATTATTCCAAACTCCATCAACTAGTTCATCAGCCAACTACCTCAACCATTCTTCAGATCAACAACTAGGAAAGCTAAAAATCTATTTTCAATAATCATTTACTTTATTTCTTTTTTGTAGCTAACCCAACCCAAACCTACCTTCTATAATCTCATTCTATAACCTCACCAATTAGTTTTTATTAATAAAAATAAAACCCATAGTAACCATTGAAGGTCACCTTGATCACTGATGGTTTGTCCCGATCACTAATGGTCACACACAATCGTCGATGGTCACTATTAGATAAATAAATAGAAAGCTATTTTCACCCACTAAACCTTAAAAAAATATCAATTTATAACCTCTCACCTGATCACAAAACCCTTCCATATTTTTTTAACTATACCTAATCTATTTAGCATTAATATCATATGTTTATTACTATAATTAGTCAAATATATCTTTTTATATTACATTTTAATAACTTTTTTTGTTTATGCAA
Organism: Torreya grandis; assembly: GCA_037957365.1. Taxonomy (NCBI): domain Eukaryota; kingdom Viridiplantae; phylum Streptophyta; class Pinopsida; order Cupressales; family Taxaceae; genus Torreya; species Torreya grandis. Next base: position 5,184,027 of record JARHVA010000430.1, read on the forward strand.
GTATTTTATCTTTTGATTTTTGAACTTAACCATTTAAAATCATGGATTGATATCCTCCTAGGAAGTGTATTATTCCAAGATATAGCTCACACTAGGCAATCTACCCAACTAATCAACCATTTGCTTCAGTTCTTTCTTATTTGTAGGTCAATCCTCGTCAAACAAAGAGTAGATCTCTACAGTCATCTAATCAATGTGCATACATCATACTAGGTTCTTCTACCATAATATTCTCTAGTTTCTTCTCTCTTTTTGTCAATACCATAAGTGAAATTTATTTGAAACACTATCCTCTCTTCTTTGCTTCAACACATACTCCACACATGCAAGCCGTACACAAGTATCTCTCTAATATTTTCCTAAGTCTAGAACAAACACATTTGGTTTCACTATTTATAGATAATTCATGAATTAACAAGTCCACAATCTTTCCTTATTAGCCACAAAACATGTCTTCATCCTTAAGACATCTAACATGGGTCACACTTAAGCACATCACACTTTTAAATAAGCCTAAGTCATATTTTAGGTCATATGATGACCCATTCACCTCTTTTACACTTCTCCAAACAAACAAAAAACATAAGACCACTTAAAAATCCATGAACCCAATCCACATGACCCTTTTGACATCCTTAAATGATCATAGTCACCAAAAAACTCTTCTACTAAATCATAATTTTCTCAAATAATCATTTTATGCACACAGTCCCCATGAACAAACACATAGTCACCCTCTTAGTAATTATTCATATTGCATACAATTATTCAAACATTCATAATGCACATAGATAATTATCATGGAGTATACAAACCTCCAAAATATCTAAGTTATCATGACACATTGAAATACCATCAAAATGATCTCGAATGCCCTTCTCGGGTTACTTGTAGAGCAAACATGAAAGCTTAGTCAACTTTGGAGCTCAATAACTTTGATTGTACTAATAATTAGACCTTAAAATTCATATTAACATATGTGCCTTGTAGTCCACTACAAATTCAAATATTTACTACTTGGTCAAATTCTACATAGATGATAAGATATGGTTTAAAAACTAGACACTGGTCTTTCCTTTGTTAAATTTAAATATTTGAATTCAAATGGTCACAGTTAAACTTCAGACACTATGATATCATAATGTGTCCTTAAAGATTAGATCAATCATACACCATTTATCTTATTTGAACTTTAAATCATAGTGCATTATTTCTCAAATGTTAAAATTTAAACACTTAGCCTCATCTCATGCAATCTTGCAATCTTGATCACACATGCTCCATCAATCTCTTCAATATTATCCTTGCTTTCACAATGCTAGAAAACTATCACTTTAACCTCTTGACTTTAATATGCACCATTGATCTCAATTAGTACAAACATACACTCACCATTTATCCTTGGAAGAATCTTGATCTTTATGTTTTCTCAACATTAAAATACAAACACTTGGCACCATCTCGCTACATCCTAACATCTTAGAATAAACACGTTCCATCGATCCTTTTGTAAGGAGCTTGATCTTTAATTTTTTAAACCATTGAACACCTTGAGATCATATCACTTAATACACACCTTTAGATAAATCTTGTATGATCACATATGAACTATTGGATATTTATTTGGTCTTGATGTTTAACATCATGTAAAGTAGACAAAGTATGGGGAACATTGCTTATCTACTTGGAAGGTCATATTTACTCCTTAATAAATTTTATTGTTCTAAATTGCATGATCTAAAACTTGGACCATATAATATCCTCACATATAAAAATCTAACCATGGGTAAAGATACTCCTAAAACCTTTACACATTTGAAATATAAATCCATTAATCTGCTCACTCATTTCTTCTACCACAGAGCCAACTATGTCAAGAACTATCTTGGAAGGCCAACTTTGAACATGCATATCTTTTGACATGCTACATTGCATGACCTAAAATTTAGTGCATATCAACTAGGCATACAACTAAACAAATCCATATCATATAATTCTCTTACAAATTCCACATGTGTGAGATATTCCATCACTAAATTACTTACATGGTTCTTTCTTGCCTCATATAAACTTGGCTAAGTATGGCAAAACACTATCAAATTGCCTGGGAGCCTAACTTTACAATTGCATATATTTTATCATGCTTAGTTACATGAACTAATATTTAGTGCATAACTACTAGGTAAAAATGTGATAATAAATATTTTACGAACTCCCCCTAATTGATTCACATGTGTCAATGATGTTTTCAACAAATTACCTACTCAGATTTTATGCCACTAGACCCAAAAGGTCTAGATGAAAACAAGGATCAACCAAATGAAATCCACTCATGTAAAAAAAGCACTAAAATCATGTAAAACTTCTTATATGACCCTTTATACATGCTCAATACTCCATACTCATCCCTAAACATCTCTAGTCATGTCAAAACTGAAAATCAACCAAGCATACTTAGGACAAGCATATTACACACTTTGTCACTATTACTTAGACTAACAAGGCAATTCATCCACTCACTAAGACACCTACATGACATCACCATGACATCATTTCAAACTCTCCAACAATCTCCCCCTTTGTCATTGATGTCAACACACATCATATAACAATATACAACTCACTTTCATTCTCTCTCTTTAAACACTCCCATAATAGGAACTTTAGCCCCCTTTGACACAATGACAAAGTGGGAACCACCTAATCTTGAGGACCTAAAAATACCATCAATAGGAAAGGACCATCTTATAAATATGATACAAACTCCCCCTTACCTTGAGCTTACCTCTTCTTTTCCTTGACAACTTCCTCTTGCCACATGCCAACACTCTCTTCAACCAAGTACTATAACCAATGAAGAAATAACACATAAAATATTTAAATCTGATAGAACTTACCAAGAGACATCTGAGAGGGACTCCCCCTAATATTTTTGAGACATTGCATCACTTGAGCAACTTTATATCTCTATACACCATGAAGAATCACTATATAGGCTTACTAGCCTTCTCTCTCAAACCACATCAAGGAGCACCAACATAATATTCATGCCACTCACCAAATAGAAAACATGTTCTGAAACCAACTTGAGAAATCTCATATAAACATACATACTTTGCTATTTTTGAAACACTAAACAAAAACAACAAATCTTCATACTAGGCCTATCTAGACTCCTTGTAGCCCTACCTGGAACTTTTAGAGCCACAAATTTTAGTAGACACATTGTTGTGTATAATTATTACCTAGTTAATACCATATTCTTGAGTTTGATTAACATTAATTTTTAACCTATGGTACATAGGATTTTCAAGGATGTTAGCACTATATATGCATTATTGATCTATAGATTATCTTGTTTACTAGTTTTAGTACAATGACCTTATACTAAATTCACTAGTTAGTAATACTAAGAAATTATTACAACATAAATACTTCATGCTTATGAATCATATATGCATCACACTTTATATAATCAAACTAGTAATGAAATCAACTTACACAACACACTTAAACTAAAGAGGGTCAAGATTTTCACTACAACTCCTTTTAAGGTGGCCCTTCTTCATTCAAAAATGAATTATAATCACTCTCTGAGATACTTATAAAATCTTCTTAAAAAATCAACCTTCTCATTACTTATATCTATAGCAATTAAACATTGCTACAAAAGATTACAATATTCAGAATGCAATGACTTCTACAATTTTACTACTCTTTTATTATCTATTCAACACTTAATCTAATCTGGGCTCTACCATTAAATACATAAGGCAATTTTATTAGTTTTAACCAAAATCACTAAGCTAAGAAAGGTACAAATACTTTGGGAACTACTCCAATCAACCTTCGAGTGGTTAGTAACTAAAGTTACTTGTTTTATGCCTAATTGGGTTAAGGATAATATATACTAGTTTACTTTTTTTTTTCTCCTTTTCATTGTCCTTGTCTTACTCATATTTGGTAGCACATCAAAGATTATTTTCATGTGAGGAGTTCATATAATATATATGGAGGATGCTCTTCAATCATCCACTTAATTCATAAGATAACTAGATGTATCCTTAAGAGCTAATCACATTTGATCACAATAATAGTTCTACTCTACGTAGTGGTTGTGGGGTATTTTAGGTGAAATCCTATAGTTGATATAGACAACCTACATGTAGAACCTATTAGTTATTATGGGAAACCTATAGGTGAAAACTAACAGTTGTTATGGGCACCCTATAGGTGGAAGCTAGTAGTTTCTATGGCTAAGATATAGGTGGAAGACAGTAGTTGTTACGGGAAACCTATAGTTGGAATCCCCTTTTACTGTGGGCTTATCTATAAGTGTTGTGCCCAAATAATATTTTTTTAGTCTTATGTTACCTTTCAAATGTTTATTAAATATGGTTACACAAGTATAATTTAATCAAAGAAAAATCATCATTAATTAATATAACACACACACACACACACACACACACACACACACACACACACACACACACACACACACACACACACACACACACACACACACACACACACACACACACACACACACACACACACACATGCACACATAAACTCATAAATTCATTCATTTATTTGCATGAGTCATGGATGGTTATGGAGATTTACGTAGAAAAATATATATACTAGGTATGGATGAGTCTATAAAATAAAGCAATTAATGGCATCATCACACCCCCTTACTTAACCTCTTGCTCAACCTTGATCAAGCCTTGGTTACATTTTGAAACCACAAAATTTTCTAAAATCTATGGGCTCACTGCATCCCATCCCTTAAAAGATATAGAAACCTTTAACATCATCAATGTTCTTCCATCTTTTATTCTCTACTTCTCTATTAGCTAGAACCTCTCCCTCCCAGTTAGGAATTGGGAACCAAAACATAGGTGGTTGAAACATCAACCCTAACCATTTTATCTTTCTCCTTATAACAAGCTCAATATACATGTATACCTTGTGCATGGCCTCCCTAAGGTTTTAAGGGGACTAAGGATCTTTTGTTTTTAAAGCATCAGAGAGTTCTACCCATCTGTGAGAACAAAAAACAAAATTTTTCTTTCCATCTCCCTCCATAAGACTCAAGTAGTGATTATGAACCTCTACTTGTTTCTTTATGACCCATGCTTATGGAGTACCTAATTTCATGAAGGAGATCCTTTATTATATTAAAACTTCTAGATTACCTGATTCACCCCTAATCATTAGGGTTACTTCTTTTTCCTTTTCTTGATACTCCACCTATTTATTTCTTCCTATTTCATTAAGGACATATGAAGTAAATGCATTCATTTAGACATCTCCCAAGTATATATTTGGATTCTAATTTGTATCATGGGATAAAACATACTAGTGTATGTAAAACTCACTCAACTGTGCTTGGAGATCAGAGTTAGCATGTCTATAAACTTCAAAAAAAGATTTAGGGTTACAAACTATGTAGGAATGATCATTATAGATCCTATCATTTTTGAATTTAAGCCATCTTTGTTCTAATTAGACATCATACACCCTATAAGGTGATCTGCACTCCATTAACAATTTAGTGGTTTCATGCATTTTAGTAATCTTTTGTTTCAAATAATTGATCCTAGTTTCATCCTTTTCAAGGCTTTCTTTTAAGTCATCTTTCTGATCTCTTATTTTAACATATACCTTAAATATTTGTACCAAATCCTTGTGGTAAGTTTCATCATCATTGAATTTTTATTTAATAAAATTTAGGTCATCAGTTTCTACTAGCATAATAGCTAAAAGATCCACATCAATTACTTTCTTTATTTTAGGTATTTTTGAAGTGGTCAATGGAGGAGAAACTATTTTGTAGAAAGGTACCAAAGCTAGAGCATTATCTTCTACAAATGCCTCTAAAGGTAAACTAATTCTATCTATGGGTAAAGTAGATGAAGTTACTACATGTTCCTCTAAGGAAGTTACTGCAAGTTCCTTCAATAACCTTTCTTTCTCCATAGATGGTTCTATAAATTTTGCTACCCCAAAAAATGTTTCTAGGCCTCTCTTACCTTTCAACTCTATTATCTCATTCCTCAACCTATATATTTATTTCATGGCTTGTTCCAAGGTTTGTAACTCTTGGTCGTGAGGAACTACCTCTTGTTCTACTTCTTCTTCCATAATCTTTTTTTAATCAATTTTTCTTCTTCTATAGGTTGATCTATCATTCTTAGCTCTTCTTCTATGTACCCAATATGTCTAAAGAGATCCATGTACTCCTTAGTGAATCTAGGTGGCTTAGGTGACTGTACTTCTTCTTCCTTGATAGATTCTTCTTTAGTAGACCATTCTACAATCTTGAATCCATCAGAGTTCTTTCAAATCCTAGGCTCTTTCTTTTCCTTTTCATCCTCACTGATGTCTATGGGTGAGGAGGCTAGAGTTGTGTTTTATTTCTTAATTCTTTTGGATCTTCTAAGAGGATGTCTCCTTCTTCTTGATACAGGGGGTTTCTTTTCTTCAGTTTTCTTTTTCTTTTTAGGAGGGGTAGATGTTGGACCTTGTTCTTCTTGTGTAGTAGTTGATATAAGAACTTCCTCTTCCCTTGAAGGACCCATGGTGGAATAATCAATCCTTGGTGAGGAAATAGTTGGAATAGTGGGAGAAGGAATATTTTGCCCAGTTTGTATAGGTGGATTTTCCTCCTTTGTGTTAGAAGGAGGTAGGACTAGTTTCCTTCTCCTTTTTCTACCCATAGTAGTTTCAAATGAATCTTCAATGGTTATGGGTTGTTTAGCAGCAGTAGTGCCTACAATACCTTCTTATGTAGTCTATTGGGCCTAATATTTAGGAGATTTCTACTCATTATTTCTCTATTCTTATTGAGGTTCATCATTCTCTAGGGTTAGAAATTGTTCCCAACTGAGGTTAGATCTAACCGTGTTTATTATATGTTTAGTTATCAACCATATTAGGTAATGATGAGATAGGGCTTTCTCAACCCCCTTATAGTATTCTTTGGACATCTTATTTAGAATGTTATATAGGTGCTTTGGAACATTAATGGTCTTATCATTCCTTAAGTGATTCAAAATTTTAAATTGAAGAGTATAAATCAGAGACTACCTTCCTTCACAGGTCATATATCTAATGATGTATGTGGATAATTCCCTCTAGGCTACAGGTAGGCTGAGTCTCTCTGCACCACCTTTCTTTAGAACTATCCTTTCATCTCCTTGATAGAAATATTATATAACTTATTGACCATTGGGTTTGTCCTCCCAGTTTTCTCTTATACTTGGCAGGCCAGTTGCTTGGCTTATTAGTTCTTTAGTAACTAAAAATGTAATGCCATATACAATAGCTTGCTCTCCTATGAAGGACACTACAAATTCCTTAGCAAAGGGTTCTAATAAATTTTGATTTTTTTTTAAATAATTGGTATATCCAACTCTATTGAAGATAGCCCAGCTAGTTGGGTCTCCTTGAAGTTGCCTATGATCCATGGGTTCCCATCTCACAACTGATCCTTCCTTTCTAAATAGGTTTAGCTTTCTAAAAACCTTTTTAATTGATAAATATCAACACACTCAGTTTATTCTATATATTTCTACTTATAGCAAAGTAATTTTTTTCAATAATTGTAGTTTATGGTTGTAGGTTGAAAGTAATGTCATACTTTAGTTTTGTTTGAATGGGTTATACTCACAAGTAAAAACAATAAAAGTGATTATTTTCCCTATTGATTATATGGTGTCATCATGGGAATTCAATCCACATGTATGGACTATCCCAGAGTGTATGGAATTGATTGCCCACAACATTCTTCCCCTCCCATGTGAGGTGTCACGTATCCCCAAGTGAAGTGGAATTAGTAAGATGGAAAGAGAGAGGATGGGTTCATGATGAGGGTATGAGTGTGAAGATAAAATAAAGCATAGATTTATCCCCAAATCACATACAAGATAAACTATGAAATGAATCAATCAAACATATATAAAATAATCATAAACATGCACAAAATAGGAGAAACTAGATTTAATGTGGTTCACCCCATATGGGCTACATCCACCAAACTTGTCCAGTATATTATTTTTAGTAATACAAGGGAGAAACAAATCTTGCAATAAATCCTATTAAGCCTCTCTACCTCTTTTTGCCTCCCCTCTGTGTTTAATGTTTTTTTTCCATCTTAGCCATGTAATAATACATTTTAGGGAAAAATACACCTAAACTAACCTCTATCGTCAGATCTGGAAAACTTTAATCAAAGGCCTAGATTGACTATGAAATTACAATTTTACAAGGTATTTTTAATAATTTTTTTTCTTTGAGGGTGGTGCAAGGGGGGTTCACCCTATTTCAACCCCCTACAACATCATAGATATAAAGAACCTGGGATCTAAAACCTGGCTAAAATAACATCAAATTTTTAACCTCTAATTTTGGAAGACAATCAGGCACCACAATTAACATGTGAGTGGAGATAAGACTTAATGAATGACTTGTTAATGATTAAATATGATTTTCAATATGATACATGATATATTTAAGAATAAAAAATTCTTTTCTATGACCAAAAGATATGCCATACCTTTTTAACAATTTGCCTAGGGTTATGTAGAGGAAAGTGGCATATGAGTATTTGCCAGAATGCAATGATTATCCTAGTAGTTATAACTTGACTAAAGTGGGCCTCTTGATTAATCATGATATCATAAGATGATATCCTTTTATGATTCCCTCAGTAACCTACATGTAATCATGTTAGCTTGTATGGAACTAGAGAAGGGGTGTTATAGTGGGATGATAGATTATTACCCTCTTACCACAAGGTGATCACTGTAGATCTTTGTGTTACCTAAGTTAGGTATTGTATGAAGATAAAAGAGGGTAGATGAGGTTTTTGTTTCTTTTTTATCTTCCTCTACATGATCTTGCTGATGATTTATCTCTATGCTATCTTACTCCCTGTAGATTATGTGCTTAGTGAATTTTTCCTTTAATGACCATCAGGGTTTTCAAAATTGGGATATGTGCTCCAAAATATCCTAGATCTCACTATTTGACATAATGAAATCATCTCCATGATATAAATAGAAGCTAAAAGTGGTTCATGTGTGTCCCTATAGCCATAAATTATGGTCTGTAACACTTCAAATGGAGATTGGAAGTGTATGCCTTTGTTGTGGCTCTTACCTTACTCTTTAGGGGTATTTCTTAGCAATGTTTTGACTTTTTTTCTCTAATCCTCCTTCACTTATCCTCTAGCTTGTCTGGTGTCTTCCATGTAATTTTCAAAATCCCATAGCCAAATCCATAGATTAGATTTTGTGAAGAACTAACCTGTGTTCACTAGAGAGGTGTATATAGGTGTTAAGATGTACTTGCAATAACTATAGGTGGAGCCCATAACAACTACAAAGTTATGTCAAACTATGAGGAAGGTGCCCACTATAGTAAGATAATAGCCCATATAAATTAAAGGAATACCTTCATTGATAAAGGTACCTATAGCAATGTCAAGGGTGCTTGTAACAGCTACAGAATAACCCATGGCAACTGAAGGAAGATGAATAGTTTTGATCAGAATGATTGTTTATTTTACTTTTTGGTTTTTACCCCTAAATAGATAGCAAGTTGGTTTTTTATTTAGGCCCATTTTATAGTTTTTGAGTAGCTAACATGCTAGTTTTTTACCCAAAAACTACCAACAATGCTAAAAAATGGTTTTCATTATTTTTTTAAATCTAACTATTCCTTGTAGTAGAATATTTATTTTGGGTCCTTGCTAAGTCATCTATGAGGGTGACTAGTCAAGAACCATGTAAATGTCTCATCTTTCATGCCAAAGGAGGGATAGAATTTCCTCCTCTCCTTCTTCATCTATGTGTTGGCTATTTCTTCCTTTGTCTAGTGAGACATCATGCTAATTCAGTACATCATTAAATCCATTTTATAATTACTTACATATGTGATAGGTAAACTCCTCCTAAGTGAGTGGTTTTTTGTACAAATTTAGTCTATGACCATTGACCAGTAGATGAAATCTTATCAAATCAATAGTTTGGAGTTTCAATCTCCATTATCATACACATGCTCAATCTCAAATGGACCAAGCCATATGATCTAAAGTTTACCCCTGTGATCCTTGTATTTTGAATAAAAAAGAAAGGCCCAATCTCTTACATTGAATTGCTTGGTTTTAATGTACATATCATGTCATCCAATCCACTATTGTTATATAAGTTGTATGTTTTAAAATGCCTACTATCTATATTCATCTAAGACATTTAGTTATATAAGCCTTTTTTTGTGCTTCAGATATATCCATCCCAAGTTTTAGTGTTGTCTATAAGGTCTTGTGCTCAAATTCAATTGTCAAGATATTTTTCTTCCCATGGACCAACTCATAAGGGGTAAAGCTTGTAATGGTCTTCCACATGATTTTTTATGTCCAAACAACTTTAGGAAGTCTAGCCTCCTAATCCTTATAGGACATACTAACAGTCTTGGTCAAAATATTTTCTATCTCTCTGTTGGTGACTTCCACCTATTTATTCAACTATAGATGATATGGAGTTGATTTGTTATGCTTAATCTTTTATTTTTAGACTAAGATGGTAATTAAACTAGCAGTGAATTGGGGTCCTTGATTAGTGACTATTTTTCATGGCACACCATATCTTGTGAATATTTATTCATAGAGGAAAGCTACCACCTTCTCATCCCTGGCATGTGTAAGATCCTTTACTTCCACACATTTAATAACATAGTCAGTATATATAAGGATGTACTCTTTGTTGTTGTATTTTAGATCAAAAAGTCCTTCAAAGTGTAGGTCTTATTTTTCAAATGGTTCAAGCACCATTTGAGACTGTAAAGGCATCTCATCTAAATGTGTGGGTCTCTCTATACATTGACATCTATCACAATGAGTAGTATACCTTATTGCATCTTTATGGAGTGAGGGCCAATAATATCTTGTATTTAATATTTTTACCACTATACAAGTAGTTACAAAGTGCCCTCCATAAGGTTCATCATGGTAGGATTTGAGGATATCTAGAACTTCATCTTCTCTGAGACATGTTCTGATGATGGAGTCAGGCCTAATATAGAAAAGGAATCTGGACAACCATGAATACCTACCACTTTTTTGAGTCAAATTTTTTTTATTAGGGAGGAAGTGTTCTAAAAGTAACCCTATTACAATGTAGTTATCAATATTAGCATACCAAAGTATGGTAAGGGTGAGGGAGAATAGGTGCTCATCTGGAAATGAGTCATCCACTATGGTATCTTCTTGAAGGGATTGTAGTCATCATATGAAGCCAGCCCTGACATTGTCCTTACCAAGCTTATCTACAATAGTTAGATCAAATTATTGTAATAAGAGAAACCATCTTATCACTCTATTTGGGATAACTATTTTTTTCATAAGGTACCTAATGGCTACATGGTCTATATGAACAAAGACTTGATACCTTATTATGTAATGATGAAACTTATTGATATCATAAACTACTACAAAGAACTCTTTTTCAATGATCATGTAATTTAATTCTATTGATTGCAAGTTCTTGCTTACAAAATATATGGCATAATTTAGTGCTTCTTATTTTTGTCCTAGCATAGCTCCTAGGGTAGTATCTAAAGCATCTATGTGAATATGGAAGGGAAGATTATAATCAAGATCATGCAAAACAAGGGTGGTGTTCAATAATTCCTTCAAATGTTTGAAGGTTGTATCATAAGCAGGAGTCCATATGAACTCAACATCTTTAGTTAAGAGAGTGAATAATGGTGTTGTTACTTTGTTAAAATTATTCATAAATCTCATATAGTAACCAACATGTCCTAAAAACTCTTGACATCTTTTTGTTTATGAGGAATAGACCAGTTTTTTATGATGTTGATTTTTGTAGGGTTAACATTAATTCCTTCAATAGATACATGGTGGCATAAGAAAATACCTTCTATCATAATCATGTAGAATTTATTGTGACTTAAAGACAAATGGTGCTCTTGATATTATTGCAACACTTTCTTTAGGTTCTTCAGGCACTCATCAAATGTTTTTCCATAAACAATGAAGTCATCTATATAGATTTCTACATATTCATTGGCCATATCTACAAAGATAATCAAGATAGCCCTTTGGAATATTGCAGGAGCAGTACACAACCCAAAAGATAATACAACATAAACCTAAGTACACTAGGGACAAGTGAAGGTGCTCTTCTCCTAGTCCTCAAGAACAATTCTAATCTAGTTGTAACCATTGAAGCCATCTAGAAAGGTAAAATATTTATGTCCTGCTAGTGTGTCCAACACTTGGTCAATGAAGGGTAGAGGAAAGTGATCCTTTACAATTTTTATATTAAATTCCCTAAAATCTATGCATATATTCCATTCTCCATTTTTTTGGTACAATTACCAATGGTGAAACCCATTCACTATCTGAGATGGGATATATAAATCTAGTGGTCAGGTGTTTCTGTAATTATACTTTGACTACTTCTCTAAGAGTTGGATTCATCCTACATTGTGGTTATTTTATTGGTTGACACTCTTATTTGATATAAATATGATGTGTGCATATTATATAATAATTCCTTACATATCCTCATAATCCCATGCAAAAGTGCATTGGTTTGCATGCAACATGATGACTATGCACTTTTCCTTATTTGACTCGAACTTACTATTAATAAGCAATGTTTTTCTTGGAGAGATTTTAATTTACCATGTGAGTGATTTCATCATTTCTATATTGATAGTGGATATAGTTTGGCTATAGCTATGAGGCAACAACTAGTGGAATATTTCTTGTACAGATGCATCAAAATTATCTTCTTATTAGAGGCTAGAAAATGGGCACTCAATACATTGTATGTGGTTGAGATCTGTAGAATGAGTTTGGCAATTATTATAAAGAACATTTGAGAGAATTGTGTCTTCATCCTAATCATCCAATGTGCATGCATAGTCTATGATGAATACAAGAATCAAGGGAGTCTGGTTTGCCTCATCTTCTTCAACTTATAATGTATGCTCTAGTGCCAAGGTTGGCTATGTTAGAGGATAGAGGAACAACTTCTTAGTGTGGTTTCCATTGGATATCAACATACTACCTGATCTATAGATAATGAAGGCATCAACTATGGAAACCCAAGGTCATCATAAAATAAGAGGGTATCCACCCAAATTAGAATTTGGTTATAACATAATAAAATCTATAGGATACTCCCAAAAATCTATAGTAATGACTAGATATTCAATTACTCCTTATGGTTTGACTGTAGACCTACCAGTCATTTACAACATTATATATGTGGGATGAATATTATTCAACTATAGTTTGTTCATGGTTTCAATTGTCATTACATTTATTTTAGTCCTCAAGTCTATTAATGTATTGGACAACTATTGATCATGGATCTAGACTATTACTACCGTGCCACCTGGATCTAAATATTTCTTTGGTAAGGTGTTTCCTAGCATAATTTATGCTAGTTGGCCAATCAAATACACTATATTGGGATCCTTCTTCTTTTCAAGTTTATGTAAACATAAGTCTCTAATAGCTTTGGAATCTATGGGTACATCCCTGATGGCCTAGAAGAGAGAAATTTTAACACAATGATTCTTGAGCTATCCTATGAAATCAAATTCAAGCTCAATTGCATGGCGTTGAAGGCTAAGATGTTCTAGAGATAGTGGGGATGTTTCATCAATAACTTTATTTGTTAGTTCAAAGAGTTCTTGTAGTGGTGAAGGTGGGTTAGCATGATCTTTTGGAATTTATTGATTTGACTCCATTATTATGGGTGGGTTTGAGGGTGGTAGAAATTTCCCTAAACATAGGTGAACTTCATGGATGTTCACTACGTATGCTAGCTACTAAATAGGTTCAGTACTGGATGTCAGTTGTACTAACTTATTTGCAAGATTCTACATGGGTTAGGTAGGGAGTTGGTTAGGCTTGGGTTTAGCTTGTGTATTGGGTATAAGAGTAGAATTTTTTTTTACTGTTGTGGAGGGAATCCTCCTTGATGGTTTTCCCAAGGCTAATTGGGTCTCCAAGGCTACTACCACTAGTTTGTGAAGGGTGGGCCTTGGGGTGGTTACCAAGATTATATCTAAGGTGGTAATACAGTTTTTGGAGGCTACCAGGAGGTGGTGAGGTAGCTTTTTTAAAGTGGCTACTAGATAGAATTGGGAGGTGGGACATTTATCCATGGACTAGTCTAATTGGGAGTAGTATTTTTAAATTGTGAATTAAAGGAGGTAGAATAAAAATAAGGTGGAGTTTGTCCCATACCTAGATAAGATGGTCATTGAACCCATGAATTTATTTTTTGCAACATAGAAAACTTGGTCTCCATCTCCTCCTATAGTGTGTATCTCTACTATTTTTGGTTCTTCAACTGTGATGTTAGATACTTTAGCCCAAACCTTGTGACACTTATAATCTATCTTCTTATTATAATCTAGATAATAGATGGTCAAAGCTTGATCTAAGGATCCTTGATTTTGCCTTAAGTGCAAGATATCCAATTGGGTGGCCAAGTAACTAATGATATATTATTTCATGTCTTGTTACAGGATACTAACTTCAAATTTTGATAGGTAACTTACAACTGTCAGTGGAAGCTTACTTCTCTTGACTTTGTTAATGGTAGACCTAGAATAAATTTTGCTCAACTTCTTGATGTCTGTGAATGGCAGGTGTGATATATCTCCCCCAATCATTAGTTATAAGGCTTCTAGATAATCTTCTCTGACTCCATTCAGGAAGATGAGTTTTAGAGGCTCTTTTCCTAGTGCACTTTGCTTAAATTTTTATACACTAAACATGAACCATTCAACATAGTCTTCCAAAGATTCATCCCCTTATTGAGTCATCGTAAAGATGTCATTTATTATATAATTTATTTCTTGTCCATATTCCTGATACTTAGCCATAAATTTATTTTTCATGTCCTCCCAAGTGTGGACTAAATTACTACCCAGTCCCATGAACCAGTGAAGTGTTGAGCCTTTGAGGGTGGCTAGAAAATGTTTCAATTTTTGTGCATCATACCTGTAGTCATAGTTTATATAGAGGATATAAAATTCAAACAAAAAATTACCTGGTCCTCTAATAATGTACCTCTCAAATTGGGCAAGGCTAAGGGTGAGATATTTTTCATTTATATTATGCATATTGCATATGGAATAGGAAATTCAAAAGTAACTATGTATGGAGTCCTGTTGTCATCCACAAAGTCTCCTTATTCATTCATGATAGCTTTTCTTATGATATGCATACCAAAGGTACTCAGGATCACATATTTAATTTTTGTATCAGTCTCTTCATCAACATGATAGTAAACATTTATCTACTGATCTACAATCTTTTATAGGATGAAAAGTTTGAAGACTCTCTTGTGATTTCTTTAATTTTCTCAAAAAAACATTATTGGCATGTTGATCTGATGTTAATTTTTGGAGTGTTTAGTTCATGAAGTTCTTCTCTTTCATTTCTCTTTACTAACTTAGCTAATGTTTCCTCCACTTTTGTTTCTTCTTTCAAAGTCAATAGTACTTTTTCTAAAAGCTACCTCCTTTAGTTTATAGTGTTTCCTTCTTCAAGCGCCTTCCGATTTATGGTATAATTTTTAACAAGATTCTTATTTGTTGTAGGTATTTTTGGTTCTTTCTTGGTAACAACTTGTGACTTGTTTGATAGGAATCTCCCTTGAGAATCTCTTTCTCTCTGCATAAACATTGTGCCACTCCTTATGCTATCATGTCCCTTCTTGTACAAGGTTAGTTTATTTTCATGTGTTCCAAGGGGTTGTTTAGGATAAGAAAAAAAAAAATGTAAATAAATAAAGGATTTTAGAAATCAAAATGACTGGAATTGAAATTTCACTTCTAGAAAGAAGTAAAGTTATCTACTAAAAGTGGGAAAATTAATCTAAAAAGAAGGAAATGAAAGAAAACAAATTACTCTAGAAAGCAAGAAATGAAAGACACACTTTGCAAAAAGTATATCACTCTTGTAGGAAAGTAAATTCTAAAAAAACCTATTAATTAAGTAAATCACAAGATTGAAAAGAGGCATTAAAAGTTGTACACCATCAACATCCAGGAATGTAGACATCTAGCATAAGACATCGTAGTGACCTCACTTGACTTGCCTAGCTATGTAGGATAGTGTATTAAAAATATTATGTACCATCAACATCTAGGAACTTAGACATCTAGCATAAGACACCATAGTGCTCTCACTCAGCTTTCTCAATTGGGTAGGATAGTACATTAATCAATCTAGAAATCAATAATTGACACCCTTCCTGACAATGGTGCCAAAATATTATGTGGACTTATTACCTAATTAATACTAGATTCTTGAATTTGATTAATATTAATTATCAACCTAAGGTACGTAGTATTTTCAAGGATGTTAGCATTATATATGCATTATTGATCCATAGATTATCTTGCTTATTATTTTTAGTATAATAAAATTATACTAAATTCACTAGATAGTTATACTATGAAATTATTGTAACATAAATACATAAATACTTCACACTTATGAATCACACATGCATCACTCTTTATATAAACAAATTAGTAACAAAATCAACTTACACAACACACTTAAACTAAAGAGGGTTAAGATCTTCACTGCAACTCCTTCCAAGGGGGCCCTTCCTCATTCAAAACTAAGTTCCAATCCTTCTTTGAGAGACTTACAAAAGCTTCTTACAGAATCAACCTTCTCATTACCCAAATCTGTAGTAATTAAAAATTATTACAAAGGATTACAATATTTAGAATGAAATGACTTCTATAATTCTACTACTCTATTATTATCTATTCAACACTTAATCTAATCTAGCTTCTGCCATTAAATAAATAAGGTAGTTTTATTATCTTTAACCAAAACCACTAAACTAAGAAAGGTAAAAATACCTACCCCAATCAAGCTTTAGGTGGTTAGTAACCAAAGTTACTTATTTTAGGCCTGACTTGGTTAAGGACAATATATACTATTTTTTTGTTTTACTTATTTTTGTATCCTTTCCATTATCTTTGTCTTACTCATCTTTAGCAACACATCCAACATTCTTTGCATATGAGGAGTCTTTACAATAGTTATGGACAATCCTCTTCAATCATTCACTTAGTTTCTAAGACAGTTGGATGTGTCCATAAGATCTAATCATAATAATAGTTTTTCTCTATGTAGTAGTTATGGGATCCTATATGTGAAAGCCTATAGTTATAGGTAACTTACAGGTAGAAACCGACAGTTTCTATGGGCAACCTACAGGTGGAAACCAATAATTTCTATGGGCACCCTATAGGTGGAAGCTATCAATTGCTATGGGTAACCTTTACGTAAAATCCATTAGTTACTATAGGTAACCTATAGGTGGAATCCAATAGTTTTTATGGACAACCTTTAGGTGGAAGCCTCTTTTACTATAGGCTTCTCTATAAGTGTTGTGCCCAAACAAGATTCTTGTTAGTCTTATATTACCTTTCAAATGTTTGTTAAATAAGGTTACACAAGTATAATTTAATCAAATAAAAAACATCATTAATTCATAACATAACATACATATATCAATGCACACATAAAATCATAAATTCATTCATTCATTTGCATGAGTCATGGATGGTTATGGATGTTTACATAGAAAAAGATGTATACTAGGTATGGATGAGGTTATAAAATAAAGCAATTGGTGGCCTCATCACACATATTCAGGACATGAAAATTCACATCTATATAACTCTCATATTCTCCCTCAATTAAAACAACTTGAATCACTTAACTCATCCTCTATAATATAATTCCTTCACAAACCAACTTGCCAATTAGGCCTCCATTTTGACAAAAAAATGAATAAATTGAAAACAACAAAACCTTAAAATATTTTTGAATCTAGATTTGATAACCCATTTAGACCATTTAGCCTATTAATAAACCTTAGACCTAAAATCATAATGAAGACCACTTTTCTTGTCAAAGCTCAAAACCCTAGAATCTCGAAACAAATAGAGTCAACAAACCTCCTTCTGGTCAACGTCTACCTCTAAAAATTCTTGTACACTTGAAGACAACCATTATACACTTTTGGACCAAGATTTGGGCTTCCAAATATTTTGGAACCCATACATCCTATAACCCATTTTAAGACTTGCATCCTCTTAAGCACAAATTGGGAAACCCGAGAGCAAACAAAAACCTCCAATTTGACTTCAACAAACCTTCAAACCACAAAACCATTTGGAATAAGATAGAATAAGGTGAACAAAACTTTTTATGTAAAAAAATAATCTTAAAAACTCATAAATCCTCTTTTTCCATTTGAGAACCTTCAATTTGACCCTATAGATTACTCCAAAGCATACCTTCTAAAGAACACCATAACAACACTTGCTTCTCTACTATAAAAAAGTATCTTAAAAATCATAGACAAAGATATCCTTTACACCATAATGATATAAAACAAAGTGAAGCTAGGAGTGCCCCACATCTCTTTAGTAACCTTTGGAATCCTCTTATAGCTATAAGACTTCTTGCTATTGTTCTTCTTCTTTTTAGTGAACTATGACAACTAGACCCTTTTCTATATCACTCTCCTTCTATTCTAAAATAGAATTGACAACACATGGAACAACTATGGAATCTTGACATACCTTTTCATTTGAAAAAAATACCTTACAATTTGGAACCTTATCACTAGGAACAGATAATTGATGTTCTTTGTATGAGGCTTGCTCAACAATAGCAGGATGTTCACTTGGATTCATACATATATCATAACTAGCTTCAACCAACACCTTGGTCTTCTCTTTGAACTTGGTGTCTTTATTCACAATATGAGTATAAAATGAGAGATCTCAGTACTCTTTACCTTATGAATCATTTTCTACCATAACAAACATATTATTTAGACCTGTAGTCTCATCATGACTTACACATACCACCTTTAATTTTCATGAGCTAACTTGACTTCTTCCTTACACTCTTGGAGCCTGATTAAACTTATTTTTTGTAGACCTTTGATTACAAAATCTAACAATGTGACCAATCTTTTCATAGTTGTTTTAAAAAATAATCCTTGATGGAAACTTATTTTGTCTTACCTTGTTTATACAAAAACTATTAATGTGTCCATTATCATGATAATTGAAGCGAACTACTCTTTTTAAAGAATACTTACCTTTTCTCCTTATTTGGACAGTGCTTATCAAAGTGTCCCTCATTGGGATAGTTAAATAAATTAGATTTTCTCACATATTTTGACTGATGACCCCCATTAAGTCCCATATGAACTAATTTTTAACAGGCCTTCTACATTCTCTAGTTTTATGCCCAAACTGATTACAAGTATAGTAGTAACCCTTAAAATTTGTAAACTTCATGGTATTTGATTTTTTGATCTAATTTGTCTTCATTCTATTGGCACCTTCATTCCTTGTCTCATGATTTGTCTTCAAAGTATGATTGTCCTTGTTCACTTTGGTCTTCATCTTGTCTTGAGTTGTAGTCTCTAGTTGTTCATTGTATCCAAGACTAGTCTTATCACTTGCATGCTTTTATTCATTTAGAATATTATCTAGATCACTTGACTTCTTTTCAAATCTCATAAATGACATTATATTACTAGATGTCTTCTCTAATTCATATTTTAATGACTCAATTTTAATTACATACCTTTCACATTCATCTTCCTTATCTTTCAAGATTATAGATAGAATTTTTAGTTGATAATTGAGATGCTTAACCATATCTTCATGCTCTTTGGTGTCCTCATTCATTATTTCCTCATATACATTGAATTGATCCTCAAAATACTTGAGTTTACATTTCATCTTCTTATTGATCTTATTCTCAATCTTTAGTTCCTCAAGAGTATTTGTCAATGAAGTCTCATAGTCCACCTCATCTTCATTATCATAAGAATCACTCCAAGTAGATTCCTTTTGATGTGAGAAACTACCTTCCTTATCCATGAATAAGTTTTCATATTCAATCGGATCATCATATTTATGATCATACTATAAGTCACTTACTTCACTCTCATATGATGAGCTACAATCTTCTTTGGTGTAGAGACTCTTCTTGTCTTTGAAGTACTTCTTATTGTCAAACCTTCTTAATCCATTTTTTCTTTTATTAGACCTAAATGATCTCTTGTCATCATCATGACCTTGATCATACTCTTCATCATCATCCTTCTTATACTTATGAGGGAACTTATTAGCAAAATGTCCTACCACTCCATAATCAAAGCATTTGAGGGGTATTTTACCCTTATACTTGCCTAAATTTATTTTTAGTTTCCTTGAAATCAAAGAAATTTTAGTATCCTCATCTATATCATAAATATTATCCTCCTTGGGTTTCTTACCTTGGAACTTCTTATTTATCTTCATTTTGGTCTTGAAAGCTACTTTCTTCTTTGGTGTTCTATCATCATTCTTCCTCATCTGATAGGTAGTAAGGGTACCATATAATTGATCCATCTTCAACTGAATAAGATCATGACTTTCTTATATATCAAATGCTTTTAGATCAAACTTGAGGGATAGAGACCTTAATACCTTTTGAACTATAGTAGCTTCTTCAAGGTTCTCCAAGATCTCTAATGATGTTCAAAATCTCATCAAATCTCTGAAAAAAGGATACCACAAAGTCTTCTTCCTTCATCTTGAGACTTTCAAATTACCTTCTATGAGTCTGCAACTTGGAAAGATTGACCTTTGATCTCCTTCATAAATGATATACATTTTGTCCCATATCTCTTTAACACATTTACAATGGATTATATTGGTGAAATAAATCTCTATAAGACCATAATTGATGGCATTCATTGTCTTAAAATTATTCTCAAATAGCTTCTTATCTGTAGCACTAAATGAAGGAGTAATAAGAATAACATAATAATCCATAATAGATTGCCATACATCAATCCCTAGGGAGATAATGTATGTACTCATCCTTGCACTCCAAAAATCATAATTGGATCCATTGAACATAGATGCTTTATTAGTAGATAAACCTCCTTAATGACTAGCCATATTATACCTTGGATCACCTTTAAGTTGTTAAGCCTTTACCAAAGGACCTTATCTAATACCAAATTGTTAAAGGTATAATCAATGAGTGGGGGGGGGGGGTGAATTAGTGAGCCCTGATATTTTAATTTAAATTCCAATATTTTAAAACTATTAAACAATCAAAATATATCAACTTGATCAAGCAACATTAACAAAAGAGCTCATTCATATAGTGCATACATAAGATCAAACACATAACACATAGTTTATGTGAGAAACCCTCATGAGGAATAAAACTCACTCTCAATCCCATAACACATAGACTAATTATAATATAAGAAAGTACAATCAAGAGACTGGTCAAATATTTTAGACCAAAAAACCTTTATCAAATCCTCCTAACCAAAGGTCTTTAGTGAAACACCTATTTCACAAGGAACGACTACCCCTAAAGAAAATTAAGTCCTTTAGACCCTTATTTGAAGTGAATACCTCCACCTTTGAATTGATGTCTTCAAAACTTGATGATATATCTTTGATTATCTAACCCTTGAACAAACTCCTTTTCTATCTCATACATGCCTCTCACATAGGTATGCCACAATCTATCTCCTTCACTCAAACTATCCTTATCTACATACTTAGAACTCTTTACATATCTTTAAACTATAAGAACAATATTATAACATTAGGAACATGAATTATAGGTCATACACATAATCAAAAAAATATTTTACTCATTAACTCATCTAATAGGCACACTACCTATCCTCTCTTCTTTGCTTCAATGCATACTCCACACATGCAAGCCTTGCACAAGTCTCTCTCTAATATTTTTACAAGTCTAGAAACCAACACATTTGGTTTCATTATTTATATATAATTAATGAATTAAAAAGTACATAATATTTCCTTGTTGGCCACAAAATATTCCTTCACCCTTAATACATCTAACATGGGTCACACTTAAGCACAACACACTTTCAAATAGGCATGCCACCTTTTAGGTCCTACAATGACCCATTCACCTCTTTGACACCTATTCAAACAAATAAAAAACATAAGACCACTTAAAAATTCATGGATATAATCCACATTACCCGTTTGACATCCTTAAATGATCATAGTCTCTAAAATACTCTTTTTCTAAAGCAAAATTTGTTCAAACAATCCTTCTGTGCACATAGTCCCCATGAATAAACACACAATCACCTTATTATAAATTATTCATATTATATATGATTGGTTAAAAATTAATAATGAACATAGATCATCCTCATGGAGTATACAACTCTCTTAAATAGTTAAGTTATTTTGAGAAATCAAAATACAATCAAAATGAGCTCAAATATCCTTCTTGGGTTACTTACAGAGCAAACATGAAAACATAGTCAAATTTATAACTAAATAATTTTGATTTTACTAACAATTATACCTTAAAATTCATATAAATAGATGTATCTTTGATTCCTCTAAAATTTGGTTTTTATTTTATGTCCAAATTCTACATAGATTGAATGATATGGTTTAAAAACTAGATGTTGGTCTTTCCTTTGTTAAATTCAAATATTTGAATTCAAACAGTCACAATTAAACTTCAAACACTATGCTATCATCTCATGTCCTGAAAACTTAGATAAATCACGGACCATTGATCTTTTTCTAAATTTAATTATCATATTTCATCACTACCCAAATGTTAAACTTGAAATACTTAGCCTCATCTTGTGCAATTTTGTAATCTTGATCACACATGCCCTATTGATCTCTTTGAGATTATCCTTGATTTAAAAATGCTAGACAACTATCACCTTGACCTATTAAATTTAATATGCACCATTAATATCAATTAGTATGAACATATACTTATTATTGATCTTTGTAATAATCTTGATCTTTATCTCTACTCAATGTTAAACATCGAACACTTGGCACCATCTGTTGCATCTTGACATCTTGGAATAAACACACTCCATCGATCCTTTTGTAAGGATATCAATATTTAATTTCATTAACCATTAGAAACCTTGAAATCATCTCACTAAATATGAATTTTTAGATCAATATTGTATTATCTCCCATGAACCATTAGATCTTTATTTGGTCTTGATATTTAACATTGTGCAAAGTAGGATAAGTATGGGGACCATTGCTTATCTACCTAGAAGGCCATATTTACTCCTTAGTAAATTTTTTTGTGATAAATTTCATGATCTAAAACTTGGATCATAAAATATCCTCACATAGGATAATCCAACCATGTGTCAAAATAATTTTGAAACCTTCACATATGCAAGATATAACTCCATTAATCTACTCACTCAGATTTCTTCTACCATAGAGCCAACTATGTCAAGAACTATCTTAGAAGGCCAACTTTGAACATGCATATATTTTTATGCATTTCATTGCATGACCTAAACTTTATAATATATCAACTAGTCATAAAAATTAACAAACCCATATGATTAATTTATCTTGAAACATCCACTTGTATATACCATCACCAAACTGCTTACTTAGCTCTTTCTTTCCTCATGAAAATTTGGCTAAGTATGGTTAAACACTATCAAACTACTTGAGAGCCCAAATTTTCACTTACATATATTTTGTCATACTTAATCACATGACTTGAGATTTATCATGTATCAAATAGGTATAAATGTGATCACAACCATATGACCAACTCCTCCTAACTCATACACATATGGTAATGGTGATGTCATCAAACTACCTACTTAGATTTTCTACCACTAGAACTAAAAGGTCTAGATGAAAACAATGATCAATTGGATAAAATACAATCATGCACATAAACACTCAAATTATATAAAAACTCTTATATGACCCCTTGCACATGCTTAATACTTCATACTCATACCTAAACATCTCTATCCATGTCAAAATTGAATATCAACCAAGCATACTTCAAGCATACTTAGGACAAACATATTGCACACTTTATCATTGTCACTTAGAATAATAAGGCACTTCATCCACTCACCTGGAAACCTCCATAATATAAACATGACATCATTGAAAACTCTCTAATAGATAGAACCTGAGGTAAAAGAGGAATACCACACAAAAATAAATAGAAATGAAATGGCACACAATGAGGAAATATTAAGAGAAGGAGCATTGATAAGAAGTCTCAAGGAACTATCAAAGAGGTAAACCATATTTTGCCATGACCTAAGATACTATCCTAAAAAATAAGTTACTAATGTTGATTATGGTCAATTTGAATTACCTCTAAAATATTCATTGAATTTATCTGCATACTTGTTAGCCATAATCAAAATCATGACTTGTAATAGGATTAAAATGATCTAGAAGATCATGTAATGGAAAGTAGGAATGGTCTAAGGAATGATGAAATAGGAGAAATAATAATTATTATTCTAATATAATTGGAATAATCCAGGGGAAATAAAATGGTCCAAATATGTGAGTATGAATGATCCAGGTAATGGAATAAGAATTGTCCAGGTAATAATATAAATGGGTGCCCCCAATCATGGCCTCTTATAGACAATGGAACATAATAAAATTCAAGAATGTAAAGGATTGAGGTGGAATATGGTCATGGGTTCCTCAATCTCTTATCCATCTTGGGTAGTCAACCTAAAACTATAATTTGTAGTGACCATAAATGGACCCAACCGATTGGCCTCAAACTTACCTTTATTTTTACATTTGGCATTAGTATTTTTCTAATTTTATTTTAGGACCAAGTCACCAACTTCAAACTCCATAGGTAAAATGAATTTTTCATAGCTATGACATATCTAGTTCTAATTATTTTGTAAATGGTCTAAGGTGGCCTAACACTTTTCATCTAAAAGCTTCAACTCTTGTAATATGGTAGTTATGCAGTCTTCATCATCAATAATGTCCTACATTAAGATGCATAATAAGGAAAAATTGATTTATATAGGAATAATTGATTTTAAACCTAATATTAAGAAGTAGGGTGTAGCTTGTGTAAGATTTTGGTGATTAGTACAATAAGCCTAGAAGGTAGGGAAAAGCAGTTGAACATTATCATTGATTAAGGGGGAGATTATTAAGCATTTTCATTGATTGTTGATTTTTAGAATAAGTGTTGTCATTGATGTCAATATAATGTCATTAATGTCAAAATATGATGTCAAATTTTCTTTTGAAATTGAATGATCAAGTAAGCTTTGAGGTATGTGTATGATGATTTCTTTTGCCAGTATATTGAGTGTTGTTGTTGTATGAAGAACAATGATGAGACAATGTGATTTGAAGAATGTTTTGATATCAATGTGAGTGATATCATTTAGAATAAATATGAGTGAGTATAGGTAATTATGTCAAGTATTTTATATCTTCAAAATCTTTGTCTAGACCTTGTGAGAAGGTATGTGTAGGTAACATGATGAAATGAGTGAGCTTCAAAGAAGAAGTTATATTCTCTAAGGATCTATGTAAGCAGCTCTGAAGATAATATGAAGATGTGAATGCTCTAAAGAACACTTGAAAATTTTTGAGCATGAGAGAGGTTGTTTGAGTTTGTACATGAGGTGTTGAGAGCCTTACAAATTATTAAAATTTCAACCTTGAAGATATGTGTGTGCAACTCTAAAAATGCTATGAAGATCCTAGTTGAGATCTAAAAGATCTATAAATAGTTTTGAATATGCTCCAAGTGAGCCATAAAGATGATATATTAAATATATAAATAAGAGTGATTTTATGAGGTTACTTGAGAATACATAAGAGGCATTAGAACACAAGAGAATTTTAAGGTGAGTCTATAGGGGTAAGTACTTCAATCCAAATCTGCAACTAAACTAGTTCTAGATCCTACTCGACCTACTGAGGCATCGTGAACTATTAAAAATAAATATGAAGAATGTTTGATAGTATTTAAGTATGATAAGAGATTATGTGACATATATTTAAGGTGATAAGAGCTTGGACAGTGGTTATAAGGTCTGCTTCAAGACCTAATGTGATTGGTAGGTCAAGGCCTAGAAATCAAGGAGAGAGATGGTGGCCAGATGAGGTATCATGATCAGTTTCTATGACATGAGTGAGAATTTTAACATTGAAATAGGTGATTAAAGTTTTTTTAATTATGTTCATGAATTTTTAGGTCATGTTTTATAAGAAAAGGCTTGAAGAATGTTTTGAGGGTTCTTGAGTACATAGAATGAAGAGTTGTCTACCTGAGAACATTTTTCTAGTGCTCATTGGCATATGAATATTTTGCATGAGAAATTAATATGTTAATGGTAGAAAAGGAAGGTTTATAGATAAAATTTATAAGAATTGGTATTTGGAAAGAGGAGCTAAATTTTCTAAATGATCCTTAAGATTGAAAGTTGGTCTAAACCCTCATAGGACCCTAACAATGACCCAATGTTGAAGATCTTTTTATAAAAAGATAAAAATAGTTTGATATGTATAATTAAGTGATTTGAGATTTAATTAAACTCTCTTATGAATCTCCAGGTGTGTTTGGTTTTTTAGGTGAGTGAGCAGACCCTACAAGAAAGTGCTTATCTTTCAAAGATTTGTTGTAGTAGGTAGAGTTGACCAAGTCAAAGGTTCTAAATAGATGAAGGTCAAAGTGTGATACTTGTAGTTATTATTCATGAATTTTTTTGGAAATTTTATGTATATCATGTGTTCAAATTTGGTGATTCAAGTTGGCCATTCACTAATAGACCTAATGGTGTAGATAGTAAGAAAATCATGTCTAAATGAGAAGATGATTCCTAATGTGTTTTCATGTAAGAGTGATAGATTGAAGTGCATGATGATGTTTTTTGGGTCTTGAATAATCTATCCATTATTTTTATAATCTTTTAAGTTGGTGTAATAGGTTGGAACATTGAATCCAAAATGGCTTATCTGGCTGAGTGGAGTCTGTGAGAGAGAAGATCAAGAGATTGATATGCAAGACCAATAGTTTCCATTAGATATTATTATATATTTAATTGAGGTTGATATAAATATGGTATAATATATTTATCATTCATTAAAATCCATTTAATGCATAAAATCAGGTTTGATAAGTTCATGTTTCCTTGATTGTGTTAAGTTAGTTGGCAATTCTGAGTTAGCATCTTATAGAGAAGAGTTTGATCTTGTATACCTTGAGTTGAATCATACGATGAATTTTGTGATGACCCTAAGGTCATGAGGTTTATAAATACATAAATTTTTACCATGTTTTTTTGGAAAAGTTTAGTTTATTCCTTAGTTGTTCAAGAGAGATTTTTTATATATGCACATGCCTTTTTATGAATAGAGATTTGAGAAAGGGTTCAAATGATGATTGGACCTAAAAGATGTTATGGACATAAAGTGGAGTTGGATAAGGTATATTAGAGTGGAATATGATGTGTTACTACCATGTGACGTGTTTGAATACGCTTTAAGAAATATCAAAAGGTAAAGTTGAGAGGATCCCCTTATAACAATTAATAAAAATGCACAAATAACAGGAATTAGTAGTACAAATTAAATCTAGTAGAAAACTTGAAAAGATTGAATTGGTTGCATGCCACTTTGAGGGGGAAACCTCCTTTGAGAAATATCAATACAATAAATTCATGGATGACTTCATTAGCCTCAAAACTTACTTATATATAAATTCTAATCTAAGTCATTACTACTTCCCATAAATGTGGGATAAAACAAAATGCTCATGGGATGACTTACAAAGCATATGCATCCATAGAAACTATTATACTAAAAAATTAAAGAAAAAAGATATCATGGGTTCATAACATCCCCTCCCTCTTAGAAAAATCTTTGTCCTCAAAGCTTTATATGTGGGAATTGGTGTTGAATATGAAATAGTGCTTCCCATATTATATCCTCTGGTTGCATTCTGTGCCACTGAATGAAAACCTCAGTGATGAAGCAGGAGTGAAGTTGTCATGTGCACCTATCTAGGATTTCCTCTAGATCAATATGAATAGATCCTTCATTATCAAGTTTTAGTAAAATAGTCTACACTTTGATGTTTATGCCAATAACTTTCTTCAAATAAAAGACATGAAATATTGGGTAAATGCAAGAAGAAGGTGGGAGGTCCAACTTATAAGAAACTAACCCAATCTTATAAAGACCATAAAACTTATGATCTAGCTTATGATGACCTTTGATTTTTAGGGAGGATTGATTATAGGTTTTTAGAAAAATAAAAACCATATCACCTACTTGAAAAGTGCACTTGAAATGGTGTTGATCCACCTGTTGTTCCATTCAATTATGTGCCATATGAAGACTTTCCCGTAGGATACTGAGGATATGATCCTAGATTCAAAAAATCATGTCGACTATTTGAACTAAGGAACTATTGGGGGTGTTTAGAAGGAACATTGGTAGTGATTAACCATAGATTGCTTCATATGGAGTCATTTTCATTCAAGTATGGTAGGAGGTATTGTACCAATGTTCAGTGAGAGGGAGCCACTTTGCCCACTAATGTTTTTATTCTGAGGTGAAGTAATGAAGTAAAGTTTCTAAGCATTTGTTGACAATTTTAGTCTGGTCATCCATTTATGGATGATACCTAGAACTCATCTTTAGTTGGGTGCTAGTGCATCGAAATAATTTTATCCAAAAATGGCTGGTGAAGGTTGCATCATGATCTGAGACAATAGATGAAGTAATTCCATGAAGATGGAAAATATGGTCCAAGAAAATTTGTGTGATTATGGAGGTAGTATAGGGATGGTTAAGGGCATAAAAATGACTATATTTGGAAAGGAGATTAACCACAACCAAGATCACCATTTTCCCTCTAGATTTAGGGATCCCCTAAATGAACTCCATATAAATATCTATCCAAGTCTTGGTAGGGATGGGAAAGGGTTCAAGCAACCTAGGGATGAGTGTTGTTTCACTCTTGTTGTATTGGCAGGTATCACATTTAGCCACCATCTGTTGAATTGCCTTTTTCATTCACTTCCAAAATAAGTTACATCATGCCTGATCATAAGTTTTAAGAAACCCTGAGTGCCCTACAAGTTTAGAATCATGGAGTTCATATAATATAGCATGATAAATATATGTGCTTTAGGGAAGCACCAAATGACCCTTATATCATAGAAAAGTACCATCCCAAGAATAATATGGTACAATTGAGGGATTAGTGGCCAACTATTGAATGATTTGAGATAATGAGGAATCATTGACATACCCTTGATAGACAATGAACAACCAATTTAGAATAGGCATGGAAATAGCTAAAAGGGAAGTTTGTTCCATAAATGTGTAAGATAGAGCATCAACCACAATATTATCCTTACCCTTCTTGAAAGTGATATCATAGTCATAACCCATGAGTTTTCTAACCCATTTCTATTGTGATGGGGTGGAGATATATTATTATAGGAAATATTTTAGACTTTGATTATTAGTTTTGATGTAAAAATGATTCCCCAGTAGGTATGGTTGCCACTTCTGTACTACATGCAAAATGACCATCATTTCCTTCTCATAAGTAGAGAGCACTAAATTCTTACTAGAAAAGAATTTTTTGGTGAATGTAATGGGGAATCCTTATTAGAGGATAATAACACCAAGTCTATTACCACATGCATCACTCTCGATAGTGAAGGTCTTGGTAAAATCTAGCATAGCTAGAATAGGTGTAGTACACATAACTTGTTTCAATTCTTTAAATGCACACTCAGTAGCTTGTATCCAAGTAAAAGCATCCTTTTTAAACATATATATTAGTGGAGCTAAAATATTCTCATAATTCTTGACAAACTTATGATAGTATTTAGTTAGCCCCAAAAAACCATAGAGGCTCTTGCGTGTTTAAGGATGAGGCCAAGTGTCATGGCAGCTATTTTTTCAAGATCCACCCTAACCCCTTAGACTGAAACAATATTACTATGATACTCCACTTCATCTTGGCCAAAAGTACATTTGGACTATTTTACATAAAGATGATAGTCAAAGAGAATTTGTAGTGCAAGCTCCAGATGTTGGAGATGCTCAAACCATGTTTTACTATAGATGAGGATATAATAGAAGAAGATTAAAATGAATTTATGTAGGTAGGGTTAGAATATTTAATTCATCAATACCTATAATTTTGAAGGAGCATTAGTGAGGCCAAATGACATGACCAAAAACTCATATTGGCCATCATGCTTATGAAAAGCTATCTTAGGGATGTCATCCTCACGAAGCCAGATCTAGTGATATCCAGAGAAAAGATCCAACTTGGAGAAAAAATGAGTGCCATGAATCTCATCAATAATAAGGATTGGGAACTTATCCTTGATTATGAGGTGATTAAGTGGATGGAAATCAATGTAGAGGCACCATGACCCATCTTTTTTTTGGACAAGAAAAACTAGGGAAGAATATGGGCTGGTAATGGGGTGAATAATGCCTTACTTTAGTAAGTCTCAAATGAGCATATCAATCCTGGTCTTTTACTAAAATGGGTAGGGATAAGGCATGATGTTATGAGGAATGCTTCTAATAAGGATTTGAATATGGTGGTCCTCTGGCCATGAATGTGGTGATCTCACTACTTTGGCAAAGACACTTACATACCTCTACAAAATGGTTTATAGATCATAAGGAGTAGTGGAGACTATTGATGGTTGCATTTAAATGGAATGGAACTAGGTAATAATACCATGTGAATTCTTATTAAGAAGATTTTCCATGCAATGTGAACTTATGATGCTGAGAGATCTTGGTTGTAAGCCTTTCAATATGTGTTTTTTCCCATTATCTAAAAATTGCATCCAAAGTTGAGAAAAATCCCATAATATGGGTCTAAGTATGCATAACCACTGGGATCCTAAAACAACATCACATCTACCTAAGGGCAAGGAAAACATGTTGGAGTGAAAACTATAATATCTAATAGAGATGTGCACATTGTGACACTTCCATTTACAAGGTAATGTGCCCCTATTGACAATCATGAATTCAAAGTTAGAGCAAGGATGGATAAAACAATTAGCCTATTTGGTGATCTAAGGGTTAATGAAGTTATGAGTGCTACCCAAATCAATGAGTATTGTGAGAGGGAGTTTATTGAAGTAACCCCTAACTCACATGGTTTATGGGGTAGTGAATCCTAATAAGACATGGAGAGATTTCCAGTTGGTATTCCTAAGAAGTAGGTTCCATAATCAACTAAAATTCTTTTGGATCATCTATTATATCCTAAACATCTTCCCAATCTTTAGTTTTAGGTGGAGAGTCCATATCCAATAGGTAGAGCTTTTGATCAACACATCGATTTCCTTGAGTGAAATATATCATCACAGTTATAACATAGTCTTTTTTCTCTATGGGCTTGCATATCTACTTTAGTCAAATGCTTGATAGGAGTGGTTTTGGGGGCTGATACTATTTGAGATCATTATGGAGTTGTATTTTTTAATGGAGAAAAATTGGATTTAAATCATTGATGAGCTAAAATATTGTCCTCTTCCAACTTAACCAACCCTAAGTCTTCCATCATCATGTTGGACTAGAAAATTTTGACCTCAGATCAACTTTCATCCTTCATTCCACTAACAAAGCAACTCCTAAATAATTCATCAGATAGTCCCTCTGTGTGGTTGGCCAGTTTTTCAAAAAATTTATGATATTCTCTCATGGTTCTTATTTGGTAAAGTTTAATGAGTTCTCTAGTGAAGTCATCAAAATTAGTAGGGCCAAATCATTAAAAAATGAAGGTGCAAAATCATTCCATATGGGTTCTTCATGAGCCTTGGTATACCAACAATACCATTAAAGGGCTTCAAGTTTTAAGTGAAAGGATGTAAGTGGGACCTTGTTGGCATCAAATGTATTATGCAAACTAAAATATTGTTTTCCTTGATAGATCCATCTAGTAAGATCTACACCATTAAATCAAAGAAAATTAAGATTTGGCCCACAATAATTGTTGGAAGAAGAAAACTCAGTGTCTGAAGAAGACTTTGGATGTCATTTGTTGTTTATGGTTGTATGTTAAAGATTGAGGCCAAGAATTTTTTCATCAAGATATTTGATGTGGGTCTTGAGGGAAATAATTTCATCCTCCATATGTTTTTATATTTTTAGGGTTACTACCATGACCCAAATAATAGATTATTTTTTGCAAAGGATAGGAAAACGAGATTTAAGACACATTTAGTAAGGAAAGTTTTGAATTTGGGAAAAAATAGAAGGGGTAAAGGGGCTTTTAATATTTTTTTGCATAGTGGAAGTATGATTGATGAAGGTGGGGAAATTTTAGGAGTGAAAATGAAAAAAATAAAAAAAAATTCAAAGAGGGACAAAGAAGTAGAAAGAGATGATGAAAGTTGTGGAAATTTTTTGAGGAAAATGGACAAAAATAGAAGTTATGGCAAAACCCAAAAAATGGGAAAATTGAGATTTTCAAGAATTAGGAATGGAATTCGGATATGGGACCTTAAGGAAAAAAATATAGGTAATGGAATTTAATGTGTCTAGATAAAGTTTGAGGATCAACGGAGCTACAAATGGAGAGATATTGTAATTTTTTTAAAAAAGTTTATTGATTTCTCATTTCTATTTTCTATTTGGTGGTAAGTCCTATGAGAGTCTATTGATACTCTATAGATGGTTTAAAATTTTTGGTTTCTATCAAATATCTACTTATAATTCCTTTGATGGTCTACAAATACTCTATTGATTATTTTTTTTGAGTCGACTGGAAATATTATAAAATTGATAATAATGGGCCCCAAGTTTTAATGGCTACCTAAGGGTTTAAAAATAACTCTAGCCACTAGTGCCATCTAAGCAAGTGCCACTCTCCAAAAAAATTTATGGTCAAGGATTTACCTCTATGCAAAAACTCTTGGTTTTTTCATGGATGGTAACTACTCAATCAAGAAGGGGTCATTGTCTGTTTCACTGGCAAGTCCTCTCAATGGACTAGAGACTCTAGGTTTCCTATGGTACTCCTCATGATGAGTTTTAGGGATTTCACCCAAGCACTTATCATAATTATGTAGTCAATTTTTTACCCTGATATAAAATAGATGATAGGATTTATGCATCAAAATAGAGTTAATATTTTTTGAAAAATTACTAAAATAAAGTATGCAGTAGAATCAAGTTAACACTTTTTGAATAAAAAATTGCTCTGGAAAGTGCTCTGATACCAGATGAGAGGATTCTCCTACAATAATTAATAAAAATTAACAACATAACAAGAATTAATAGCACAAATTAAATCCAGTAGAACACTTGAAAATATTGAATTGATTATAGTCCACTTCAAGAGGGCAACCTCCTTTGAGCAAGCTCAATACAATAAATTCATAGATGACTTCATTGGCCTCAACACTTACCTATATACAAATTCTAATCTAAACAACTACTACTTCCTATGAATTTGGGATAAAAAAAATTCTCAAGGGATGACTTACAAAGAATATGCATCCATAGCAACTACTATACTAACAAAGTAAAGAGAAGTGATATCACTAATTCATAACAAAAGTGTTGATAAGACCTATTAGGTATCTATAAAGCCTAAAAGAGGAGTAAGGGATAATTGAGATATGGATGACCTAATGTTTTTATTGATTCATGAGTAAGGCATGTTAATTTAATATTATAAGACCTATTCATTTATGACCTAAGTGATTTGAATGTGTGGTCGACTAATAAGGATATGATCAAGTGACTTACATAAAAAGCAAGGCAGTTTAGGCCTATTTGTGTGTGCTAAGAGAGAATAGAATAAGAGAATGATATAAATAATTAGTGAGTAGAAAGAGGTCATGAAAATAATTAGAGAAGTGTCATGAATATTAAATAGAGGTTAAGTATATGAGGATCAAGGTTAGAAGACCTAATCAAGTCATGAAGAGGGCTTGAAGCTAGTTTGAGAGGGATTAAAGTGAGTGAAGAGCTGAAGATGAAGATCATCATCTATTGTATAAGAAGTAAGGATTTATAAAGGTGATCAAGTGTATCAGGTGGATGAGTTGGTGCTAAGTTATCTAGGGGGTTGTTGCCTCCTTGAAAGTTGGTGCTTGATAAATTCTAGCTTACTTGGTATTGAGCTAGTTGCAATTGGTGCTCCATGTGAAGTGGGTACTTCACTAAAGATTGATGTTTTTCTTATAACATTGTAGTACATTTGATTTATTAGTGGGTTTATTTCCTTTAAGGGTTTCCCATGTATATGTTATGTTTATGTGTTTCATGCTTTTATGATTTGGTGCTTATGCTTGCTAAGATGAACATGCTTGTTAGAATGGTTCATATATGATTAAGTGGCATTGAATGAATTTTTTTGAAGATTGATTCACCCCCCTCTCATTTATTTATATTCAAAAAAAATATATAAATTTTAATCATGGCTAGCATCATTGAAAATCTTTTTAAAGGATAGAAATAATGATCTTGTTAGATGCTTCAGCCTAACCGTTGCCTTGTGGGTTACATGGTATAGAATTTTTATGATTGATCTTGAATTGGGTACATAGGTATTTTACATCCTTATTCTTGAAATAACCACTATTATTAGAGATTATTTTGGAGGGGATGCCATAGTGTCATATAATTTAGAAGTAAATGAACTTGGATATCTATTTGGTGATTATGTAAGTGAGGGGGATAGCCTTTATCTACTTATTAAAATACTCTATGGTAGTAAGGATGTGCTTATGGACATCAGAATAAGTAGGGGTTATATTCATAACAAGATCAAGTCCCCAATTTAAAAATGGCCATGGTATAGTAATTAGATGGATTAGTAGTGAAGATGCACATAACAAATTACCATGTTTATAACAAGTAATACACCTATTGACATAATTTCAAGCATATGTATCCATATTTGGCCAATAGTATCCTATTTGAAGGGGTTTCTTAGCCAAGACCATACCACTAGTGTGGGACACACAAATTCCTTCATGGACCTCTTTAAGTGCCAATGTATATTCTCTCAAAGATAAAGAAATGAATCAATGTTCCATCATAGCCTCTATGATAGAACGTGTTTCCTAATATTGTATAATGGGATGATCGATGGAGGAATATTTTTGTTTGGTTATTTGAGAGATTTAGAGGAAGGTTTTTATCTTGAAGATAAGTATATAGGTCTTGGTACCAAGGAGGATTGGGACCAATAATATTACACTCTCTCTAAATATGGTAGTACATGAGTTGGTTATAAAAGGTTATCGATGAGGAATTGAAACTCTCTAAAATAATTGACAACTTATATCATTGACTCAATAGTAGCCATGACATATTTAACTTTGTTATTGGCTCATGGTATCTTCTTAAACTAAATAAACTAAAAGTATTGCTTAAGATTGTCCACTATATGTTTGTAAGGTATAAACTTGTCTTTTCTAGTTTGGTACTAATTTGTGGCCTGGTTAATGATTAGCTAAGAACCTCCATATACCATCAATTGATTTATATCCCACTATATTTCAAGGTGAATCCTAGAAATAATGAATTCATATTCAACCATGTTGTTGGCACAATGGAAGCCAATGTGAAACACCTTGGGAATAAGATTCCCTTGTGCTGTGACTAGTAAAATACCAGCTCTAGATCCATAAGAGGTGAATGAACAATCAAATTATAATGTCCATTGTTTGGAATCAATGACTACTTCATCTAAGATCATAGTTTATTTTTTTTTTAAATTAAATGAAAGAGGCTTGGTGTTGATTAAAGGTGCTTCAACAAGTTGATCTATCAGGACTTGCCCCTTGATGGCATTCTAATTTTGGTACTTCACATCAAATTTTATTAATAAAATAATCCATTTGGACATGCAACCTATAAGAATGGTCTTGGAAAATAGGTACTTAAGTAGATCTATCTTGGCTATAACAATGGGTTTATTGTTTAACATGTAGTGTTGTAGATGTTGGGAAGTGAACACCATTACAAGATAATATTTTTCCATAGGTGAATAGTTATGTTCATAATTTATCAATGCCTTGTTGAGATAGTATACCATATGGTCTTTGAATTATTCATCATGTTAGGTCAAAAATGACACTAGTGCATGTTTAATTGTTGATATGTATAAGAGTAATGGTTTGCCTAGTGTAGGTAGAGTCAATAGTAGCTGATTAGATAAATAGTTCTTTAATTTAGTGACACCTTTTCAAAAAAGGTGTGTAAAAGGTGACACTTATTGGCCAACTATGATATGAAATGATGAATAGACTAAATTTTACCCTAAACATTATGGAAATATTCCAAATTAGATGGAGGAAGCATTTCAATACTAACCTTAACTTTAGTTGGATTCACCTTATTAACTCTTTGTGACACAATGAACCCTACCTATTTACCTAAAGTGACACCAAATAAACACTTATTAAGATTGAAACACACCTTGTATTCATGAATCCTCTAGAATATTATTCATAAAACATCTCAATGGTCTACATGTGTTCTTGATTTACCTAGGATATCATCAATGTACTCTTCAACAATGTCATGCATCATGTCATGGAAGATGACAGTCATGACACACTGATAGGTTGCACCTGCATTCTTCAAGACAAATGGCATGACTTTATAACAAAATTTTCTCCATGGTGTGGTGAATGTAGTATTATGCTAGTCCTCTAGTGCAATCTTAATCTGGTTATACCCCTAAAAGCCATCCATGAGGGACAACATTTTGTATTTTGTTGTAGAATCGACTATCATATTGATGTTAGGTAGACAGAAATCATCTTTAGGAAATGATTTTTTAATGTCTCTTAAATAAATACATAATTGAATGCCATGTGGATTTTTTCTATTTGGGATGATATTAGAGATCTACTCAGAATAGTCAATTGGTGAAATGAACCCTACCCTCAGTAACTTTTTTAACTCCTTTTTGACTAGGACGACTATGTGTAGATGCAATTTTTATCATTTCCATTTAACTAATTTGACATCTACATGGATGATAAAGTGATGAACCACCAATGAAGGATCAAGATTAGGCATGTTTGAGTAGGACCATGTAAATATATCAATAAAATATTTTAGAATGGTAATAATGATATCACACTCCTCATAAGTGAGGGATGCACCTAAGTAAACGATCTTGGGGTTATCATGTGTACCAATATTGACCTTCATAGTGTTTTTAACTAGTAATATTAAGCCATATTTAAGAATGGAAGTAAGAATAGATCCTTGGTAGCTACCTGTTAGGCATAACCTTTACCCATATATGAGAAATTTGAATAAGCTATGATAAGTAATGACTAGTTGGTAAATACTTCAATCAAATATCGAGAAAGGTATTCAAAAACTTGTTCTTTAGAACTTATGCTTGAACTCGTGGTAATTCTTAGACTAGGTGGACACTATACTTTTTTAAGAGATAGATGAACTTCCCCATCCATGAGCACTTGAAATAGATTTTCACTCAAGGACTCATCTTTATATTTACTCTTATCTTGACCCAAAGGTGCCTTAAATATGTTTTCACTTGAGGATCTTGATATTTTACTTTTTTCATGACCAAATAAATTGTCCTACTCTCCAAAATATGTATCAAGGTCCAAATGGAAGTTAAAACCTTATTTATGATCATCCAATGGTAATTTATCTTGAAGGCCCATGAAATTGATAAGAGTGTTTCTCTTAATTTTTTCTCATTTCTTACTTTTAAAATAAGATAAGAAAATAGTAATAAGGGTATGGTAAAAGAACCTAGTTGTTATGTGCACATGGTCTAGATGAGTATAGAGGGATCATATTTATCTTGGAAGGATGACCTATAGATAAGAAATTACTAACAAAAGGGGTTATAAGAAAGATATTTAGGTGGACTACCTAGCGTGAGCTAGATCTAATAAGTGTGAGCTTTCTAAGAGACTATAAATCTACTCTTTGATAATAATTAAGTTCAAAAAGATAAAATCAAGATACTTGAATCAAATAATAGAAAAGAATTTAAATGAAATACAAGAGGAAATAGAATGCTTGATAGAGAAAATAACTAGATATAGCAATAGTAGGTCAATACTAGTGCTAAAATGGATTAGGCCAGGTTTAAAAAATTACGTAGGGGTTCATGAATAGGTAGGGACATAAAAAGTTAGATTTGGTTATGGGTAAGGGGTTATAAAAAACTTACTATTATTTCTTACCATAATGACCGTTAATAGTCAGGGTGATTATTAGTGGTTAAGCTGACTGTTGGTAGTTGGATAACCATCAACAATTGGAGGTGAACATCGATGGTTGTGCTAACCATCAAAAATTACCTATGAATTTTTCAAGGTATTCAAAAAGATTTATAGAATGGGTGATTGTTCAGATAGGGGTTTGGTTAAGGCTCAGTTAAGTACAATGAACTTGAAATATAGGTGTAGTAAAGGTCTGATGGGGGAGAGAGATAAAAAACTAGAATAATAAGACAAAAGTTAAAAATATACACATTTCTTACTAAAGGGCTAATGGTTGATGGATAGATAAATTTAAATAGAGTAACAATACTTTGCCTTGAGAGAAATTTTGATATAGGTTTGGATCTCTGTTGCTATTGCTAAATTTTTGGAAGAAGACTAGATGAAAAACTTAAATACCTATGTGCAAGAATTCTTTTGATGATTCTGGATTGCTCAAACATATATCCTTATCACCTCCTACTCCCCTCATTTTATAGGCAAAGAGAGATGGAGGATATAAGGTTCCCTAGTAGGTTAGCTTGTTGATTTTGAGTCTTGGGAGTTTGTTAGCACCACATAAGGTGAACATATTTAATTATACCTTGTTAGCTTGCATATATATGGTGATGTGTTAGAAAGGTGAGGACCTAACTATCGATGGCTAGCCTAACTATCAATGGTCAATATGACCATCAACAATTGAGTGTCTAAAGGAAAATGGGTTAAGGTGAGTTAAAAGGGGTTAAGAAATGGTTAGTTAGTAAGTTAGTGAGTTTATTTAGATAAGTAGCTAATTAGACTCAAGGTCTGATAGGTTGGTAAGTGGGTCAAGAAGGGCTATGTGGTCCTTAGGATATCTTGAGGAATTTTGACATCTAGAATAATTGTGTGTGGTTTTCTAATGTCTACATTTTCCCCATTTTTGTTATGCAGCTTTGAATCAACAAGCTATATAATAAAAATGGATACTTGATCAAAGGTCTGGTTGCCTTAAATATGGGAGGAGGTATTTTTTCCCCCTTTTTCTTATTTAGATTTGAATCAATAAGATAAAAAACAAAAATGGATTGCTAAGTGAAGGTCTAGTGCCTTGAGTATCGGGGGAGGTGTTCCCCCTCAAATTGAGAGTCGATGAGGTAAAACCAAAATTAAGTCAAGGTTTGATAAACAGTATATGGTGAGTCATGAGGTTGGTGACAAAAAGGGTAGTTGGGATTTTCAATTACAAATAAGCACAACAAATGTGACTAGGTGAGATATCCAAGATCATACATAGACTAAGGTTACCATAGTTGGTAAAAATAAGGTCAGTTTTAGAAGGACTGGTGATAGGGTAATCAAACCATAGTATTAAGCATAGCTAATCAGGTTATTCCTATCAAGGCTCCTAGACAAAGTTAGTTTTTTTGTAGGTATCTAAGGTAATAAGTTCTCCCTTGAAAAATAAATATTGTCTATTTTTACATGAGGTGGTGAAAATTCAAATGTTTAACATGGAAAAGTTGGTCAATGTAGTAAAAAATACTAGGAAAGGTTGTCACAAAATATGTGATAGTTTGGACAAAAAATGGCCAACACCGAGGTAGACATGGTTGGGTGGTTGGTTGGAGAAGGGTAATCTCTAAAAGTTTAGGTTTTGGTTTGGGGGAGAAAGGTTATCTCTAAAAATTTGGCACTTAGGTGTAGGTTCCTAAAAAATTTAAATGTGATACCTTGACCATTGATGGTTAGGGGTTCTCAAGTCGATCATCGATGGTCACCCTAACTATCAATGATCAAAGGGAAACCCTAAAAGGTTGAGGATAAAAAGTGAAAAACAAAAATCATTATCACTTTATTTGTTAACTCTAAGATTTTCATGTGTTTGAGTGATTTGGCATTTCACTATGAGAGGTTTGACTGAGTGGTGGCTAACATGGTGATTATCAATTTAGTGAAAGCATGAGTTTGTAGTGATTCAACTTAGATCAAGATGTAGGGTAGATGAGGATCCATTCATGTAGATGGATATGGGATCCATCCTTGATAGTGGTCAATGAATGAGGTAGGTGATGTTTTAAATTGATAGATCAGTTGATTTGATTATGTTGAAGTTGAATGTGGGTAGTTTATGATGGTTTTGGTAGGATTTTGGGGGGTTTGATCTAGATTTAGGTTTTGATTATGATTATAAAAATTAGCTGATGAAATTTGAAATTAATGGAGTATTTGGGTTGGGGGTAGGTTATAGGGTAGAATTAGGTAGTTTAGCTATTGAATTTTGTTTGTTTTAAGAGTTTTTAGGTGGGTAGGGTTAGTTGGTTTGCTACCGATGGTGACACATAATGACCAAGATGGTTTGATCAGATCATCTATGGTCAAAAATGACCATCAATAGTTGACCACTGAAGCACAAAGGTAATTTGAATGTCAACGATCGAGTATTTAGGGAAGGTGGGTTGATAAAAGAGTTAGGGAAAAAATTTAATAGGTTTCTTAAAGGGTTAAAATGTCAACTGTAGGCAAGGATAGGATGATTTCAAAGCAAGATTGATGTGTTGAAATGGTTATTAATTAGGTTTAGATGTTATTTTGAGAGGATTAGGGTAGGTGTTGGAATTTTGTGGGTTAGGGTAGATTTTTTTGATAAAAGAGTTAGATGTTGGTTTGATAGGTTAGGGAAGGCATTGAAATGTTTGTGGCTGAGGGTTACTTTCAAGTGCTAGAGGTAATGCTATAGAGGTAATGGTTAGATTAGAATAGGTTGATTTAGGTGGGTTTAGGCTAATAAAAAGGTGGATTTAAAGTAAATAGAAATGAGAAATGGTAATGGAAAACTAAGTGTGTGTGCATGTGTGTGTGTGTGTGTGTGTGTGTGTGTGTGTGTGTGTGTGTGTGTGTGTGTGTGTGTGTGTGTGTGTGTGTGTGTGTGTGTGTGTGTGTGTGTGTGTGTGTGTGTGTGTGTGTGTGTGTGTGTGTGTGTGTGTGTGTGTGTGTGTGTGTGTGTGTGTGTGTGTGTGTGTGTGTGTGTGTGTGTGTGTGTGTGTGTGTGCGCGTGCGCGTGTGCGTGCATGCTAATTTTGATTTTTTAAAGCACAATATTAGATCCATATGAGGGATTGGGTTCCTAGGATCTTTGCTAAGGTCTATGGAGGGATGATTGAGGATGATTGGACACACATGGGAGAGGTCAACCTTGGGGCCATGAGATACTATTAGTGCTTATTGTGAGATGCATGATGATCATGACCCTCATTGAGAGATGAGATCTGGTCATAAACACCTTCCTATTAGTAACAAAAGACATGACCATCCTACTAGAGGATGTTCATAGGATTACATAGTTTCCCATTTAGAGGGTGTTAATATACCATATTGAGAGTGAGGAGAGGGGGAAATAGATGGAGATCATATATAGTGAGGAGTGGGCCCTTGTCAAGTGGTGTATAGGTGGTTTTAGTTATGGGCCATTGTACCAAAAGGCTCGATATGAGAGGCATTTGATGACTATGATGATGATGGTAGTTTCTTGCTTTGTATTTCTTGATTTAAGAAGTGGGAAGTTTCCCTATCTACTTCTAAAAGTGTTAGTGGAGATGTTTCTTAGAAGGATAATGTTCAAGTGGGCACCAATTTTGTTGGTCTAGATATATAGAGAGCTCTAGGTATTTTGATCTCATAGGAGGTACAAGATCAATGTGGGGTTTGTGATACCATGGGAGTCTTATGCCTAGATGTAATTTAGAGTAGGCTTCATG
This sequence comes from Torreya grandis, assembly GCA_037957365.1. Classification (NCBI taxonomy): domain Eukaryota; kingdom Viridiplantae; phylum Streptophyta; class Pinopsida; order Cupressales; family Taxaceae; genus Torreya; species Torreya grandis. The sequence continues at coordinate 5,225,959 of JARHVA010000430.1, forward strand.
CGATGGAGGGGAGATTATGCATTGATAGGAGCTAGAGGAGGGTTGAGAGACATTGATTGGTTTAGAGATGCATTGAATGGCTAAGTTTTGGTTGATGTGGTTTGGAGGCCCTATGTGGGATTTCTTAGGTGGGCCCTCTATAGTTATCATACATTATATTTTTTGAGCTAGAGATGGATCTATGGGTGGAGATAAGGTGAGACTAAGCTCATCCCTTTTGATAGAGTTTGGAGGTAGTTTAACTTAGTGTATGGGATTCTAGGTCTGTTCCCAAGGTACATGAGGGAGGATTTTGAGTTTTTGTTACATGAGCCATAGCTAAAGGAGTTGGTCCTAGATCATGAGGAGATACCTATTAGAGTAGGGTTTAATGATGCTAGTGTTGTTGGCATCTATGCAGCATGGTACCATGCCCTTTATGTAGTGGCCAATTTTGGGTGGGAAGATGGATGTTGATAGGCCATAGATGTGGATCCATTTAGTGGGGGTCCATAGGTATAGGTGTAGGGTGGTGGCCCTAATGGATAGGCAAGAGTAACATTGACTACTATATAAGCACAAACTATAGGGTTATAGGGACAGGTGGCCACATTGTAGGGCTAGATTGTGACTCTAGAGGGTTAGGTTACCACCATTATAGGTGAGAGAGATCAGGCAAGGACCTCATTAGGCTTTATGGCCCAAGAGAGGGACACTTTGAGACATACGGTAGGAGCAATGATAGAACCAATAGGACCACTAGGTACCATCCGTATAATATAGTACTTGGCCACAGTGGAGGAGTTAAGGTATTATGAGGCCATAGTTTTAGAAAATTATCCTAAACAACCTTGATGGGGTGAGTATATATCCAATTTAATAGGTGGGGTAGCTGTGGTGACTCTAGGTCAATGAGCCACATCAGTGAGTGGAGAGGTAGGCATCTCAAGAGGACTAAAAATAGATAGTAGTGGTAGTGTAGGTGGGTCTAGTGGTAGTGGTGCCCCATAGGCGTGATATGATATGCTATATTGTATAAGTATAGATGTACATGATTTTGATACTAACTAGTGTGTTGATGTAGTGAGATGTACATGTGTTGAGAGAGAGATATATATACACTATTACATGTATTATTTATTTTGATGACATGATGTATATGATGTTATATATGTTTGATTTATGTTCATGGTTCATGGTTTACATGTTTTGATGTTTTATTCTTATGATATGTTGACTCAATAGCTTAGGTATGTGATGATTATGGATGGTTTGATTACAGTTATTGATGTGCTTTATGATATGATGTTATATGATGTGATTTATTTTGTTGATTATGGATGTGATGTGTTAAATATGGTTATGATGTTAGCACAAAAATTAAGTTAGGTAACCAACTAAATGTGAGAAAAGAGATGAGAATCATGAGACATATGTCTACATGAACCAATGATAAGAAGGTAAGGAAAAAGAATGATGCCTTTTCATTAGTAAGGACAAAACAAAAACCAAAGTTAGATTGGATTAGGGAACATAATCCATTCAAATGATTCACATTAGCATGATTTTATTGATAAAAAGGTATCTTGATCACATTGTGTAAAGTAAGCTCATAATCCCTTGATTTGTAGATGATATAAGGGGGAGGTAAGTTGTAAGTGAAGGGTAAATGGGCCATAGGTAAGGTAACCTTATGTGGGTTAGTTTACCCCTTATATAGATGACCTAAGAACCATATTAGACAAGTCTATATCTTCATTGAAGGTGTATATTGATCAATGTATAAAGTCTACTAATGATAGGTTTGAAAGATAGTTGTAGCTTTCTTGGGATAGGTTGTTCTAATTTTGACATAGCTTCTTTTGTTTCTTTTGTTTTGATAAGTTTGTGAAGCTGATCAATGCAGGAAGATTCAAATGATTGATTTTGAAAAATTTGACTTAACCATCCTTCAAGGGAGTGGTCTAAGTTTAGGTTTGTTTATTTGGTAGTTGTTTTTCAAGGGAACAATCTATCTTTTAATAAATTTAGTTGTATGGAAAACTATCCTTTAAGGGAGTAGTCTACATGCTAGAGACATGTGACCCAAGTGATATTTTGGTATCCCAAATTATTTTTATGTTAGGTTTATACATGGACTTGTCTATATAGGATTAGAGTTTTACCTTTATGAGGGAGAAAAAATTAGCACAAAAGGTTAGTAATAGGTGTAAGGGGTGGTTTTAAGATACAATGACCATGGGATTCTATCTTGTTAGAGACAAAAAGTATCCATGAGAACCATGTTATGGGTAGAGCCATGGTACCTATATTTATTATTAATCTATAACTATGATGGTTAATCACATGGTTCTATGTTGTAATCAGTTGTCCTCAAAAGGATAGTGATAGGTAAGTAAAGGTGAAAATCTCATAAATCAAGGGATGAGCTTAAGTTAGACAAGAAGGTGAGTTTGCTCCTTTTTAACAAAAAATGACATAGATGTGAAGCATTAAGAGGCTTGGGTTTTGGTTTGCCCTTGAGAGAAGAAAAATGATAAGCTCCTGATCTATATTTATGGGTTATGATGTAGTGTCCAAGCCAATTGAAATCAAACTTGCCTTTTATTCTTTTCTCTATATTGGTTACATGTTGGTTTTCCTTTAGGATTAGGTATTCATTATTGAATTCTCATTATTTTAGGCACTTGTTATAAGTGCACTTGATTAACTCTTGGTAGACATGAAGAAGGTTAAGTATGACTAGGTGATGCTCGTCAAGTAGCTCAAGTCAAGCTAGACATTATTGATAATAGTCACTCTAAAAAATGATGTCTTACAAGGATATGTAAAGAGAAGGAATCTGGACTTTAAGAGGCAAGACTACCTTTGCTCTAAAGAGTAGAGAGAAAGGGGTAGTACCTATAGAGGTTTGAATTCTAGTGCGATAGGCCCATAAAGCTAAAGGGATGTGCAAGTGTCAATCCCAACCTAAAGCACTAATTTATTTGATTAACATTTTATTAATGGTTTTTTTAGAGGCTTCTTCTTATCTATTTGCTTATGGATGGTAAGGTAAGAAAAAGATTAACTTGATGTCAAATGCATCATAAAGACCTTGGACTTGTTTGTTTTTGAAATATTTACCATTATCAATGATGATCTTATAAGGAGCATCAAAATGATAGATGATATGATGATTGATGAATTAAACTATCTTGTTGGCTTTGGTTTAGATGAGAGGAATAGCTTCCACCCATTTGGTGAAATACTCAGTGGTGGTGATGATATATTGGTGTCATTGTGAAGAATGAGGATTGATTTCCCCAATGAGATTGAGTCCCCATTGTGAGAAAGGCCAATAGTCCTTGGATAATTAAAGGATATGGGAAAGTGCATGATGTAAATTGGCATGTTGTTGACATTTAATACACTTATTTACATAATCACAACAATATTGGTTGAGGGTGGGATAATATTGGCTAAGGCAAAGGATACATTTAGCGATAACTAAATAACTAAAATTTCCCCTATAGATTTTGTCATGCATTTCCTTGATAGCATGGAAAGCTTCATGACTATATAGACAATGGAGGAGACCATCTAAGCCACACTTGTAAAGGATTTCCCCTAGTATGGTATAATGAGAGGTACTCTAAACAAAGGTTCTTTGAGCATTCCTTAAGAGGTTGGGAAGAATGATGCCAAGGTTGAGGCAGTTGAAGGTTTTTTCATACCATATGTCTAATAGAGATGCCTCTACACTACAAAAGGTAGGAAGTTCATAATGGATGTAAAAGGGTAAGATAAAGTGGTGGATTGTGAAAAAAAAATTAGAATCAACAGGTGCAAATGGGAAGTAAATGAATCCACTGTCTCCATCAACTTATTTGTAGATAGTAGAACATACTAGATAAGGTAATGATCAAATGATGCTAAGAGTACATCTACTAGCTATTTGTAATTTTAAAAGATGTCATTCTTACATTGGTAGGATCTAGTGACCTAGTTGACATAAGTTGCGAATCTCTAAAGACACTAATGGTCTTAATTCCCAAGGATAAAGTAGTTTGGAGACCTACTATTAAGGCTTTGTATTCAACCACATTGTTGGTGCACTCAAAATCAAGTTTAAAGGAAAGGGGAAGATGTTCATCATCAAGGAAAATGAGAATAACTCTAGCACCCCCATTGCACTGGCATTTAAAGCCATTAAATAACATGGTCATTTGGTAGGTGAGGTCCTCTTGAGGAGTCATGATGGTCTCATCCAAAAATGCAAAAGAAAGCAATTGGTTTTCTGGTAGAGGGGATTTAACCAATTAGTTAGTAATGAATTGCTCTTTAATCAAATTTTATTAGAGAATTTCAAGGTTAAACTTAGTCCACCTTCATAGTTGGTTTGGTTGGGGTTTTCTTTGGTGGAATAGATGGGGTTAAGTCCAACTTCGAAGATGGGTGAGCAAGGATAGGTGTAGGAAGTATTCTTAGATTATTGATGGGTTTGGTTAGAGAGGCATAAGGTGATTCGACATTTTTAGATGGAGGTGGGTTGGATGGTTCCCTTATGGTTTTGGAAGGATAAGGGTTTGATAAATGTATTGAGGTAATGATAGGTTTAATGGTGGATGTAAGTGAGGTTGAAGGTTCAGGTTTGTTTTGGTAAGGGAATCCAAGATGATGCCAAAAGGTGGTTCTATCCAGATTCGGTTGAGAAGTAAACTCTAGACTTTGGAACAATCTAGAGAAAGGTTTGTTAATGGGTTTGATCCCTTAGTTATTGGTTTCAAAGATTAATCCCATAGGTTAAGGTGAGGGAATGGTTTCTTCACCTTTGTTACTGATAGAAGGTTCCAAGGTTTGGGAGGATGTTTCCTCCATGGAAGGTGTAGGTAAGGTGATCTCTTCTTTTGGGATGGTTTCCCAAGAGAGAATAGATGGTTCTAGGATAAGAGAGGAAGGTGTGATGGACCCAAGGGAAGGAACAGAGATGGTTTCTTACTTTGTTTGGGTGTCTAAAAGAATGGTGGGTAATTCTACCACTTCAATAGGTGGAGTGGGTGAAGAGGTGGCTGAAGCAATGGTTTTCTCCTTTGGTATTTCAAAGGAGATGTGGATAGGTTCATGGTCTTATAAAGTAAATAAAGAGGGGTGTCCAAAGGAATAGAAGGTGAGCCTGCCACTTTAATGAGTGAAATGAAGGAAGAGGTAGTTGAGGTAATGGTCGCTATTGAAAATTTTAGCCCATAGGTCAAATTTTCACCCCTACCATTCGAAACTTTACATATCATGCTAGTTTGCCTTGTGATTCAGTTATTGGTCTTGAAAAGTCCTTGAGATAATCCATGATTAATAGGCCTTTTTGAGGCATTTACTTTGGTTTTCAGAGGATTTTTGTGAGAAAAGCATTATGGAGGATTCTTTTAGTCTAAAAGGGGGTCATTTTTAGGAAGTTCAAAGGGTTCTTTCCTTTCCTAAAAGGTCCATCTTCAAAAAATCCAATGTTCTATTTAAAAAATCTGAAGGATTCTTTCCTTTTGGGAAAGTAGTCAAAGAAGAAAAGTCAATGAATTCTTTTAGAAGAAAGGTTCATTTTCAAAGTTTTGAAGGGTTATTTTTCCCTTAGAAAAGGTTATTTACAATTTTCCCAAAGGATATATATTTTGAAGGGATTGTTTCAGACATTTTGTCCAAAATAAATTTTTCAAAGGACACTTACAACTTTTCTGAAGGACACTTACAACTTTTTTGAAGGACACTTACAACGTTTTCGAAGGACACTTTCAACTTTTTTGAAGGGGTCTTTTCCAATTTTCCTGAAGGATATCTTTCCAAAGGGATTATTTCAGACATTTTGTCTAAAATAGCTTTTTTGAAGGGCAATTTTCTCGAAAAGACCATTTCAAGAATTATGAAGGGTATTTTAAAAGGGAAGGGTCCTTTTCAATTTTTATGAAGGGTCTATTTCAATTTTTCCAAAGGGTCCATTTCAATTTTTTCGAAAGGTCAATTTTCATAAAGTCTAAAGGGTTCATTTCAATTAGTCTAAAGATTCCTTTTCAAAAATTATGAAGACATGAATTCCTTCAAATAAATTATATGTGGGAAAGTGATTTTCAAAAAGTCTGATTTTAGTGTCCATGGAAGAAAATGCCAAAACAATTCTTTCAGAAAAGAGGCCAAAGAGAATTATTCAAAGGAAAAGTCCGAAGCAAAACCCTGAAATAAATAAGCCATGAAAAAATAACTCAAATAAATACATGATAGAATAAAATTCTTGAAGACCAATTCCCATGGAAAAGTGACCAAATGAAGAGCCTGAGAGCAAAAGACTAAGGAATTTAAAGTAGCTAACATGGAGTTTCAACACTGTATATTTGATCTTAACATGGAATTTCATGCATGCTCCAATTTTTAAAGCCCTTTTTCAAGCAAGAGGAGGCCATTTGGAGTTTATTGGTCTTGATTTTGAGTTGAATTTTTGTCAAAGTGTCACATCTATTCTAATTTATCTTATTAATTGAAGTCTTTCAACACTTCCAACTTGTTCAAACTGAAGTTCTTCATCAAAGATTGGTGTACCATCATCTCATGTAGAATGGAGTTACTTGGAGTTGACTAAAGAAGGCTTATCATGAATTTTCCTTGTTTTCCATGCAAAGGAATTTATTTTGTTTTAACTCAACTTCCAAACATATCAAGTGGAGTTTCTCTTTGAATATTTGGTATAGCTTTCATGCATGGAGCAGATTAGTCCAAGATGGGCCCACCATCCTATTCCAATGCCAAAGATATTTTTCATGCAATACATAAGACAAAAGGATATTACTTGAATGCTTGATTATATTTTGATAGCTCAAGTAGAACTTGTGTGATGTGGGAGTTGATCTCCTCTCTTATTTTTAATGCCAATTTCTTGGTTTGGTATGCTTTTTACTATATAAGTTAGCTTTTTAGCCTTGAAATGATCCCTCTCTTGATAAGACCAAACTCTATCAAGATTGAGTTTTGTAACCTTTTTAGATAAATAGAAGGACTATTTTTAGATTCTAGGGTGCTATTATAGTGTATTTATGTCAGTGATTTGCATATGTGATAGAATTTTATTCCTTGTCAAGTCTTGATTCTTACCTAGTTACTAGTTGATCATATTATGCAAGTCATGTTCTATATTTTAAGTCTTTTATCTAAAGTTACAATGGATGTAAGTAGATTTTTAGTGCCTTGAATTAGGCCTATTCCATCATTTCCATCAAGCTTTGATCCTGGATAAAACCTTTTCATGAAACACTAATGCATAGAGTCATTTGGAGTTGAAGATTTAGTCTTTTCTTATCTAATTAGTGTTTTAGAAGCTCAAATTGAGTGGATGAATCAAAATACATGTGTATCACCATCATTAGATATGATTTCCTTTCAATTTTATTTCTTACCTTTTTCTTCTTCCCTTTTCCTAGTAGTTTATAGTGTAGATTAGAGATCTTAATTGATACACCAAAAGGAGCTAGCCCTTAGAATCTAAAGATTCAATCCATTGATTAGGCCACCCATATCCTAGGATTATTTCCATGTTTCGATAAAATATGAAAGCCTAAAACTACCTTCACAAGGGTGTAAGACTGATTGACAATAGTCTCCTTAATGATAAGCTCACTGATAATGACATTAAGCATATAGACCTCATGAGCGTGAGATGATTCTAGTTTACTATCATCATAGTTGGTAAAAGGGTCATGGTTGAGAAAAGGTTTATGAAATATGTCAAGGGACTGATTTTGGGGTGTATTAGGATTATAAAATACAAGCTCTCCATTATCAATCATGTTTTAGACACTAGTTTTAAAGGTGTTTCACATACTAACATCATGTTTAATGAATCAATGGAAAGAAAAGAGATCATTCTCATTATACCAACAAGGTATAGGGATAAAAACATCAAATTATTGGGGAGGTTTTATGGGAGGAAGTTGTATGATTTTGGATTTGAAAAATTTGTCCAAAATTAAAGCATAAGACTCCCCTATTGGAGTGTATTGTTTTGGGTCAGCTTAGTTTTGATTTTGATTTTGTTGGTTGGAAAGTTAGAGGAGTTGGTTTGGTTGGGTTAGTTGACAATTAGTGGTGGAGAAGTTTTAAGGAAAATTGAGTATGTGGATACCTTTGGTTTGGTATTTGGATGGTTAGATTGATTGGTGGTTTTGGATGAGGAAGGATCATTGGGTTTAAAACTAGAATTTTTGTTCCAAAGTTTCAATTTTCCATCATCAATGTCTTTGATTTATAATTTTCATGCCATTGTGAAAGCCTCATCAAAAGTCCTAAAATTTTGAACTTGAAGAGTAGGGGAAATATGTTTGGCACAACCCTGAGAGAAAATTTAAATCAATTTGAGTTTGGGTAAAGAGAAATAAATTTGGTTGATAAGACCTCTCCATATAGATACGAAATCGATAATTGATTCATCATTAAATTGCCTAATGGAGTAGAGGTCAGTAATAGAGACCTTTTTATATATGTTGAGAGATAAATGATCTAAAAATATTTGGACAAATTGGGATAAGGAAAATATGAAGTTATTGGAGAGATAACTATACCAATCTAAGGTTGGTCATGATAAAGACATGGATAAGGTATGAAGGAGAAGAACATTTTCATATGCAATAAAATAATAAGAATGGAAAAATGCTCTCAAATGTTGTTGGGGGTCCTCCTTACTTTGGAACTTGGAAAACTTGGGTAGTTCCTAATGAGGAGGATAAGATTGGATAGGGACTAATGGGTGAATAGGTTCATTGTATATTTGATCATAAGATAAAAGGTCATGATCCCCAGAGATAGATGACTCTAGGTTGGTCATTTTATCCATGAACATTTTGACCAAATCTATTTGAGGTTGGGAAGCTCCATTATTGTGTGGTAAGTTTGGTTGAGGTTGGGTGGTATAAATATATGGATAAGTGATATAAGGTTGAGAAGATACCACATATTGGTATGTGGTCATTGAAGGTTAGGATGGTGTCACATAAGGGTTAATGGGCACAAAAGGCTGGGTAGAAGGTGTTATTTATCCTTTTGGATTAGGAAAATATTGGTAAGATGGAATGGGTATTTATTTATTGATTGATATGGGTTGATTTGGAGGTATGGATGGGTTGGTAGATGGTTGGGGTTGAGTGTTAACTCTTGTGTTAATAGGTGGAAGGCTAGGAGGTATGGAAAGCACCAAATTTTGAAGAGGGGTGAAAATTGGTGTGTTGGTAGTGATAAAAGGAATGGTGGAAATAGGGGTAGAAGATTATTATGGATGGATGAAATTAATCTATTATCATGATAAAATATTTTTGGTCCCAATTAACCAAGTCAAGAAGATAAAGGGTAGGTCAATAATGGGATGTAATTGTCATGATGGCATTATAATCAAACAAATTGGTATCTACTAGCTCATAGGAGGCACTATAATGGGATGTTACTTCACTTCCAATATTTTCATCATGATTTAATGAAGTGGTCACTTTTTAAATCTATGAAGTCAGCCCTAGGAAGTATAAATCTAAGACTTTGATTCCCCGTATGTTTAGAAACCATAATAGGTTCAAGAATACTTTGCACATTTGGTCCCAATCCTTTTCCTATATAGTCTAGGCTATCCATGATCCTATTTAGAATGGGGTACTTATAAATTTTAAATAAAATAACAAAACCATCACCATACAACCAACCTCCCTTGATGTTGGTTCCCTGAGTTGATCAGGTGATTTATTAGGTACACATAGAAGTATCTCCTATAGAATGAATTTGGATTTATTTTGCCAAATCATGTTGAGCCTACTAGGATTTATATAGGGTTTACGGTGGCCATAGGACTCAGGAGATTTAGGAAAATTGATGATGTGGAATGCATCATGAATATTATATTGGAAATAACATCATCTTGAATAGTGAAATGGGTGGACATGATAATGGGAAAAGATTAGTAGAAGTGGAATCGAGGTCACTGGGATCAATATAATTAGACTTGGGAGATTAAAAAACTACCCTCTTACCTTTTTTGTCTACAAAATTAGTGTTAGGGTAATAGGTCTAGTTATTTTACTCAACTTCTAAATGTTTTCAATATTGGTATCACTATAAGTCATCATAGATAGTGATCTCTAGACTAGAATGGGGAAATTGAGGCATTGATATAGGGTAGAAGGGACTTCCTATACTTCATATATCCAAATATGACCAAGAAACATATTTTAAGGTAAATTTGTATCAATTACATGGCATAGGGTATCGTGGATGATAGGCCCAATAATGGTTGATAAATAAATGATTCCAATAGACTCTTTCTCACATTATTGTAGGACTTAATGGTGATGGTATCTAGCCACATTTATACTATTATATACCCCAATGTTTGGACCACTTTCAATGATTATATATTTAATCCATAACCATTCTATATAAGAACCCATTTGGTTCTTATGATGGGAAACAATAGATTCAATGTATAGAGGATTGTTATGCAAGGACCAAGGGATGACATATCTCATTGGTCAAATGTAAGCTATTATCTTGGGGACAAATTTACCACAAGTGCTTGGGATTGGTTAAAATTAATGTCACTAGGCATAGTGGATTGTTTAAGGAAATCATTTAATATGGTCCTGTGAACTTCTGATGTACACAAGAGATCTAGAATAAAAATATGTGTAGAAGTTTTTCCAAATTGTTCACTTATATTGTGTGTTTTATAAAAAATGGGACGAGAAGGTTTGGCCTTAGCCATTATAGGGTTTAATTGCAAATTGGTTTTGGAAGGAACATAATTCAACTCAAAATCATCATTAGAAGTAGGCAAAGGGCCATGGAGGATAAATTTTGGTCATCTAGTTATGACTACACAACTTTGACTCAGGAGGGAGTTACCATAATTAAAGGATTAAGGAGGAGGTCTATGGATTGTAACCCATGGAAACTAAGGTGCAAGAAAAGTGCTAGAACCCAGTGTGGAATTACTTGAAGAAGGAGATGGTGATCCTGAAATAGAGGGACCAATGTTCTGAACAACATTGGATGGTACACATGACTTGATCTTAATGGTAGTGATGTGATTAGTAGCAATACATCCCATGGTATTATTTTAATAATATGGCATGGTATGATACTAAATTTTATTCATTTGGGTGTCATGTTATTGATTACATTTATTGCTCAAATTTTGATTTTGATCATGACCCTAATTCTACTATTGGTTGTGATTTTGGCATGGGTTCTAATTTCTCCTTTGATGTTATTTGTGCTTTGTAAAGGGATATATTTAGATACCCATATGGTTGGTGTTAAGATTTATTTTATCTAGATTGATCTCTCAATTATCTATCAAGTCTTTAATAATGTGTCTTAATTGCACACATTGATAAATAACATGGTTGAAAACATAATGAAAGTCACAAAACTCATTTTAATGATACCATTTAGGTTTAGGTTTATCTTTAGGAAATGGTCTTGGTATGGGACAAATAATCATGTTGGTTTTAACCAATTTATGAAATACCAACTCAATAGGATCTCTTAGGTCATTTAATGGCTTGAATCTACCATACCCTATATGTGGAGGAGCTCTTTTTAAGGTGAGAAGTGGATTGGGTGACCTATTTTGAATAGGTGGTGTTTACATTACTTTCACATGTCATGATTCAATAACCCCATTAATCACCACAATTTTGTTCTTGTTATAAACTATCAGTTTTTCAACCATATTTTCTTGAACCAATTTGGATGTTTTGTTTGATGTTTGATCTAGGGAATATATTTTAACTAAGCCCCTAGAAATAATTTATTTTTCAATAAGTACACCCTTGTTAAATATTTATTTGAATGTGTTAGCACAATCAAGTCTCAGATGATGAACAACCTCATGGTGTAAGTTATGTGTAAAGATATCAGCTAGCTATTTATCTGGTGGATTATGTTGGAAATGACTGGTGAGTGATCTCCACCATTATAGATATGCTTTGAAGCTTTCCCCTTCTCTTTGTTTTAATTTTCATAAGCTAACCACCATCATCTCATGTTCAATATTATAAAAAAAGTGGTTAAATTTTTCCTCTGATAAATCATTTAAAGTTTTTATCAATCCTTTAGGTAATTTAAAAAGCCACTCCAAAGCTTTTACACCCAAACTCCATGGAAACAAGCACAATAAACACATATTATTGTGGGCTAACACCTGGCATGCAACAAATAAATCTTGTATATGATCTCTAGTGTCACCCTTCCCCTTATATTTATTAGATTTAGGTACTCAAAATGAGGTGGGAAGGGTGCTTGAAAAATAATTATGTCAAATGGATAAGGGCATATCTCATCAAACTTTTATATTTTGGTTTAGTTACCTATTTGAAGCCTTGAGACTATCTCCTTCATTGTGTTCCACTCTTGAATATTAGGATCAATTTGTGGTGGAAGGAGATGGTGTTGTTACTTATTCATAGGATGATAGGTTGGGTCAAGGTTGATGTAGGTAGGGATAAATCCTCCTTACCTGGTCCTATTGGAAATTCTTAGCCTATGTCCTAAGTTCTACACTTTATTAGGCATTTGTTGTTGGTTATAATGAGTATAGGAACATGCATGATGTTGTTGGTGCAATGGATTTTGTTGTTGATCCTTAGGTATTTGATGTTGATTATGATGAATGTACTATTGTGAGATATAGGGAACCTATTAGTTTTGGGGAACCTAGTGTTGGTTTAGAAGAAGATGTTTCCATCGATATTTTATGAGAGGAACTTGTTGTCATTGAAAATTAGAAGAGGTTGGTTCTATATTATGCAAATTATCCTTTTCCTATTGAGGTGGTGGATTGTTTGCCACCTATTTTTTGGAATGATATAACATTTTTTAGGAAGCATTAGATACATGTCGTGCATTGGAAATGTTTTCATAATGGTTAAATAACATGGGTTGTGTATCAAGTGGAACCTAATGCAAAGATTTCATTGGCACAACTTGTTTAGGGGATCTAATGGATCTACCTCAAGTGTAGGATTAACTTGGTCTTATTGTGTTTGTTCAAGTAATTTATTTTATTCTACAAACACAAAATTATTAAATTAGGTTGTAGCTAAATAATTTATTAGGTCAGAAACAAGTTGATCTAAATAGTGTTGGCCGATTTATTGTATGGTGGATTCAATAATATGACTAGTTTGGAAAGGATCTATTAACTTTAAAAGTCACCCCTTCAATAGGTTTTGAGCTCAAAGGGGACACATAAATAGTCATACACTTGTGAAATATCAATTTTTTTAAGACCAAACTCAAGAAAAAACACTTCCCATCCATGCCCTTATTCAATAATTAGCTCAGTTCCACTCATCAACTAAGTATTAATCTATACACATAAGGAGTCCTTATTACACATCCAATGAAAATTTCCTTCATTACACGAGTGTGGCTCATAAGTCAAACTAAACATCCCTCCTTGACTTCAAGTAATGAAAGAGAGAAGTGCACGAGAGAAGTTATAGATCATGAAAGGCATGATTAAGATATCCCATATTATTATTCAAAGACTTTTTTGGAATTCAAATGATGAAGTATTGATCCAAAAAAAAATTCCTATATGTGCCCTTGTAAAATATAGACTATGATCTCAAACTACACAACATTATCTTTATATAATAATGTAGGTTCCAAATAAAGCACAGATCATGAAGATCACTAGAAGGGACTTGGCATAGTATGATATTGGGCCTTTTGCATTACCTCATAATAATACCCTTAACACCCTTCACAAGTGTGTAACTTCACTACATAGTCAACTCTTTGTGTAACCTTTAGTGAATACCTACATGTATGACTTTACAAATAAGGGTGCATGCCAACTCCATTGCATATGCATGATGATGAGGTAGAACCTAAAGATACACCTACATGGACACAAATTAATATAATTGCCTAGGTGGATTATCAGGTGACCACCATAAATGAAAATAAAATTTGCGCTTGATTAGAGACTAAGGGAACCAAATCAAAAAAGAATTAAATGACAAGATGATTTTTAGGTGACCAGAACATGGGTACGTGATCTCTTTTGACAAAGATTCCAATTGCTTCTCAAAATTAGTATTAAATTTTATAACTACCCTAATAGTGGGTGATATTTCAATTAATGATCAATGTGATCCTAATTTCCTATAAAATCTTGAGTATTATGTTGTAAAAGGGTTAACATTTTTAGGTACCCTTATGCTATCAAAATTTTCCCTCTATGAGAACTTTTGTTGGATGAACCTTGCACTTTAATGAGAATTTATTTCACCTCCCTTCATTCTTCTTACATCTTATTGTGATTTTTATTTGTTGATCTTTATCTATGGGTAATTTTCATCCCTTTGATTTCTATCCATTCCTAGCACCTCTATGTAGAATTGGTAACTCATTTACAAGTCATATTATGTGTTCTCTTGGGTCTATGTCAGATTTGACTATGGATTATCTTCATCCCTCTCAATGATACAATATATTCCCATACCTCAATATGAAATACTTATGCATTTAGAGTATCCGTAGTCTAGTTTGTGTGATACTATCTCATTCTCAATAATTTGTAGTTTGTTCTTCAAGGTATTAGAGGTGTTTTCTCTATTCTTGGTGCATCACCTTTTAATTTTTATAAATATCTTACCTTCCCCCTCCCTTTTCCCCTTGTCAATTTTAGGTTTAGAGTTAGCTATAGATTTCATTATGGGCTTTGTAAGTTTGCACATTAGTCCTAAAATAGGTGCATCTATAATAAAAGGTAGCTATCCTAATTTAGAGGTTTGTCCTAAGGAGTGAAACAACCCCACACCTTGGGGGATGATCCCATTATTACAATGAAATAATGAATATCTCTCCAAAGTGTAAGATCCCTTCATAATCATGGGTGCACATTTCAAGTGAAAATAATCTCTAACATACATGGTGGGACCTAATTTTAAAATTAGCTAAGAGATTGGTGCTACTCTTAGTGATTCAAGTTTTGAAGACACTTGGTAGAGCACTTGACAAATTTAACCATACCTGGTTTTTAAGACCATCCTTTAATTTATATGCTAAGGTAGATGAGATCATTTTTTTAAAGGTACTAATTTTCATTTCATTGAGTTACCTATAGTGTCTAAAATAAGGGGAATTAGAGTATCTTTGCCTCCCATCAGGAGGGTAAGTGATGGAAGATGACCTTCACCTAAAGCTCAATCTACACCTCAATTTGGTTGGTTCCCTAAGCATAAAAGAAGATTATTTCCTATCCCCTTCATGGACAAACATATAAATCAACCCTTTGTCCCCTTTAATAGATAAAACCCTCTATCTATATATCAATATGATGATATTCCTATTTGAACACTTAAAATCTTGTCCTATTTTATTGGTGAGAGTGCAACCACCCCTATAAATCACATATAAGATATTTCAAATATCTATTCTATCCATAATGTCATTGACGATAATGTAGTAGTTAGGATATTTAACTCTTCCCTAAAAGTAAAATCCCTCTAATGATATATAAGTATGACACCCAATACCATTCATAGTTGGGATGAGCTAAGAGTACAATTGTGAAAGTAATTTGAAGATAAGAGTGACCATTTATCTATGATAAAGCCGCTTAATACTATCAAAATATCCCTACATAGGTTGATAGTGGACTTTAATTTTATATTTCAAAGATTCTAGGATATGATCCCACCCTTGTGTAAGCCCTCTATTAATACTACATTTTATATTACTTGAAATCTATTAACAATGATATAGATGTGATGGTTTAATTTATGGGTAGAAATGTGCTACCTGACATATATAATATAGCTATCAGAGCTAAGAATTATTTAATTTAGGTCAAAAATATTACTCTCAGACCTCCCATACCACTCTTGAGCTAACACCTAGTCAACCTACTACATTACCATTATTAACACCTATACCTATAGTAGTTTTTATGTAATGGGAAATATAATAGATCTACAAATCAATCCTAGATCGAGTAATATAGATCCTACCTACACTTCAGATTGGGGATACATTAGATAATCAGGATCATGACCAATATGGATCTATCAGACCTAACAAAGGGATATCTTACCATAATAAATTCACTAGGGAGGGTTTCAAAGCCTCAGATCAAGAAAAACTACATAACAACCATAATTAGGTCTTATGTTTTCATATTCACTAAACTAATAACAAGTAAAGAAAAATCTAATCTAGTGCTCACCAAAGCTTATGGAAAAAGTGGGGTTAGTAAATAATAAAGTAAACATGAATAATATAATATCATTTAAGCTATATATAGGTAAAAACCTAATGCATTGAGAGAATAATATCTTCAAAATCCATTAGTTATGCTACTTCTATCTACTAAAGAGAGGAGCAAAGTTAGACTTACTTACCTTGAAGATAAACCTATCGAGACTCAATCTCTCCTTTAGCCAAAGGAGCTTCACAAGAGGTTGTTATGGTTTTTAAGGATCACTAAGAAAGGTCAAAGTATCTAAAACTTTTACACAAGACAATATTATTCTCCAAGTAGAAACCCTAAGCTAAGATTTCTCAAGTAGAATGGTGAAAGAGAAAATTATAAAGAAGCACAAATGAATAATTAAATCTTATTATCTCTCTAAGAATGGTGAAATGGATGAGTTTATATAAGTGGATCTAACCCTAAATACTTCTAAAAGTCTAGGCCAATAGGGTTGACCTAGTCAACCTAGTATTGAAATTAGCAAAAAAGAAAGAATCATAAACTAAGATCATTAAGGACTATGAGGAATAGATTAGCTTATTTGAGGAGAGACTAATTAACACTTCCAAGAAGTATGATGAGATCAACAATCAAATTGAAGCACAAATGGAGATAGTCAATGCAAACCTAAAGG
Organism: Torreya grandis; assembly: GCA_037957365.1. Classification (NCBI taxonomy): domain Eukaryota; kingdom Viridiplantae; phylum Streptophyta; class Pinopsida; order Cupressales; family Taxaceae; genus Torreya; species Torreya grandis. The sequence continues at coordinate 5,242,830 of JARHVA010000430.1, forward strand.
CTAAAGAGGAAGAATACACTAGGTATGAAATTGAAGTGGAATCCTTGAAAGATGAGTTGGATCAAGCATCTATCAAGGTGAAAACCTTTGTCATGTTTGAAAAGAGCAGTGAGGTTCTAGATGACATCTTAAGTAGCCAAAAGTATGTAAATGATAAGATAGGTCTTGGTTTCAAAGAAGACCAAAAGGAAGGAGATCAACTCAAGGAGAAGTTTGTTGAAGATAAGAAGGTCAACATGAAAAGACCTATTAAACATCCTAATGTTATGAGGTATGTTAGTTCATTCAATGGTTATGATATTGTATGTATTCAGTTTGGTCATAAAGCAAGAAATTATAGAATATCCTCTAAGAATGAGTACTCATGGGAATATGGAAGGAGTCACAGCTCCCATCAGTCAAATGGTATGTATAAGGTGGTTTTCTATAGTTTTCATAATGTAGGACACATTATAATATTATGTCTTAACAAAGTTAGAAGGTCATCAAGTCAAAATAGGAGGTTTGAAGCCCTTAGAGTGAAAAAAAGAAGGCAAATGAGTGTATGAAAACCAAAAATAGTAAAGATGAGTCATGATCAATCTAAAAGCTCAAGTGGATTATTTATTGTGATAAAAGATACTTCAGATATGAAATCAAGTCAGGAATGTCTGTTGTTAGCTCACATTGATGATCAAATAGTTGATGTAGAGGTCAAGCCTATAGTGCCAATCAAGCCTAAAAGGATATTGAAGGATGTTCACTCTTGTGATAGCATGGATATCTGAGAATCTCTTGAACTTGTGTTATTTTAGTTCTCTATAGAAAGAGGTGAATCCATTAGGCTTCATAGAGACATTATTCAATTAGAAGAAGCATGGTAGATGTTTGGTTTGAGGGGGAGCTATTCAGGTTATTGACTAAGCTTGATCTATGTTGATAATTGGTCTTATAATCAGAGTTCATTTGAATGATGTATGCATGGAATAAGGGTGAGCATGTTTCCTAAAAGTAAAATCCCTCTAATGGTATATAAGTATGACACCCAATACCATTCATAGTTGGGATGAGCTAAGAGTACAATTGTGAAAGTAATTTGAAGATAAGAGTGACCATTTATCTATGATAGAGCAGCTTAATACTATCAAAATATCCCTACTTAGGTTGATAGTGGACTTTAATTTTATATTTCAAAGATTCTAGGATATGATCCCACCCTTGTGTAAGCCCTCTATTAATACTACATTTTATATTACTTGAAATCTATTAACAATGATATAGATGTGATGGTTTAATTTATGGGTAGAAATGTGCTACCTGACATATATAATATAGCTATCAGAGCTGAGAATTATTTAATTTAGGTCAAAAATATTACTCTCAGACCTCCCATGCCACTCTTGAGCTAACACCTAGTCAACCTACTACATTACCATTATTAACACCTATACCTATAGTAGTTTTTATGTAATGGAAAATATAATAGATCTACAAATCAATCCTAGATCGAGTAATATAGATCCTACCTACACTTCAGATTGGGGATACATTAGATAATCAGGATCATGACTAATATGGATCTGCTAAACCTAACAAAGGGATAACTTACCATAATAAATTCACTAGGGAGGGTTCCAAAGCCTCAGATCAAGCAAAACTACATAATAACCATAACTAGGTCTTATGTTTTCATATTCACTAAACTAATGACAAGTAAAGAAAAATCTAATCTAGTGCTCACCAAAGCTTATGGAAAAAAGTGGGGTTAGTAAATAATAAAGTAAACATGAATAATATAATCTTATTTAAGCTATGTATAGGTAAAAACCTAATGCATTGAGAGAATAATATCTTCAAAATCCATTAGTTATGCTACTTCTATCTACTAAAGAGAGGAGCAAAGTTAGACTTACTTACCTTGAAGATAAACCTATCGAGACTCAATCTCTCCTTTAGCGAAAGGAGCTTCACAAGAGGTTGTTATGGTTTGTAAGGATCACTAAGAAAGGTCAAAGTATCTAAAACTTTTACAAAAGACAATATTATTCTCCAAGTAGAAACCCTAAGCTAAGAATTCTCAAGTAGAATGGTGAAAGAGCAAATTATAAAGAAGCACAAATGAATAATGAAATATTATTATCTCTCTAAGAATGGTGAAATGGATGAGTTTATATAAGTGGATCTAACCCTAAATACTTCTAAAAGTCTAGGCCAATAGGGTTGACCTAGTCAACCTAGTATTGAAATTAGCAAAAAAATTAACTTGGTTATGAACTATGTCAGCCATGGCTGACCTAGTTCTTTGTAATATTTGTAAATAACAATACAGGGTCGATGTGGCTGACATAGTCATGTAAACTACCAAAAAAGGGGTTTAAGTTAGGGAAAGGGATGATGAAGGTGGTAAATGATTAGAAGAGGGTGAAAAATAGGAGGTAAATCTTAGGGGAATGTTTTTAGGAGTTGGTTGGATTGATAAAAAATGGTAATAAAGGAAAACAATCCTGTGAAGCACCAATGGTCTACCCACCCCTTTCCTAGTGCATCCCTTAGGGTGTGCACTCAGAGAGATTGAGACTAAATAGGTTCTTACAAGATTAAAAGCATCAATAATTGATAAATTTTAAAAATATTATGTGTATATATATGCCCCACTCGAAGCTCATCATGTGTCACTTAGGTGCAATAAGGGATGGTGCTTCGAGAAAGAACATAGTAGCACACAACACTAAGGCTAAAATAAATTTGCATTATTTTAAATAAAAAATAACTAAAATTAAATTTTTAAAAGGGAAATAACTACAAAAATAAATGTATGTATACCTTGACTTACCTTTATCATTGCATTGTTGTTTGTTGTGTTTGTAGTTTTGATTGTGGAGGGTATAGAGATTTAATTCAATGAAACAAATGATATAAAATTAAAGATTAAAAAAGCAAGCAAAGGAAATCCAAGATAACTAGTGGTATGTGGATGAGACGTACTTATAAATTTGGAAATTTGGGGTGACAAGTACTATATTAGACCAAATGACCAAGTCACAATTTTTAGAGTAAATTGGGTAACTAAAAATCCAAGGCTATTAAGATTGGAAAACTCAAACAAGAAAACCTTAAGTAAGAAATGAAAACTCACCGAGTCAAACTAGGGATACATGTCAAAAATATGGTAACCAAACATCAATGTAAAATCAATAACAATTTATACTTAAATAAAGATGGGCAAGCAAAAAATGGTAAGACAACATTGATGAGTGAGAATTAATAATCCTTACTCAATAATCTATGAAAAAAGGTAGGTAAAAGGGAAAATAACATTAATGAGTGATAAGTAATAAGCCAACCTCAGTCAACAATGGAAAAAGTACATGAAAGTAGAAACAGGGTCAAGTGTCTGCAAAAAGGGTAGTACAAAAATTACAAATTGTAAAAAGAAATCATGTCATATTTATAAATTTAAATCCATGGTGTAAAGAAAGTATTCCTAGTCACTCATACACATTTTATTCTACAGATAGATAAAATTGAAACAGAGTAGTGCTAGCATGTTTTGTAAGATGTTAAGAAGGAAGTATAAAAGAAGGAAAAATATATTTAGAATCAAAATTTGCCTATCAAGGGGCAACATGAAATGGTTGGAGGGAAGAATGAAGAAAAAATCAAGGTAGAGGAAATATTTATCAAAGTTTAGACACTCAAATTAGGTTTGTCAAAATAAGAGGGTTTTCAACCTTAAGGACTCTAAAGAACTTCTCTTAGACACACAAGTCTTAGGTCAACAAATAAAGTATGTAGATCATCCCATGAAGTCTATGTGTAGGAAAAGTAAAATAGACCTACCTTCCCATAACACGTTCCCCATTCCTCAAGACCCCTTAAAGAGCCATTAGTCTACTAAAAAGATTGGGTACTTGTATGAGAAAGTAGGTAACACCATAAAATATATTGAAGTCTCGTATTCCAATCTACTGGCTTACCACACCCCAATGGACCTCAAATCTAGTGTGAGGCTAAATATAGAGTGTTAGGTTGTGGAGCTAAAAGCTTCACTGATGCAAACAGGGGAGGAGGTTGTTGAGTTTCACAGTCACTGACATCAGTTAGGCTGACCGATGTTGGCCAGTGGTGGATAGGAAGCAACTGACATCAGTCAAGATTCAGCTGACATCGATCACCTCTAGGTAGACAGGGACTGACGTCGGTTGCTTGTGTGGTTTTAGAACTATCGGTTGCACGAATAGTTAGTTAATGAACCAGTTGTTTGCATGTAGAAGGCCAATTATAGACTTGAAGTTGTGGATCTAATTATTGTAATTGGATGTCTAATTATTGTTTGCATGTGATCTATATAATAGACTCATGGGCTGTATTATAATTTGTGCTAGAGAATAAGAGAGCAAAAATTATCTCCTTTAGAGTGAAGAAAGCAATGTGTGTTCCTCCTAGTGCCACAGTGCCAAGTGTGGGTGTTGGTTTGGAGAATTAGAAGGATTCTTCATGTATGTATGATCTTGGTCAGCAGGTGTGCAAGGCCACATTTAGAGATCTACATGGTAAGTAAGATCATTGATTTGCAGGTGATTGTGTGTGCAAGATCTAAGTTTGTAGGTGTGCAAAACCAAGTTGGTTAGCAGGTGTGTAAGACCAGATTGATCTACAGGTGGCAGCAAGATCAGGGAGATCAGCAACACAATAGGTAGCAAGATTAGGCAAGATCTACTTGGAGTACTGTGTGTATTCGATTAGAGAGCAAAGAGGAAGGCAATGTAGTTCCTTCCAAAGTAAGATATTTGAGTTACAGGTTGTTGCAAGTTCATGGGAGATCTACTTGGAGTGCATTGTGTACTCAGTTGAGTATGTGTGTATACTCGGTGTACTAGTATTAGTGATACTGACTGGTTGGAGGTGAACACCAACTCTATGTTTGAGTTGTGTGTTGGGACCATAAGAGAGAGAGTGAGCTCTTGAAGAGATTTATTGTTTATGCCCTAGAGGTGTGTAAGGAAGAAGGTGGCATCTTCTTTGTTGTAATTTCTTTTCTAGAAGAGTATTAATATAATTGGGTATTGTCTCTCATATTCTGTGTTATTTCTAAATTCTAGTTACCTATGCATTTTGGTTAAATTTTGCATTTAAGTTGCTTGGTAATCAATTGTGCTTCCAGGGTCCCAACAAGTGGTATCAGAGCTAAGGTTGTAGGGAGCAAGTTTTGTGTTTGATTATAGGTCACTCTCAGGGGTTTTTGATTGAGTGGGAGTATAACAATGGCAGAAGAAAGTAAGCTAAGAATGGAGGAATTGAAAAGCATGAATGGCCAATTATGGTGTTATGGAAAGAAAGAGCAAGTAAAGAAAAATTGTTGGTTGGTAGAAGATCAGCATGAAAGAACTGAAGAAGCAGGTGTTGTTGCACAAGATGCTCTAAGATGTTCTTTGGATAAAGTAGAATCTTGTTTTATAGATTCTATTGCCTCTTTCCATGCAGCCCAAAATAGAGTATTTTTCCATGCTAAGGTCTTTGGAGACTTTGGAAAGATTTATTTAGGGGCTAGTGTGCCTTGTCAAAGTATTGGAGAAGGGGAAGTGAAGATGAAATTGTAGGCAACCAACACATGGGTGTTGAAGGAGGTCATGTAAGTCTCGATTCTGAAGATAAAGCTAATTTCTTCAAGAAAGTTGGGTGATGAGAGATGCACAAAAACTCTCACAACAGATGCACTTGAATTATCTGGTGGTAAAAAAGTAGGTATCCTTTATCTATCTACTTATATTACTGATTCTTCTTTTGTTGTAAAGACGTGGCTTTGTAGGCTTGGTCACATGAGCAAGGAGATGCATGTTCTTAAGAGGAATTCAGATGTCTTTGATAGACTTAAGAACTGGAAAGCCTTGGTGTTTATGGAGGAGATGATGGATAGAGATCAGTGGAGAAGGCTGGACATCTTTGAGTAGGGTGGTTTGGATAGGGTTTTGATCCATGGAGAGCTCATGGGTAAAAAGTCATCACTCACAGGTGAACATAGCTACTGGCATCAGTCAAGGGGAACTAGTGTCGAATAGACAGGTGTTGATGTCAGTCATGTGTAGACCAAAGCTGGTGGTGTTGAGCAGGGTGGCTACCGGCATCGGTCAGGGAACTGATATCAGCAACTAGGTAAGACTGATGTCGATTAGAAAATTGGCATTGACAGAAAGGACAGTCACATGGAACCGATGTCAGTCGGATGCAGATTGTGTGGTGACCAAGGTCGGTCACTGGAATGGATTTTGGGTGGACAATAAGCTATGAAGGAGTCTCAAATGCCCATATAGAGGACTGAAAGGGTAAGTAAGCCTCAAATTCATTGTTCCTCTTCGTTATACTTGTTGCTCACTATAGAGCAGGAAAGATCCAGGAAATAGTGGGAGCATGGCATGATCAGGATGTAGAACCAAACAAGAGATTTGGTAGGGTTGCCAGCCAGTATGAAAGCACTAAAATATGAATGGATACCTTAGTTAAAGAATAGAGAGAATGGACACGTGAGATGGAAGGCCAGATCATATGGTCTTGAGGAAGCTGTAGGACAGTGGTACATGTTTGATAGGTGGATGACAAAGTAGGGCTTTAGTCAATGTCAGTGTAACCATTGTGTTTGTCTTACCAGGTTGGATAATGATTGCAACATTATCCTATTACTATATGTGGATGGTATGCTAGCTATAGGTTCAGACATACAGGGTTTTGTTGAGCTAAGGGTAAGGTTAGTTTAGTGGTTTGCCATGAAGGATTTGGGAGCAGTGAAATTCTTTGGCATGAGTAATCCTAGAGACAGGAAAGATCACATGTTGATGTTGTCACAAGATGATTGTGTGAAGGTAGTGCAGGATGTAGAACAGGGCAACATACCTATGGATCGACAGTTCACAGAATAGGGTCGCCAATCACATGATGAGGTTGAGTACAAGTGTACTCCCTGATTTTGCCCCAGTAGTGGGAGCTGTTAGAAAGTTTGGAGCCGATCTGGGAAAGAAGCACTGGAGGGCAGTTCAGTGGATTCTCAGGTATCTGAGAGGGACCAGTAGCAAGTTGACATGCTATGTAGGTTCAAGTTCTTTTCTACATGGGTTTGTAGATGCAGATGCGGTAGGTTACTTGGATGACAGGAGGTGCACCATAGGATTTGCGGTGGTTGGTCTTCAAGGTTGAGCTTGAAGAGGGATACAAGCTAGGAAATAGATTAGATAGGGTATATGTATAGGTATAGTGCAAATGTTTATCTCTAAGTGGGAGATTGTTAGGTTGTGGAGCTAAAAGCTTCACTGATGCAAACAAGGGAGGAGGTTATTGAGTGTCACAGTCACCGACGTCGGTTAGGCTGACCGACATCGGCTAGTGGTGGATAAGAAGCAACCAACATTAGTCAAGATTTGGCTGACATCAGTCACCTCTAGGTAGATAGGGACCGACGTCAATCACCTGTGCGGTTCTAGAACTATCGGTTACATGAATAGTTAGTTAACGAACTAGTTGTTTGCATGTAGAAGGCCAATTATAGACTTGAAGCTGTGGATCTAATTATTATAATTAGATGTCTAATTATTGTTTGCATGTGATCTATATAATAGACTCATGGGCTGTATTGTAATTTGTGCTAGAGAGTAAGAGAGCAAAAATTAGCTCCTTCAGAGTAAAGAGAGCAATGTGTGTTCCTCCTAGTGCCATAGTGCCAAGTGTGGGTGCTGGTTTGGAGAATCAAAAGGATTCTTCATGTATGTATGATCTTGGTCAGTAGGTGTGCAAGGCCACATTTAGAGATCTACATGGTAAGTAAGATCATTGATTTATAGGTGTTTGTGTGTGTAATATCTAGGTTTGTAGGTGTGCAAAACCAGGTTGGTCAGTAGGTGTGCAAGACCAGATTGATCTGTAGGTGGCAGCAAGATCAGGGAGATCAGCAACACAATAGGTAGCAAGATCAGGCAGGATCTACTTGGAGTATGGTGTGTATTCGATTGGAGAGCAAAGAGGAAGGCAAGGTAGTTCCTTCCAAAGTAAGATCATTTGAGTTGCAGGTTATTGCAAGTTCATGGGAGATCTACTTGGAGTGCGTTGTGTACTCGGTTGAGTATGTGTATACTCAGTGTACTAGTAGTAGTGATACTAACTGGTTGGAGGTGAACACCAACTCTGTGTTTGAGTTGTGTGTTGGGACCATAAGAGAGAGAGTGAGCTCTTGAAGAGATTTATTGTTTATGCCCTAGAGGTGTGGGAGCCCTAGAGGTGTGTAAGGAAGAAGGTGACATCTTCTTTGTTGTAATTTCTTTTCTGGAAGAGTATTAATACAATTGGGTATTGTCTCTCATATTTTGTGTTATTTTTGAATTCTAGTTACTTGTGCATTCTGGTCAAATTCTGCATTTAAGTTGCTTGGTAATCAATTGTGCTTCTGGGGTCCCAACATAGAGTTTAATCTTCTATTGGAGATAGGAGATGTGCTTGTAATCATGTCTTTTAGTGTGATTTTGAGTTTTGAGATTTATATGTTGGCTTTTTTATATCAATGCCTTTTCTTTCAAATGATTTGGATTTTATCTTTCTTGATGGCTTTTTCTATTCCTCCTCCATATGAATTTTTAAAACCAAACATGGGTACTAAAGATATCTATAATTTGAATACTTAAGACTTGGTTGCTTAAGAGAGAAATATTAGAGAGCATGGTGTCTAAAATTCATAAATTTAGGTGAAATAAAAGTGTTATCTTGACTTTTAACTTGTTGTATCCAATGTGGAGTGAAAGGAAAGGAAATCAAGAGGAATGAAACGTAAAATAATTTGAATTACTTCAAATTGTAAAAAATGTGACAAAGGGTGGAAAATGGGTATAATGATATTGAACTATGATTAATTATAATAATAATGAGGGAAACGTAGGAAAACATTCTAACATAGTTTTTTTGTGCACCAAAAGAATCAAAATTTGAAGTTTGAGAACAAAAGATCAATAACTCATAACTATTGAAAAACACATTCTAGAAAAAGAATGATAAGATGGTGATTTTATGAAGAAGGCTATATCCTATCCATGGTATTACACTACAACTCATAAAAGAGAAACCCAAGGGGGTGTACAAAGTATGTAAAAAATAAATGAGATAAGAAAAAGATGGTATTTGTGGGGAAGGCCAAGTCCTATCCATGGTCTTACACTACAACTCACAAAGAGGAACCCAAGGGGTGCCAAAAAGTGTAAAAACAAAGGGAAAGAAATCATGAGGAAGAATGGGTCCTATTCATAATTTTACAATACAACTCATTATAAAATGGGAAACAAAAAAACAAAAAAGGAGGACTAAGGTTTGTAAAAATAGAGAACTTCTGTAGAAGGTGCGACCCATGTAAGTATCCTAAAAAAAGTGTTAGATATATAGCATATAGAAAGTATGAAAAGAAGGGAATTATTTAGGCAAAATACTTCTTTAAGAATTATGCATTGGTTGGTTCTTTAAAAATATGGCCTTCATTGGTTTGAAGGTGATAGGTACATGGACCAAGAATATCTTTGACTAAATAGGAGCCCCATCATTTTTGGGCATATTTGCCTTTTTTTTACGAGTTTAGTCTAATTTAAGTATAATATCACCAATGTTAAATGTATGTAATTTAACTTGTTTATTATGTTGTTTACAAATATGGGCCTTGTATTGGTAGTTGTGTTGCAAAGCAGAAATATGATGTTCATTAAGGAGATCAAGAGCATAAAGGCAAGCTTCATGTAATTATTCATTGGGTATGATACCATAAAGAGATATACATTGAATGAATCTCAAATTATAATGGGAGGATTGATTAAAAACCATATAATAGAGAGAATGGTGTTGCCCTAGTTCCAGTGTGTATGCTAGTATGATAGGCCCAAAGAGTAGGATAAAGATGAAGGTGCCAATCAATGCAATTTTTATAAATTATCTTTTAGAGAATTTTATTAAGATTTTTTTTGGTGGCCTTGTCTTGACCATTACATTGTGGAAGATAGGGTGTGGAGAATCTATGATTGATTTTAAATTTATCACATAGCTATTTGACATGTTTATTTTCAAAATTACCACCATTGTCTGAAATGATAGTATGAGGGACACTAAATTGATAAATTATTTGATTAAGGATGAATTTAGAGATGGTGGTGCCAATGACATTAAAAAGGGGCGTAGCCTCAACCTATTTTGTGAAATATTTTGTGGCTATGATTATAAATACATGCCCATATTGAGATCAAGGTAATTTTCCTATGATATCTAATCCCCATATGGAGAATGGCCAAGGATATTCTAAAGTTTGAAACTCAACTAGAGGTGAATGAATTAAATCATCATGAAGCTAGCAAGAAGTACACTTTTTATAAAAAAATATGGCATCCTTTTCAAGAGTGGGCTAAAAGTATCCCATACGTAAGCATTTTCAAGATGTTGCATGTATGCTAAAGTGGCCACCGTAAATTCCCCAATGTTCTTATTAAAGAAGAGGAGTAACCTCATCTTCCATAAAACAATAGAGCAAGGTACCTTCAACATTAAAATAATATAGGATTTTATATCAAAATACATACTTAAAATCTTGTTTGTGAATGTGAGTCTTTTCATGAGAATCAAGGTTGGGAGGATAAGTTTGGTGTTTCATAAATTGAAAGATGTATTTGTATTATGGGCTTTATTGAATGGTAATAGACTCAATGTGGTAGATAAGTGAATATTATGGTTGAGTATAAGATGGAGATTTTATTATTTAAATAAGAAAAGTGGGATCGATAAAAACTTGGTGTGGATGAAAAATAGATGTTGAAAAAGAAAGGGAATTGATAGTAGAATTTTGATCTTGAGGGATAGGATCTATGGTGAAAGAAATGAAATATTTAGTGAGAGTGGTTTCAAGTTGATGATAAGAAATGAGATTCTCACTTTTACATTGGTAATCACCCTTGACTTGGAGGCAAATGAGATGGGAATTTCATAAAGCATGCATGCATTGGATATTTAAATTAAGGGTAGCTCTCATGTCTAAGATTAAAGATTCATACTCTATCATGGACATCAAATGTTAGGAAAAAAGTTAATGGGATGATTTTTCCAAGAGGGATCGTAAGGATATAACCTACCCTAGCTCCTTGAAGACATTTAGCACCATCAAAATGAAGGGTCCAAGTATCCTCATGTAAATTGACATTAATTTTAGGAAGTTCTTTGATAACTAATTTTGGTTTAGTAGTATCAAGGAGGATAGTAGATTCATCAAGATTACTTGATTCAAGATCTGTAGTGAAGTTATGGAATTAATATTTTAGGGATATGGCTTGGTTAAGACCTTTAATATAAATAATATTATCATTAGAAAGACTATCTTGAAGGTGGTCAATAACAGGCATAGGAGCTATGATAAATTGATTAGTGATGATTTGTCCTTTGACAACTTTTTGAGTAATAATTTGGAGATCAAATTCCATGAGAAGGACCATCTACTTGCCAATTTTGTCTCTAAGAAGAACGTATTTTGAGAAGAAGTGATGAAGGGGATTAGAATGGATGATAACATAACTGTTTTGATAAATCATATAAGGTTAAATTTTTTTAGTGGAAAAATAAATGGTGAGGCAATCAAATTCAACTTTTGTGTAACATTTCTCATAATAAATGAGGCCTCGACTGATATAATAGATGGCATGTTATTTTTCAGTATCATCTTGTTGGGAAAGCTTTACCTCAACTGATATGGGTGTGGAAGAGGTATATAGGATCAAAGGTCAATTGCTTGAAGGGGGATGAAGAGTAGGTGGGTGAATCAATGATTATTTCATATTATCAAATTCTTTTTGACAGGGATCCATCCACTCTAAATCATTACCTTTCTTAAAAAGATAATTGATGGAATATATACAATAAGCCATTTCAAGGATGAATTGTCTAATTTCCCCAAGTTTACTGAGGTAAGTAAAAATGTATAGAATGGATCGAGGGATGGGCATGTTGGTGATAAAAGTAATCTTGGCAAGGTCAACATTGATGCTGTAGAGAGAAACTAAGAATCCAAACAATTTACTAGATGTGACACTGAAAACACATTTGTAAGGATTTAGTCTAGATTTATATTTGAGAAGGTGGTCAAATATGATAGAAAGATAAAAAAAATATGAGTCTTGAAATATTTAGATTTAGAAATGAGGTCATCCACATAGGTTTCTAAAATTTTGTGAATAAGATCATGAAAGATATGAGTCATTTCCCATCGATAGGTAGCTCTGACATTTTTGAGGCTGAAGGGAATTTTAACATAGTAATAGGTGCTCCATTCCATGGTGAATTTGTCTTATGTTGGTCTTCAAGGGCAATGCAAATTTGATTATAGACTGAAAAACTATCTATAAGAGATAACATTTCATAACTATTTGTGGAACCAACAATGGCATCTATTGAAGGTAGATGGAAATTGTCCTTAGGATAAACAAGATTAAGGTTACAAAAATTAATGCAAATGTGAATGACCATGGTGACATTTTTATAAATAGGGAATATATTAGAGACCCATTCAAAATAGTCCATCAGTTTGATAGGCATAGCATCAAGAAGTTTGACAATTTATTTATGGCATAAGGTGGAAACCTTGGGTGAAAATTTTTGTTGCTTTTGACACACATGTTTGACATCAAGATAAGTGATGGTATTTTGCACCATGATTCTAAGTTCAATAACAAGCATGTATTCATAGGAATAGGAAAATATCTCATGATATTTATCTAAAAATAATCTAAAGTGATCATGTTCAATAGGTATGAGTTCATGAGAAACTATAATTGATTGAGGGTATGATGGAGCACCATATTCAATTCAAGTATTTTCTTTGATAAGCATAACATTTCCATCTTGAAATTGATATGGTGCATTAGGTAAATAACAAATTGGATTAGCTTTAGTGTCAATTCTAGCAATGAAGTTTTTTAAAAAAAGGGCTTTATTTTTGAAATTCTTGAGTTTGTGATGTTATCAAGGAAGTTGAGGTTCTCAGGCATGAAGTAATTTAAGAATATCTTCATCACTAACTAAATTAGGAAGAGAACCATAATACTCAACATATAATTATATATCAATAAGTTGATTACCATGATGATCATATTCAGAATGTATCTGACATACATCTATGGCCTTAGAGTCTAATTTAATCTTGAGAGTAAAATGAGTACATTGATTGGATGAGTTTGGTGTATCATTAGTTTATTTTATGGGGGAAGAATCAGATGTAATGATGGGATCTGTAGGTGGTAGAAAAGATGCAATAATTTATGGAGGTTCTGAAGGTAGGACTTTTTTTACCACCCAAGGATTATCAAGAAGTAGAGAATTAATGGGAGGCACAGGACTCTTGGGAACTAATTAAAAATCCATGGAAATGGTGTGAACATCCTAATTAAAAGCATTTATTTTAGCTAATTTTTTTTGATAATGTGGAACATCTAAGTCTTGGGATTGAGCTTGAGCCATGTTATAGTTATCATCATAAATTGGAAAAATGGTACATGCTTGAGATTCAAGGGGAATTTTAGAAGGTGAAATTCCAAGATCACTAAACTTACATGGAGACATGATTAGAGGATCTTGGAATAATTTTCCCATTCCATAGTCATTGTATGTAAAGGCATCTTCTAGGTGAGAAGTTTCCTAAGAATTTCATGGAAGGGAAAATCAGTGATCTCATCAATGAGATGAATAGTGAAATCATGAGGTAATAAAGAGGGAAGAATCCAATCCAAAATATAAGGAGGTAGATTAGTAATGTTGCAAGTCATTAGGTTCATCATCATCTAAATCAACAAGAGTGACATATAAGTCTAGGTTGATGTTGATGGATTTAGGCAAGGGAACACTATTGATGGTGGGAATGGTAGGAATGATATATTAAAATTTTGAATTAGGAAGTTGAATACTCCAAGGGTTGGGATTGGCCTCATGCTTACATCATTTTCCATTATGTAAGAATTTTATGCATTAGCTACTGAAAGAAGTGATGGCCCTCATTTTATGAGTTCAAGGGAGACCAATGAGTATGTTATAAGATAGGGGAAAATCAAGAATCATAAGTTTATTTTGAATGGTTTTAGGTTTGATTGTTAAGGGAAGCCAAATAAAACCAAGTTGTTTTTAGTTAGTTTTATCAAATCCATGATAGGTGAGGTAGGTTTGCATGATATGATACTTATTATATCCAAGTTGTTGGATAAGCCACAAAGATGTCACATTAATACTAGACCCTTCATCAACTAAAACTTACGAATAAGGGTAGTATTAATGGCTATTTTAATAAATAGGGGTGGATCATTAGTGTAAAAAATGATCTCATCATTAATCATGTCCTCTTCAATAAATTCAATGGAACGTTTAGAAGAGGGACAAATGGACTCAATGGTATGCACATTGGTAGGTTGAGGATCAATAGAGAGTGGTTCTTCATATATAGAAGATGGATCTTTAATTTCTTGTAATTTTTGCATAAAGAAATTGAAATAATAAGGGGAAGTATGAACTAACTCTATAAGTAGATCCTTCTAAGGTATGTAGTTGAGTTATTTATGAAAGTTCCAATGGGATTTAAAAGAATAACTAGTGTAAGGTGTTGGTTCCTAGTTCTACACCTCTGTCACTTAGCCTTGCATAATTAAAGAGAGTGGCAAGAAAATATAGAAAACCTACTTAATATGTCATTATATTTAGGGAAGGGTTTGACATCATGACTATACCAAACATAGAAAATGACTAGGAGGCACCTATAAAGGGTATGGTTAGTTCCCTGCTGCTTCTAGCTCTACCTAAACTAAGGTGAGAGGACCTAAGGGGAAGATTGGCTCACATGAAGGGATTATATGATTCAATTTTCATGGGGATTTTTGGCATGAGGGAATACAAATCTGACTGAAACACAACCAAGATTTCTTAATCCACCTAGCAAGGGTTATCACATAGAGTGAGCAAATGTTTTAGGCCAGACACTAGATACTAAAGATAGATATGGCCATGATTAAAACTTCCATTCTAAATAATATTCAACAACAAAGGGATAAATAAGATATTTCAATGTTGATATTTAATGGAAAAAATGTAAACACATACTAAGTAGACAATATTTATGCACTCATAGGCATACAACACTTTTGATATGTAGAGGACGTGTTATATGTAGGGTAAAATAGGGTAGGACAAAATTATAAGTTAATAGATATTAAAGTGGAGGGTTAACAGATGAACACAAAGAAGTTCAAATAAACTACTATATTACCTTTACCAGCAAATGCACCACATATCTAAAATAAATGAAACTAAAACCATGCACAAATGATATCCTTCATGAACCCATTCTAATTGAATTCATAAACCTAAGACTACCCTTAAAATTCTATCAACACCTTATTCCCAAATATCAAAGCATAAAATATTTTATAATCTAGATATACACTCTAAATGACCACTATAAAGATGAATACATCAAATCACCAATCAACTAAGCATGCAAAACATGGAATTGTACTTCAACAACAAAAAGAGAATGGAAACCATAAGTAAATTTCATTTATCAATTGAATTGGAAATGAGTACAATGTGTATTGGATAATATAAAAAATAAACATTGTGCAAGAAAATTCTATGACAAGGGAGACATGTATTATGCTCTCAAAACTTGCCAATGATTTTACATCAAAAATCAATTTGGCACCATAATTATTACATAGTGAGAACTCTTTGAGGCTATAGCTATTGAATCAAAAATTTAAGCAACCTATGTAAAGGGACATACCTCCTTTACTTATACAATTGAGCTAAGCCTAGCATATTCCTAAAGATACTCTAGTTGAAAGATTCCTTAACATGCCTAGAGTCTAATAGACCTTGTAACAAACATGATTCCTCATATTATGCTTGTGCTCTTGTGATGATGGAAATCTTGATCTTCCACTAAGGAAAAATATTTCTAATTATCCACATGGAGGATGATCTATTAAGGGACAAAACAAACCTTTATCCTCTTGCATAACAAACAAAAACTTCCCTTTGTTATGCACATGTTTACATAAAAACTACCTTGAAAGGGGCATGCCACTATTTGGTGAAGTACAATGGTTTCATAGTGGGAAATGAGAAAAGCAAAAGAGAGAGAAGAGAAAAGAGAAGTGGTTCCAGCATGGAAGAAACTAAAATATCCTACTAGGTCCTAAAGTCAATCTGAATAATGAAATCCTTTTCCGACTTGTTCATGTACCTAGTATATTATTCAAGCATGGGGGTGAGACTCCCTTGGTCTAGGCATACTTGGTATTTTAATTTGAATATATACTCCTAAAGCTAGGTGAAAATATTTTTAAGTATGATTTACTTCCATCTAATGAGTTCCTTGTGTTGGTCACAAGATTTCTCAAGTGACACTAATTGTTTTATCTTATTAACATCAAAGGACTCTTATGGTGCATTAATGAGGTTCTTTAGAGTGGTGTACATTGACTCCTACTCCAAATCATTTGTACCATCAAGGATCAACATATTTCTCAATTTAACATCTATCACTTTTGTTGTAGTCTTGAGGGACCACTCTTCTCCTTTTATATCAAAGATGTCTTTGAGCATCATCAGATGATGCTTGATTGCTAGTTGATATTAATTGGTCCTTTTATGATCATTTAGAGCACTGATATTATCTGAAATCAAAGTGTGTGCAACCATCTTACATACCGCATCCATCTTCTATTGAGATTCTTCCCACTCTTTGGTATCTGCCTCATAGGAAAACATTTATGCATCACATTCCTTTTTATTATCTACTATATTATTCAAGCATTTAAATGGTGAGTGGATTAGTTCTTCTACCCTAGTTCCCAAGTCTTCTTTCCATTATTCTATTGCTAATATTTTATTCTTCAAATCATCAATATGGCTAAAGTCAAATGATACAAATGAGAGATGGAGAGAACCTAGAGCCATGTTGGTGGTTGGGGTTACTGCCTTAGGCACACTCAGTAACTTTTGAAAATACTAGATCATAACCTAGTTTTCTTCCTTCAACTCTTTCGTGGTGGTTTTGTCTTTATCCATTTTATTGGATACCATCTTAGACAAAACCTATGATCTATGTTTTAGCTCATTCCTTGATGGTTCCCCTAGATTGTAGCTATAGGTAGTGTAACTCTCAAGGGGAGCATACTTCTTCAAATCATCTAGTGGAGGGATGTCTATTTCCACATTCCTTTCTCCTGTAGTGGTGAAAGTGGTCCTAGAATGTGTTTTGGCATTTTTATGGGGTTTAGCCTCATGTGTCTAAGTGATATTCATTACATTGATCTCCCCCATTTTTCTCATAATTTCCCTTTTCTCCTTGAATTATTCTTTGACCCAAAGAAGGGGTCTATTCTAGAATCCCATTGACATGGTGGACATTGATGTTGGCCTTGAGATAGTAAATGATGGTGTCATTGGCATGTGTGATGTAGGGAGTGCCATAGGAGTGGGATATGGGATCAACACAAACTACTCAATCTCTTCATCACTCTCCTACTCCTCACCACCTTTGTCTACTCCATGTTCCCTTTCCAAGTTTGGCTCTATCTAATCCAAAACTTTAAAATCTAACTTGAGATGATGAGATCCCTTGAGAAAATTTTCAATTGAAATCCCTTATTCAGCTAACTAGTTGAAAGGCTATGTAGCCACTTCACCTCCTTTATTTTTTGGATCCTAAAGCATGGATGAGGCTATGGTGATATCCTTATTACCTTGAGGGAACTCTTTACCAATCATGGACTTAGAACCTTTATTATGGGTTGGGTGATGGACTTTTATGTGATTAATGGGACCTCATGGTACTTTAATTGAAGCAACACTCCCAAAAGTACCTTCCTTAGAACTTTATTCAAGTTATCTAATTCCTTATTTACTTTTACATAGGTGGGGGTACCCATTTCTAGGCTTGCTCCCCCACCTTCTTCTATACTAGCCTTCTCCTTTAGACTTGCCTTCTCCTCCGGTGCTAGACTTGACACCTTTGGAGGGGAAGGGACATCTTATGGTACCTATAGAGCTACTTGTGATCCTTCTTGCTCAACCACCACTCCAGAATCAATGGTGACTTGAGTTTATTACTCTATCTCCATTTTGGCTCTCATTAGATTTATTCAATTCCTCAATTCCACCCTGATCACCTTGGCCTGGTGGTTGGGTGATGACATTATCAACAAATGTCTCCATGTCTGATGATACTACTTCCTTTTATTGAGGGTCATAAGCTTACGTGGTCACCTCTACTCTGACCTATACAACATCATCAAAAGATAAAGGATCATTTAATGTTAGAACATATTCCTCATTACCTTTACTTTCTACTATTGAGGGATCCTTTTTTATAAATAAGCCCATCATTGGGGCCTTCACTAGGGTCTAGGGCCTTTCAATCATAGTTCTTTGCCCAATTTTTACTTGTAGAGGAGTGAATGCACATTCTTCTTCATCACCTCGGTGATGGGCCTACCTTCATCTAATCTTCATCATTTATTATATCCCTCAACTTTTGGGCATATGAGGACTAGTATTATTTCCTCTTTATAGTAAGTTCCTTGGAAGGTAGGTCCTTAAAAACAACCTCTTTCTTCCTAGCAAGAAATTTACTTAGAGGTTGGACATCCCTCTTAATTCTCTTTTGTTTAGGCTACTCTCCTTCATCCTCACTTCCTCTCTTCCTTAAATATATCTTTGGGGGAGGGGAAACTGCTAGTTTTTTTGTTGGTGGAGATGGTTGAATAGTTGCTGAATTAGCCATTGGGGTAGCTACTAAAATGGTTGGCATTGTTGGGGCTCATTTTGCCAAAATGGATATGGGGGTGAAACTTACTAATGTAACCTCCCTAGTAATAATGTTGTCCCAATTTTTAGCTAGACTTGTTATTTTTGAGAAGGATAGCCCAACCTTGGACTAAAATGTTGTTATTGATTCCACATAAATTGGCTTGGTGAAATCAACATCACCAAGCTTGCGCTTCCCCTTGCTCTTTGCTATTAGTGGTAGAGCTAAAGGATCACCACTATATTCTAGGAGGAAAATTTTTAGCTCCCAAATTTGTCTAAGATTTTGGAAGGTAGGGGTATCATATGCACCAAGATCAACCCCATGTTCTTTCAACCACCTAAAGGTTCTTCTCATAGTTTTAAATTATCTCCAAGGGATGGAATCATTCTCACTAAAATTGAAGACCACTTGTGAGATGGCCTAGGATTCAATATTGGTTACATTATATACTTTAGATAGTGTCATCTTATCATTCACCATGTCTTTGGGGATGGAAGTGATAGTGTAAGAAAAAACCTCCTACATTGTTAGCCTCATATAGTCCATTTTTTGACAATTTCCTTGATGGTGTAATCAAACTAGATATCTTCATAATGTGACTAATGGATAATCATAATGGTCACTATGTTCATCAACCATCTGATATCATATCTAGGCCTAGGTGGCATCTTATCAATCATATACTTGCCCATTTCTTATTCCAATCCCTTCACTTTGGTAATAGAAGGACATGAATAATGCCCCAATCACAACTAGAAACTTAAAGGGATTATTTATATTTTTTGTGGCTATCATCTCATGTGGGGGTACCATCTATAGGCTCATCTCCATTACTATTAACTTATCATCTAGGTATCTCGGTAATTTATGTGGACACTCTAAGTAACCACTTATTCTAATATAGGTGAATGTCTTGAATTGAATATAAGAGGCACCATATCTCTTAATTATTTCCTTGACCAAGTTGGACATTCTATTAAGGCTTCTCAAAGGAAAGAAGACACTCATCATAGTGTTGAAGAAACAATTATAGACCCTATAGAAATTATTCTTAAAGCCATCCATAGTGATTTTTGGATATATCTCATAAATTTTCATCCCATCAAGGTTCTTGGTGAGCCCCTAAAATGTTCTATTGTGCACCAATATTTACATTAAGTAAGAGGACATATAAAATTTACCTATGAATGCCTCTTTTGAAATAATTATGGCCTAGAGTTGTATCATCTGCCTATGTAGATCATCTCTTAAAATGGTGGCCCAATCCAGCTTCTTCTATTTCTCCAAAATGTATATTAGGATTAAGAACATCCAGGGCTAAAATTTCTTTGTGGTGGGAATACCATAAATCCTAGTGGCCATGGTGATTATGTACTAGGTAAATCCATTAAATTCAACTAGTTTTAGACTTTTGGACATTCTAGAGACCTTTTGCCTTCTCTTGGCTAGCCAATAAAAGTTGATAATGTCATAAATTGATTTGTCATTTTATTCCATGTACTCCTAACATTCCTCTAGGGAGAGTGTAATAATTTTAGTTTAGGGAGGAATTTTGAGCATGGTGGTAAGGGCCATACGGGTGAAAGATCAAATAACCAACTAGACACTATCGATGATGGTACTAGTGTCTAGTTGATATACACTAACACATATAATAACTAATTTTGGGTATGGGATAACCAAGATGAATGCTTCCATAGGGGAGATGTAACTCATGCCAACATTAGAAACTATTGGAAGGGGGTCTAGCCACTATAAGACATTCAATAGGATTGTAAAATATAACCCCTAGCCATATGTATCTTTAATCCCATCTAAGATAGAGATGATATTTCTCTTCATAGAGGTAAAAAATGTCACCATTTCTCCTTAACTCTCTAGTGTAATAATTTGAATTTGAGCAAACCCTTCACTCAAGCAACACTCAAAATACCTTCCAACTCATCTCAAAGAATACAACACAATGAGCTAAAATAACACTTATAGCTAATCTAAAGGGTTACACACAATAGAAGCTAAAAATCCATGAATAATTCATTGTAATCACTTTTTCACACTACACTAGCTAGGGCACATAAATAACTTGAAGGCAAAAATAGAAACTCTGAATGTAAAAGGTAAATGCAAATGAAGGAAAATCCTTAGTTATAATCCTTTGCATTTTGAAATTAGGCTTGCCATTAATCCTTTGAAGCATAAAGACTATTTACAAACTACCCTCTTTAATCACTTGAGTTTTTTTCAAATGAAGAGATATAAGGTGTAAATATTTATTTTATACTAGGCAATTCTCCTCACAAAACGTATACCCATACAAGTGGAAAATATGTTATGGTACCTTTTTAAGCCTTCAGGGATTTTTTCACTTGTTATTTAATTTGGTATAGTGGTGTTATATGCCCCAATCTCCTCATGGGATGTATAAATACCATGTATCATTATTTAACTTTAAAATCTAGGTGTTCAGGCCTTTAGTGACATTTTGAACCTTGCCCACCAAAAGGTAAGAGAAGTAATCTTTAAAAAGGGGCTGAAATTTAAAAGACCCTGAGGAGATGCCATGTGGTATTAGTTTATTTACAAGTTTAGGCATTCAATACCTAAAAAATTTATGCACCTTACCCACCAAAAGGTAAGTGGGGAAATCTTCAAAAAGGGACCAAAACTTATAAAGCCTTGAGAAACTACCATGTGTCCAACTTACTCCTATACTCCTAACCCCTAATGATAGTCATAATATTTCCCTAAGATACTCCTAACCCCTAATGATAGTCATAATATTTCCCTGAGATGACCATGTGTTCTTCGTTTGGCTCATCATGAAATTTCTCACCTTAGTCATTAGAACATGTTGAAGGTGTAACTTGGAAATTTTATCCCGGGCCCTAGAAATTTCTCTTTGAGCATAAGGTAGAAAATATTTGCACATAAATAGGCTTGTTTACACTTCTATCTTCTTATTGTGAATTGTCCTACCATGAAACACTCGATCAAATCCTATAATTCCTTCAAAATTATTTAAAATGGCCTCTATCTTCAAAAAATACCTTTCGAACTCTTTGTTGTAGACAAAAATTTTGAAAAAAAATAACCTGAAAACACATAAGACCCAAAAGGTAAGTAATGGAATTATTTCAAAAAATTTGGAGTGGAAAAAATATTTGAAAAAAAAAAGTCTAAATCTTTTGTCTAAGATAAAAATCCTAACGATATATTTTTGTCAGGCATTGTGTTCATGCCAAAAGGCCTGAAAGGTTGAAGGGATGGAATGTTTTCACTTGAAAAAAGCAAGACAAAAGACTTAGAAAATTATAAACATGAATTTGACCTCTTGAAGGACTATATAGAGATAGGACTGGGGCTCGTGACTTAAACATTGATACTCACCTAGTTTAGACTCAGGTATTTTACTGATAAGGGCCCAATTACTTTAGTGCAATTTTAGGCACTAACATAGGCTCTTCCTCAGGGATGGGTACCTTCAATAGGTACATAGACAATAGTAGACTAAATGCCTATCCATTGGGTTATGGAGTCAAAGGATTTTGACACAGAGGTAAGGAAAAACACACCATGGGTGAATAGAGTTATAACAAGGCATCCGAAGATAACAATGAAGGAAAAGAAAAAACACAAATTATACCAACAAAAACTAAAATAAGACCACAAAACACAAAGGGATTATACAACATGTACATATTTAGAAAAGCTAGCATGGACTCAATCCAAAAAATGCTTGAGGTGTCTTCCATTAACTAGAAACTCTAGGATTTCCCCATCAATATCTTTAAGATAAAATATATGGTTCCCTATCTAATAATTGATGGTATAGGGACCCATCCATAGGGAATAAAATTTACCATGTTTTCCTTTGTCTTCATGTTTGCTATCCTAGAGTAGGACTAGATTACCAATTTAAAAGGCTCTTGGGGTGATCTTCTTGTCAAATATATTTTTGAGCCTCTCTTTGAAATTTAAATTCTTTTAATGAGCTTGTCTACAATATTCATCAAGATCTATGATCTAGTTGACCATTTCTTCATAGTGGTTTTTTTCATCCTTATCCTTTGTTATTTGTTGCATGAATTGGTAAGTAGGTAATTGTAGATTTAGGGGTAAAATAGCTTGAGCTCCATAAACAAGCTCAAAGGGGCATTTTCCAGTAGACCTCTTTGGATTTAACCTGTCATCCCGGATGACAAACTTCAACTAATCACCCCTTTTCCTTTTGTTGGCATCCAAAGTCCTAATGATTTTCAATAAATTCTTAATACTAAACTCAGCCTACCCATTTCCTTATGGATTGTAATTAGAGGCATATGCTAGATCAATCCCATACTCTTCATTCAATGTAATTAATTATTTGTCTCTAAAGAACATGGCATTGTCACATATAATTTTAAATGGCACTCCAAATCAATAAATCACATTATTCAAAAGGAAACCAATGACTACCTAATGGGTTGATTTTCTGGTAGGGATTGCCTCAACCCATTTTGTGAAATAATTAGTAGCCACTAAAATCCATTTATAACCAACACTTTAAGAATAAGATATTTTACCCATGAATTCCATTCCTTATTTCCTAAAAGGTACCTCAATAAAAACTGATTATAAGGGAAGTGAGAGAATCACTAGCATTCTTCACATCTTCTTACCATAGAAACAACATTTTTAAATAGTGTGGGCCATCAATACCTAGCCCTTAGAATATTTTTTGCAGTGAATTTAGGATCAAAGTGACCACCACACACACCACTATGGAACTCTATAACTAGTGAATAAATATCACTTTCCACTAAGCATCTCAAGAGGACACCATTTGGGTTCCTCCAAGCTAGATCATTTTGTAATAGAATATACTTTTAGGATACTAACTTCAACATACTTTGATTTTTGTCTAAATGGGGAGGAAAATTTAGAGTCTTAAAATAATAGACTATCTTTGTACCATGGAGATTGGTTAAACTTAGATTTAGGGCTATCAACCATCCCTTCTACATTATTCACTTCTACCGCCTATAAGTTAGTTTCAGTCATCAGCTTTGCAAGACCCATGCCATGACAGACTTAGTAGTTTGTATCTCTAGGTCATATTTTTGAAGTTTGTTGACCCATCAAAATATTTTTTTAGTAGTCTCATTTTGAGTTAATATGTTTTTCACCATAGTGTGAGGAACATAGGTTGCAATCTTTGAACTCAGAATGGAGGATCTGAATTGTTTGATATCCTTTAAGAGATTAAAGGCTTGTTTCTCAATTATTTTATAGTTTAGTTTAGATCCATATAATTCCTTAATAAAAAATTCAATTGGTTGTTCATGAAATTCATCATTATTTTATAGTATTACTACAACAATAGTGTGTTCAAAGGCAAATGAAAAGATCTAGGAATATTTTCTATAATTAGGACTAACAAGCATTAGGGTAGTTTTCAAAGCTACCTTTATGTCTCTAAATGATTGGGTATCCTTTTCCTCCCACCTTATAGTTTGATCCTTCTTCAACATTGAAGTGATGGACAGAGCAATCTCTACAAATTTGGAAATAAACCTTCTAACAAAATTGATCTGGCCAAAGAAATATTAGGTACCTTTCTTGATCTATGGGATGGGTACCTTGTCAATGGCCTCTACCCTTTTAGGATCTATAATGACACCTTGCTGAGACACACTGTGCCCAAGTAGATTTTCCTTTTGTACTCTAAAGTGGCACTTCCTAGGATTGAGGGAGATTCCAAACTCCCTGCATATGATAAGCATTTATTCCAAATGTGCCAAGTGGTCATCTCTTTTCTTGGAGTACGTTATAACATCATCTTGATAAATAATAATGAACTAGTTGATTAACTCAATGAAAGCTACATCCATCACTCTTTGGAAGGTGGTACTTGTACTCATTAAGACAAAAAGCATTCAGACATACACATAGGTGCCCCATGGGGTAGTGAAAGTAGTCTTAGACCTTTCAGACTCCTTCACTACCACCTAGTTATAACCATAAAAACCATCTAGAGTTGATAATAGCTTAGAACCAATAACATATTGGAGTATGCTATCCATGTTAGGACATATATAATTATCCTTCAATTAAGCCTTGTTCAAGTTCCAAAAATAAACATAGATCCAGATGTATCCATTATTTTTTCTCATAGGGACTAAATTTTCCACCCATGATGAATACCTGATGGGTTGAATGATCCCACCATCCCTCAATGTTTTTAATTCTTCCTACATCTTGGTGACCAAGATGGGATTAGTAGGCCATTTTTTTGGTGGAATGGTTTTATATCAAGATGGAGGGGGATAACATTCTAGAACAAGTCCTCCCTATAAGCCTTCAGCTCTGAATATGACCATGATAAATAGTCCTGCTACTTTATCAAAAGCTTGATAAATGCTTCCTTCTCATTCTTGCTCAGGTGAGTACTAAGACAAATCTTCCTCTATCCCAATTTTAATCTTAGTAACATACTTTGATATATAAATATTTCTAGATTTGACTCTATTAACTCCATCAAAGGATGCTTTTAGACTAACCAAACCTCTAGGGATAGTATTAATCTTTAACTAGATAATTTCTTTTCCATATAAGGTTTATTTTCCATCATAGACCTATACCATGGAGTGAAAATATATAATTGTTTCATCAAACTCATCTATAAAACACATAAACCTTCTTATTTGATCATCATTATCAAATACTTGCCAATGATTAATGTTGTTTGGGATAAAAGGCCTTACCAACACCTCAACCTCATATTCACAAGAGGGATTCTTATGTTTGACTTTACACTCTAAAACCCTCTTTGTAAGCATATCTACCACATGGTTAATATATTGAGTATGATACTAAATATTTAAAGCATTAAACCATTCCATGAAATCCCATATAATGTTTTGGTACTACTTTAATCTCTTCTATTTTGTAGTGTAAACTGCTCAAACTTGCTTCACCACTAGTTCTAAATCTCCCTTAACTCAAAAAATTTTGAATACATATTCATGGGTGATCTAAAGGCTAATTAGGAGTGATTCATATTTTTTAATATTATGCATGCACTCAAAGGATAATTGGAAGGTGTTGACCAAATTTGACTTTTAGGTCAAATTGGGGTACCCCTCAATAAAAAATTGACTTTTAGGTGTTTTAGGGGTCTAATATAGATGTCACAAGGTGTTTTATAGTTTAATTAATGTCATTTAATGTTGTAATAGCCTTGGTCATTAGTTATTTTAGTCCCTTTAGTCATTTTGAGGTAAAAAAAGGGGCATTTAATGAATTATATAGATTTATTAGGAAGTGCGAAGGTTAAAAAAGATGATTTCACATCTTATGTGTCTTAAGTAATTAAAACTAACTAAAAAGTTATAGGTTCCTCAAAAAAGGGTAATTTCCTTGAGGAAAAGAAGAAATTTGGCACTTGTATGACTCCAAGGGAAGTGTGACACATGGGAAAGGATCATGGTATGTATCTTTAGCTCCCTCAATCTCATTTCCATGTTTGTAGTGCTCTATAAATGCCATTTTTGGCCCAAAACCATTCTTCTCCTTTTTCAATCTTCTTGGCAAGTAGAAATGACCTTCAAGTTTGTGCTTAGTGCAGATAGCTTAGGAGGTTTAAACTCAAACACCTTGGGGAGGCTAAATTAAACTTATATACCTTAATTTCCATATAATTATTTTTAATAATGGTTCCTTATGCTTCATTAACCATCTACATGAATTTGACTATACTTTTTTGCTTATTGTTTCATGCATCCTATGTGTTTAGAACCATTTTGGGAAAGTCCATAACAATTAGCTACTGATATTAATTTTAAAGGATTTAAATCTCCCCTATAATTCTTTCCATGCATATTTTCAAATTTTAACTTGATTTTACGGCAAATCATCTTGGGTTTACAAGATGGTCTTATGTGGGATGATAGGCATATTTTCACCATTTATAGATTTTCATGCTTTGTATATGTATTAAAAGGGTTTTTATAGGTATATTTTCATGTTTTAAATTTTATCTTTTTCCCTTCCTCCTTTCAACATTCATTCTCTAAGAAATCTTCATAGTTGCAGTCACATGCAAGGAAAAACAATCAGGTAGCCATGAACACACATCTACAAGTGCCATAAAAAAAGAGTCCATGTTGAAAAGAAGGTGTCAACATTTGTTTAAATTGTTTATAATTTGAATTATGTTTTTTTAATTATGAAGATAATTTTAAAACTCATTTTAGGTCTAAATTAATGCATACTGCCCATGTTTTGCCCATTACTTGTATGCACTGAATGACCACCTATAGGGATCCCACACAGAGTTTAGGAGCCATTATGAGGTGTTGAAACATGATTTATAACCATTTATTGAAGACATAACATTTTTATGGGAATGTGTCATACATATTAATCATTATAGGCTAGTAATTGGAGTTGAGGATCACTTCAAAAGGTACAGATGACTATTTTAGGCCTTTTATCTCTAAAATTACAAAATAGAGGCCCATGAGCATTTTGGGGATAACATGAAACATAATTTTAAATAATTATCATGCTTATAAATGGATAAATATTATAGTCCTCATATATTAAAATACCCTTGTAGAGTTTGGAGTGTAGAAATTCAATGCAATTCAAGAGTTGAAAGCCTCAAAGTGACCTCAAAAAGCACTAAAATACTACACTATTGTCTATAGATTTGTAGTTAGGAATGGTTTTTGATGTCCTAACTTGATAAAAATACAATTAATTATGGATAAAATGGTTTCATGTATTTAATATAATTCAAATTTTAATTAAGATAATTTTCATGATATTGATACATGGCTATGCAAGCCCTATGGTCACTTACAGTCCATATATTAAGGAAAATAGACACCTACCAACAAGACAAACAAGTAGTGGACTAAACTTGATGTTTTAACAGTGTTTATCCCATATAATGGTGAATTAAGGTATGAGAAATTTCAAATTAATATCAATCTTAAAGACGTTTTTCCATTCATCAGGACCAAGGTTTCTAATAAGTAATGCATACCTACAGGTAGCTAACAAGTAAGGTTCCACAGTCAAGACTGGGAGAGTTGAGTTGGGTCAGTTTGAAGTGTATATGAGGGGTAAAATTATGTTTTAATTATGAATTAACATATTAAAAATTACATCAATATAATTACAACCTCCTCATGCCCTTGGAAATGTGAAATAAGCCATTATAAGACTCTATATACAACTTGCAACTAGGTTATGAATGATACAGGAAGTGAATGGGAAGTTAATGTTTACAACATATATACAGCCTAAATATGAATAAAATTGGGTAAAAAAATGTCAAATTACCTTTGAAACTTTAAAGGGTTCTTAATCATTATCTTCAAGCCTAAATCAAGCATGAATAGTCTACAGGTGTCTTCTCCTCTCGTAAATGTGCACCTACAGCTAGTTCATAGTCATGACAAGGTGAAGAAAATAAGGTTATTAGTAAAGTATGATAAGGTTAAAACTAAATTTAGATGGTTCATTAGGTTACATGGTGATGAGTAACTTTTAAAATGAGATATATTCACCTATAGGTCCTTACATCCCTCAACACTATTGACTGTGTTGACCATGACATGCAGTGAGATGAGAAGTGTGCCTAAGTGATGATCTAAGGGAGCTCAAGGTGAAATAATGAGTCAAGATAAATTTTAAATTTTTAATAAGGTTTAGGGATAATCTAATACACTTTAATAATAAGGTCTTAAGCATAAAAACACTACTCACAAACTCACTTTCCTGAGTAGGTAGGGTAAATCTAGCACTCGGGCCTAATTGAGTAAAAGTGTAGTCCAAGATGAAAATGTGGTTAATAAAGGTTTTTAATCTTAGTGAAAACCTATAAAATTATTGTGAAAACATTTTATCACCTTAATTATTTGGTTTTAGGGGAGGAAAAGGCTCATGTGATGTGGTTAATAGTCCATATAATGAAAAACCCCTACACAGTTTCCCTAACAAGTCTCTCTTAGACTTGTATGATTTTGGAAGGCCTATGCATAATATTAGGGGATAAAATTTTGTGGATAAAATCCTTACCATTTGAATAATCCTATGAAAATTTCACTTTTATATAAAGAGGCAATGGAGTTCCCTCTATTTTGTCTCAGACAGAGGGCACTCTTTTTGTGCTTGTAATGTATAGTTTTGGAAGATTGAGATGTCTAGGTGAGTTAGGAGATATTTGGACCTTGAAAAAACATTTTTAAAGTTTATGGAAACCTATGAAAACATGATAAACAAAGTATTGAGGTTAAATAACTAACAAGATGGTCTAAGACACTAAATTTTGCAAGTAGGCCTGCTAAACACATTAAGGCCTAAAAGCCAAATAGAGAACCATCTTCATTTGTAGTGTGTGATCATCATAACCTATAGAGGATTATTTATAGGGTCACTATAGTTATTTTTGAGATATTATGATACAAGAAGAACCATCAAAAGGCCATTTTGATCTTTAAGGTTTAGTCAATCTAACTAGGCATGGTGAAGCCTAGAATCTAAATGAGAGGCCATTTACACTTCTAGCATGAGATATGATTTATAGAATATTTTAGAATGCTTATGGGGTCAATACAGAGTTTATAAATATTTTGAGAGGTAAAGGAAACCCTAATAAATCCAATTTTGGCTCAAAAATAACTCACATTTATAGGAAAAGAGGAAAATAAGCTCGATAGGAGAGGTTCAAGTGCTCACATCTTTCATGAGGCATTGCATGGAGGCCAGAGGAGTTTGGGAAAGTTATTAGGGGTCCTCAACACCACATTAGTGGGATTTTTCTAAAACTCCAATGTCATAACTTTATGAATGAACCTTAAGAGGTCAAATAAGTTTAAAACCCTTCAAAACCATTGCAAGTGACTAGTTTGTGAAAATGGAGTTGGATAGATGATATAATAGCATAGTTTTTCCATGAAAATTATTGGAAATTATAGAGGACTCACTCAATCTCCCTCCCATGCTTTTTAGTTGTACGAACTTGTATGAATAGGGGTATTTTTTACCATTTTTTGTGTTGTCTAGGGTACAAGAGGAGTCTAAAGATAAAATCAATTTTTGAGGAAATATTTAGAGTTTTTATAACTCCATATTGTAATTTAATGAATTAAAGAAAATCCTAAGGTTTTGAACAATAACTCTCATTTTAGCTAGTCAAAACTAGCATAGTGTACAAACTAGTGAGAAAGATGGAAAACTATAAGTGAGGTGATTTTAAGGTGCCCCTAATGATTATAAGGACATGGAGGGTCTTTAAACTTATAATTAACTCCCTACCATGTATTTTCATTTGAAAATAAATCCAAATTTGATGCCAAGTTTGCAAGGTGCATGAATGAGGAGTTGTTTGGATTATAGATGATGATAGATCATTTCTAGGTAATTTTAGATGAATAAGCCTAAAAACAATGCATGAATATGCATGTATGATGTCCTTACCATTTATTACAATAATTTTACTTGGTATTAGTTAGTTATGTGGTGTTAAAATAGGGATAATCATGAAGGTAATTTTGTTTGAGCCAACACAAGGAGTTTATTGCTTCTTTTCATGATGTTTATGCCTTAAATTAACACTTAGGCTTCCTAAAATTACATGATTAATCCAATATACTCTTATAATGCACAATAAAATTATTTTATTAGCTTTACAATTGTATTTGTGACCCTTGGACTTCTCTTCTTCTCCCTCTCTCTCATGTTTTATAAGAACTAGCCATTTTGGAATTGTAACTCATGATCCTCTTGAGTATGGTGAATCCTTGATCATTTTCATACCATTTGATTAATAATAATACTTATTTTTTACCCCTTCCATGACTATTCATATCATCTTTAATTGGATTATTAATCATGATTAGTGAAAACTATGGATCCCTTAGCATGTTGTTCCATTCTTTTACCTATTTATAGCCTTCTTCTTATAGGGCATGTGAAGTTTTTAAAGAAATGTCAAAGATTGAGTTAGTATTTTCATTAGTGACATTGAAGTCCTCTTGTATATTCCTCCTAACTTTTCACATTCATATATAACCTTGCACTACATTGATGTGAGAAGATGTAGATTGAAGGAGTGTATGTTTAGTTTAGCCCTTGATTTCATGTGTAACACACAACTAGTTGGAAGTCATCATCCATTTTGGTGTATCACCTCCCTTAGGTTAGTTTAATTTTATTTATCTCTCTCCCTTTTCACTCCCCAAAGTTAAGTGTAGTTGTGATCCAAAGTGGTACATAAAGTGAGCTAGCCCTATCTAAAGATTCACCTCATCCTTAGGCTACCCACAACCCTAGAGGCATTTCCATTGTGCCACTTGGATGAGGAGATATTTATCATCTCCTCAAAGGGTGAAAATCCAAGTGACAATATTTTTGGCATGCCTAGTGGGAATCTTGATCCAATAGGTTGAAATATTTTTGGTGTTGTCTTTTAACAATCAGCCTTTGGAGGCATCTATCAAAGCATAAATGGTGAATTTGAAGATACATAAGTTGGTCAAGTAGCCTAGGTTTCCTTTTGAAGATTGTTGGTAACATTTTCCTTTGTGTTCTTTCTTTCAATGAAGTTTCATGGCTAATTTTTTGTTGAGCATCATTTTACACAAGTTGGTGAAATTTTTCAAGATTTTACCATTCCCTATCAATATGAACAAGTCTTTAATCAACCCTATCATGAAGTATATCAGTATTATATCCATCCTTCTCAATGTCATACTTATCCTAGTTGACCTAGCCACGCCTCAACTCTATCCATTTCCACCTTCAAGAAAACACTTTTGGGCTATGAGAGGTACATATTGGACCTTAATACTTTAAGATGATTTAGTCAAGAGGTCCCTAGACATTTCATTCATAAGGTGAGATATTCCTTAGATTTGGTCAAAAGAGAGTGGGAACCTATTGATAGATATAATTGGCAAAGGCTTACAAATGAGTTGCTATATGTGATTGGTTTGATTACATCCTTGGAGGATAAGCTAAGCATTCATGAGAGGCAGCATTACTAAGTGTAAAAAAATTCATATACACTTCCCCAAGTTTGATATCAGCCATATTTTATCCCTAATAATGAGCCTAATTAAAATTTCCAAAGTCATCCTTTTTCCAAATCAAGTGGAAGAGAGAATTGAAAGGACTAGCCTTGTGTTTGAAGAAAACCTTGATAGACAAATTGAGTTGGCCAATAAAAAAAGACAAAAATCCATATTAGTATAAAAATAAGTGGAATCCAATCCCTCATTTCCCTCTCACATTGCATCCCCACCACCTTAAAAAGAGACTTTTAATCCTAACATCCTAAGTTGGAATAAGATAATGGAGTCATAGGTAAGGAAAGAAGAGAAAGGTCTTGAAAAAGAGTGTGAAGTTGATAAGGATATTGATCCTCTATAAATCCCTCCCACCCTTACTCAATTACATAATTCTAATCATAACATCCTAATCTAGAGTAAGATAGTGGAATCATGGGGAAAGAAAGAAGATAGAAGTTTGGTTGATAAGGAGTGTGAGGTTGTGAATTAAGTTGACACTTTATAAGTTCCTCCCACCCTTCCTCAAGAAACCCTTTTTCCTCCATATGAATCTCCTTTTATTCTTCATCCTCATGATGATGCATATCAACTTCAAGAGAGGATTTTTCAAGAGATCCTAGCTAAGTAAATTGAATATTTAGAGTCAAGGATGAAGCTACTATGTCAAAGAGTGATGAAAGGTTTAGACCCAAAATAACATCATTTGCCTAAACACACCCTATCAGCCCTACCTCAAGAGAGTCCTCAATATAAATCAAATGTGAATGAAGTGATTTTTAAGTGGAAGGAATAAAATCAAGTTGTTTTACAAGGTCTGTCTTCCCTTCCTCAAGAGCTCCCAAAAGAACCTCTTACTTTTCATTCTTAGCCTGATTTTGAGCCCTATATTCCACCTCTAGGATCTAGTTCATCTCATCCTCATTCCATCACCCTTTAATTTTATGGACATATGGTATGGGAACATAAATAGGAGCCTTTATTTTAATAAATTTTAGAGCTCTTGATTTGAAAAATATTACCTCCTTGGAAGCTTCATTGGGATAGGTCACATGATTTCAAGATGCCTAATCTTGGCATCATCATGAAGGAGAAAGAGATGGAGGATCTTGAAGCCCTTGAAGAAGAATCTACATATAATCAAAACTTTGTATATGATCACCTCCAACATGAATATGAAAGTGTTATTATATATGGTGAACAATTTCAAGTCTTTCCCAAAGAGGTGGCAGTCTTTGAAGAATCTCATGAGACCAAGGTAGAATTTGTTTCTCTTGAAGATGATCCAATACCTCAGCCTAATCTTGAAACACCATCAGATGCATTATATCTTAAATAACACAATTTATGGCATCATACGTCAAGAAGATAATAATGAAGAGGTAGTGGTTCAAGATGATAAAGATAACTAGAATGATTGACATCTACAAATGGAGTTATTTCAAGGGTTTGAAGAGTTTTTCCAAGTTGAGAATCAAGTACACAACAAGGTGAAGAAGGAGGATTCCATGGAGGATAATGATAAATATTGAGAATAATATTCAAATATCCTTGATGAGATAGAAGATCTTGAAGCTGAGAGGAAGCCCAATATTATTAAGAGCACTATAGAAGTCAAGAAGGAGGAAGCCTTCATTGGTTCTTCCATCACTTTGCAAGATGTCATGGATGGTAAAGGACAAGTTATTAATCAACCTTCAGATGACTTGCTTGAAATAATTGGAGCAAGCTATACTCCTCTTCAAGGAGGCTATGATCTGATCAAATATGGAGAAGGAAACTTTGGCACTCAAGTAAGTATGCAAAGGAAAAGTAACCTTTCAAATATGTCATCTTAAGAGGCATATACATTTCATGATGACATGTTTGAAATCATAAATATGGGATATCATCCTCTCAATTAGTTGCGATAAACATATCAACTCTTGAAGGATGAAACAAGCTCATATTGGCCTCAATATTCTAGGGAATAAGAAGTCAATCCTCTTGAAGCCATGTCTACTAAGGAGATAAAAATTGACCATGAAATGAAGAGTGGGAAACATTATGAAGTATGTAAAAATGTTCAATATGAATATATCTACATTGGAGACCTATTTGAGGATGATTTATTTGATATCAAATCAATTGAAGTGCTAAGGAATAGGTATGATTCACAAAGAATTCAACCCAAGGAGAAACATGCTTGGCACTATGTTTCATCCCACCATGAATATGATTCAAGAAGTTTTCCTTTTGATCCTATAAGGGAGGTATGCTTAATTTTTAGTTTTGCATAATAGGTTGTTTTCAGATTCCCATAAGTGCCTTGAGCACATGTGTGTGTGTCTTGTTAGTTTGTTGCTTTGTTTTATATGTGTCTTTTGGTTTTTATGGTTGAGGTAATTATTGGTCTTATCTTGATGGTTAATGGTCAAAGGTTTCCTTGTTTATCTCAGAATTCAAATGACTCCTTAAGCCCAATGGATTGATAAGGCTACTAGCCTAGTTAGCATAACGAGCATGCTACCCTTATGAGTCACATATTTATTGACCAAATTTGACTTTAACGTCAAATTGGGGCACCCCTAGGTAGAAACTTGACTTTTAGGTGTTTTATGGGTCTAATATAGATGTCATAAGGTGTTTTATAGGTTAATTAATGTCACTTAATGTTGTACTAGCCTTGGTCATTAGTTATTTTAGTCTCTTTAGTCATTTTGATGTCAAAAAAGGGTCATTTAATGAGTTGTACATATTTATTGGGAAATGTGAAGGTTATAAAATATGATGTCATGTCCCATGTGTCCTAAGAGGTCTTAAATAATTGAAACCAATTGAAAAGTGGTAGGTTCCTTAGAAAAAGGGCATTTTACTTCAGGAAAAGAAGAATTTTAGCACTTGTATGGCTATTGGGAAGTGTGACACATGGTAAAGGGTCATGGTATGTCTCTTCATCTTCCTAAATCTTAGTTTCACATTTGAAGTTATCTAGAAGTGCCATTTTTCTCCCAAAACCATTTTGCTCCTTTTTTAGTCTTCTTGGCAAGCAAAAGTGACTTTCAAGTTTGTGCTTAGTATGAATATCTCAAGAGGTTTTAGATTAAAATAAATTGGGAGGTTAAATTACCTTATATAAATTCATTTAAGTATAATGAGTTTGAATAATTCTGGTTTGTGCTTCATAAACCATCCTCATGAAGTTGACCATACTTTTTTGCTTGTTGTTGCATGCATCCATGGGTTTTCCTCCATTTTGGGCAAATACATAAAATCAAATACTGATATTGGTTATATATTAATTTTAATCTCCCATATGATTATTTTCATTCTTATTTTCAATTTTAAATCTGATTTTATGGGCAAATCATCTTGGGTTTGCAAACTGGTCTTATGTGGGATGACAAGCCTATTTTCACCATTTCTAGATTTTCATGATTCAAAAATGTCTCAATAGGGTTTTGATAGGTATATTTTCATTTTTTTCAATGTTATTTTTTCCCTTCCCCTTTTTAACATTTATTCTCCAATCAATCTTCATAGTTGTATTCATATGCAAGGAAAAATAATCAGGTGGCCATGAACACACATCTAAATGTGCCATAAAGAAAAAGTCCTTGTTGAAAGGAAGGTGTTTACATTTGTTTCAAGTGTTCATAATGTGAATTATGTTTTTTAAAGTATGAAGATAATTTAAAAACTCATTTGAGGTCTAAATCAATGCATATTTCCCATGTTTTGCCCATTGCCTATATGCACTGAATGGTCACCTACAAGCAACCCACAGAGAATTGAGGAGCCATTATGAGGTGTTGAAACATGAGTTGTAACCATTTATTTAAGTCATAAAATTTTAATAGAAATATTTTATACATAATAATATTTATATGTTGTAAATTAGAGGTGAGGATCACTTAAAAAGTTTAAATGATTGTTTCAGGCCTTTTGTCTCTAAAATTGCAAAACAGAGGCCCATGAGCATTTTGGGGATAGAATGAAACATATTTTCAAAGAATTTTCATGTTTATAAATGGATAAATATTATATTAATAATAAATTATAAGACCCTTTTATATTTTTTATGGAATAAATTCAATGCAAGTCAGGAGTTGAAGGCCACAAAGTGACCTCAAAAAACACTGAAATATTGCACTATTATCTACATGTTTGTAGTTAGGAATGGTTTTTGATGTCCAAACTTGAAAAACATAAATATAATAATGGATAAAATGGTTTAATAGATTGAATATAATTAAAATTATCATTAATATAGTTTTCATGATATTGATACATGGCTATGCAATCCCTATGGTCACCTACAGTCCATACATTAAGGAGAATATACACCTATGACATGACAAACAAGTAGTGGAATAAACATGATGTTTTAATGATTTTTATACCATTTAATGGTGAATTAAGGTATGATAAAATTGAAAGGACTATAAATATTCAAGAATTTTTTCTATTCATTAGGACCAAGGTTTTTAATAAGCAATGCATACCTATAGGAAGCTAACAAGTAGGGTTCCACAGTCAGGACTGAGAGAGTTTAGTTGGGTCAATTCCAAGTGAATTTGAGGGGTAAAATTAGGTTGTAATGGTTAATTATCATATTAAAAATTAATTAATGACCATTATGACCTATAAATTCCCTTGGAAATGTGAAATAAGCCATTATAAGACTCTGTATGCAACCTATAACTAGGTTATGAATGATACAGGCAATGAATGGGAAGTTAATGTTTCCAACATATATACAACATAAATATGAAGAAAATGGGATAAAAAATGTAAAATTACCTTTTAAAACTTTAAAGGGTTACTAATCATTATCTTTAGGCCTAAATCAAGCTTGAATAGTCTACAAGTGTCTTCTTCTCTCATAAATGTGCACCTACAGCTAGTTCATAGTCATGACAAGGTGAAGACAAGAAGGTTATTAGTAAAGTATGAGAAGGTTGAAAATAAATTGAGATGGTTCATGAGATTAAATGGTGATTATTAACCTTGAAAATGAGAGATATTCACCTATAGGTCCTTACATCCCTCAACACTATTGACTGTGTTGACCATGACATGCAGTGAGATGAAAAGTGTGCCTAAGTGATGATCTAAGGGCACTCAAGGTGAAATAATGAGTCAAGATAAATTTTAAATGGTTAGTAAGGTTTATGTATAATAAAATACACTTTAATAATAAGGTTTTAAGCATAAAAACACTACTCACAAACTCACTTTCTTGAGTAGGTAGGGTAAATCTAGCACTCAGGCCTAACTGAGTAAAAGTGTAGTCCAAGATGCAAATGTGGTTGATAAAGGTTTTTGATCTTAGTGAAAAAATAAAAAATTATGGTTATGACCTTTTATCACCTTCATGACATGGGATTATAGGAGGAAAAGGCTTAGGTGATGTGGTCAATAGTCCATATAATGAAAAACCCCTGCACACAGTTTCCCTAACAAGTCTATCTTAGAATTTTATGCTTTTAGAGTGCCTATGCATAATATCAAGGGATCAAATTTTTTGGAAATCATCCTTGAAATTTGAGGAAGCCTCTATAATTTTCACTTTTTTTAAGGATGTAAGGGAGTTCCCTCTATTTTGTCTTAAGATAAAGGGCACTCCCTTTGTGCTTGTAACATATAATTTTGGAAGATTGAGATGGCCAGGTGAGTTAGGAGCTATTTATACCTTTAAATAAGATTTTTAAAGTTTATGGACACCTATGAAAACATGAGAAACCAATAAAGGAGGGTAAATACCCAAAAAAAAGCTCTAAGCCAATAAAGTTTACAAGTAGGCCTATCAAACACATTAAGGCTTAGAAGCCAAATAGAGAACCATCTTCATTTGTAGTGTGGAGTGATCATAATAACCTATAGATTATTGTTTATAGGGTAACTATAATTTTTTTTGAGCTATTACGATGCAAGAAGAACCATCAAAAGGACAATTTGAGCTCTAAGGTGTAGTCAATCTAACTAAGCATGGTGAAGCCTAGAGTCCAAATGAGAGGCCATTTGTACTTATAGCATGAGATATGATTTATATCCTATTGTATCATGTTTTTAAGTCAATAAAAAGTTGATAAAGATTTTTTTAGGCAAATGAAACCCTAATATATCCATTTTTGGCTCAAGACTAACTTAGACCTATATGAAAAGAGGAAAACAAGCTTGATAAGAGATGTTCAAGTGCTCACATATTTCATGAGGAATTACATGGAGCCCAAAGGAGTTTGTAAAATTTAATAGGGGTAATAAAAACCACATTATTTTAATTTATCTACAACTCCAACTTCATAAATTTATGAACGAACCTTAAGAGGTCAAACAAGTCTAAAACCCTTGCAAGTGACTAGTTTGTGAAAATGGAGTTAGAAAGCAAATATAATGGAATATTTTGGATATTAAACATATTTTAACTTATATACGACTCAATTAGTCTCCCTCCCATTATTTTTTACTATAAATACATGTATGGATAGGGTGCAAAACT
This sequence comes from Torreya grandis, assembly GCA_037957365.1. Taxonomy (NCBI): domain Eukaryota; kingdom Viridiplantae; phylum Streptophyta; class Pinopsida; order Cupressales; family Taxaceae; genus Torreya; species Torreya grandis. Next base: position 5,281,192 of record JARHVA010000430.1, read on the forward strand.
AGGTATTTTTGACCATTTTTTAATGTTGTGTAGGCTACAAGAGGATTCTAAGGATGAAATAAAGTTTAGAGAAAATATTTATACTTTTTATATCTCCATATGGTTATTTAATTCCTTTAAGAATCTCATTTGGGTTTTAAAAATACCTTTGATATTAGCCTGTCAAAATTGGTATAGTGGACAAGCTAGTGAGAAGGATGGAAAAATCTAAGTGAGGTGATTTAAGGTGTCCTTGATGATCATAAGGAAATTAAGGGTATTTAAAAATTTCATTCACTAATTCCCATAGGTTTTCATGAGAAATTGAAGCCAAATTTGAGGCCAAGTGTGAAAGGTGCATGAATGAGGAGTTTTTTGGAATACAAATGATGATAGCTCCTTTCTAGGTAATTATAGATGACTAGGCCTAAAAAAAATTCATGGATAAGAATTTATGATGTCCTTACCATTCATAATAATCATTGGACCTAGTATTATTTAGTTATGAAGCATTCAAATAGGGCCAATCATGAACGTAATTTTTCTGAGCCAACACAAGGAGTTTATTGCCACTTTTCTTGAAGTTTATGACTTGAATTGACACTTTGGATTCCTAAAATTGCATGGTTAATCCAATATCCTCTTAGAATTTATAATTAATTTATTCTCTCATTTTTAAAAGTGTCCCTTTGACCATTGGACTTTTCTTTTTCTCCCTCTCTCTTAAGTTCTATAAGAACTAGACATTTTGGCATTGTAACTCATGCTCCTCCTGAGTATGGTGAAGTAATGATAATTTATATACCATTATATTAATAATACTACTAATTTTAACCTCTTCCATGATTATTCATAGTGTTTTCAATTGGATGATGAATTTTGCTTAGTGAAAACTATGGATTCCTTAGCATGTTGTTTCATTCTTTCTCCTATTTATAGCCTTCTTATTTTAGGGAATGTGAAGTGTTATATTAAATGTCAAATATTGAGTTAGTATTTTATTTAGTACCATTTAAGGCCTCTTGTCTAGTCCTCCTAGCTTTGCACATTCATCCATAACCTCACAATGTAACATTGATGTGAGAAGATGCAAATTGAAGGAGTGTATGTTTAGTTTATCCCTTGATTTCATGTGTAACATGCACTTGGTTATAATTCATCATCTATTTTAGTGTATCATATCCCTTATTCTAGTTTACTTTTATTTATCTCTCTCCCTTTTCACCCCTGAAAAGTTGAGTATAGTTATGACCCAAAGTGGTACATCAAGGAAGCTAGCCTTATTTAGAGATTCACCTCATCCTTAGGCTACCCAAAAGCCTAAATGTGTTTCCATTATACCACTTAGATTAGAAGATATTTTTCATCTCCTCAAAGAGTGAAAATCCAAGTGATAAGAGAAGGATTATCTGTAAGCTTAGCCATTAGGGGCATAAAAGACACCCCTAGCTCCATTTCCAATGTTTGAACACACTCCATCAAAATGCATGTTCCATATGGAGTCTTCATCAGCAATACTAGATTCAGGAGGCATTTCCACATACTTAACACTCCCCACAAAATTTCTAATGTCTGTATCCACATACAACACTTCATTCAGCTAGTATTTCATAACTTCCAAGACATGGATCATTTGCAGCTCTTAGTTCATGCAAACCATCTTCCCATCCAGAGGTATAGTGACATAGGACAAATCTATTTTAACATTGTATATACCTAAATCTAGCCATCAATAACTTCTAATTAGGATTTTGACCAATTTCCATCAAAATGCATAGTTTGGCCTAAAAACACTAAAACATGCTAAATGATGTGAAACTGACATATTCAAGTGCATGTAATTTATGGGCCAACTAACTTTGATCAGATCATTTTGAGTCAAAATAATAATTTTGCACCTAGGTGCTTTGGATTGATATATTCTATCAAATTTCTTGTATGAGACATGTGCCTTTGTTATTTTGTGTTAATAACATCCTAAATGGGATAATGGTTCTAATGTATCTAACATTGACTTTCAATTCTAATCCAATCAAAATTTGAGCCAATAACAAGACATTTTGATCAATTTGAGTAATTTGTGCATAAAGCACTTAATCATGATTAAGAGATAATTAAACCAAATTAGAGCCTAATTAATAATTTCATGGAAACTTTTTGAATACTTATTTTTAGAAATGAATATTGAATATCTACATCATTAGGTGACATCATTTATTGGGAAGACATCCCTAGGCCATAAATGCATAAAATATCAAAGTTAATCCCTCCCATACCTCATAAATGCCTCCCATTCCTCTTAAATTCCCATCTATCCCAAATATTTATGAGCCTATTTATGAATTTTAATTACATAATTCAATTAATCCATGACCACACATCTTAATCTTGAGATGAACGGTCATGGTTGATTCTGGTCATTCTTAAAAATCTATAAATAGAGAGGCTATGAACATCATTTTTAATCTCTTATATACCAAAGTTATAATGTGAAATTGATTCCAAAACATCATGAAAATTTGTGTTATAATGTCCAAATATTGAGCTAATCCAAGCTAAAGCCACAAGGTGTCAAGGAGAAGAGGAGATAACCAAGCCTCTTTTGATGAAGACTTCATGAGCATAATCAGAGCAAGCCACTACTATAAGCTTATTTGGAGAATTCAAGGGAGGTGAAAGATTTTTTCTCTTTAATTTTTTAATTTTGTTTCCATTCTAGTATTTTTAACTAAGATCAACCAAGTAACTAGGCCTAGAGATGTATGTTAGCTAGAGTGTTGGTTTTTGAATTTGATTTCATTTTGTCACTAATAAGATACTAACACCTCTCTTGAGTCAAATTCATAGTCTACATAATGACACACCTAGTGGGACAAGATGCATCCCACATATGAATGAGAGCATGAGGAAAATTTAAAATTTCAATTTAGATGTTTAAAACTCTTGCAATTTGATTTTTTAACTTTGTTTTGCCATTTTTCTTTGTCACAGGTTTACATAATCAAACACCGATGGTTAGTGCAACTACTGATGGTTAGTGAAATAACTAAAATTTATTTTCAACCATTGATAGTCAAATATAACCATTGATGGTTAGGTAAATCATCATTGATCACTATGTTTTTTTAAACATAGACCTGAGAGCTGCCATTTTAAAATGCTTGGTTTGGGGTCATCCATGTTCCATTTTTCATGATTTTTTAAACAACCACATGTTTTCTTCTAAATTTTTAGAATTTTACATTAGTTTAGCTTTAAGTTTCATATATTTTTCATAAAATTTTAAAAATCTCTTTCAAATGTTTTTATTCTAACATATTTACTTTTGGGGTGATGCCTTAAGGGTAGACATGTAATCAATGGACTTGGAATTTGTTAAAACATGCTATTAAGACATCTTTATCATGTTTTTAAAATGAAATACATTATTTTTGGTGCTTAATGAAAAATTTAGGTGCTTAAGTGATTTTTTTTAATAATTTAGGCTTTTAAAGTTACAACTTAAGACCAATGTGTCAAAAGAACAACACCCAATCTTTCAACTTGGTGCTTAAAAATGAACTCACATTTCCAAGATTTTTGTATTCAATTAGTTGTTTGATCTAGTTTTTTTGGAAAAGAGAGGGATACCACATGTATGCTCTTCCACTTGTCCCCTTTAGGGAACCCTTGGAATCAAAAACACCATTCTTACTGCAAAAATCCTAGTCCAAGGCATAGAAATAAAGTCATTTAAATCACTCCCCAAAAACTCATAATAGTATTGGGTGACCTTGACACTACCCTAAAGTATTTATATTTTATGTAAACTTGGCTTATGAGGGGGATGTCATTACCTCCTATGAGTTTTTTAGGGAAGCTTTGATCTAATGTTTCACCTCCCAGCACTAACTTCAAATTAATCCCACTAGGATCAGAAGGTTTGAGAGGTTAAACCACCTTCTAGTGTTGGAGTGTACATAAGACGTAATTTGCCCAATTAGATATTGCACTACACTGATCAAACAATAGGATGTAGTGGTTACAAAAAGATAGACCATATTGTAATAAACCAAGTGCTATGAACCCAAAATCCATTCTTTTATTTTGCATCATTTGACATGAAAGTCATTATGCAATTTATTCCCCTAGAGATGTTCAAAAGCCTTGTAGATCTTAGACAAATCCCCACTTGCCATGGAAGTATTATTGGTGCAAGGTGCACCTCAAGGTCCATGTCATAGTACTATCATTTAAGAGAAGGGGGGTGTAAAAACCCTACTATATAATGCACATTTACTTTTAGATGAACACTTAAAAATCATCTCAAATGACGTATATTGATGGATTCTAACAATACCAAGAAACGTTATCAATTTAGGATCTAAGAGAGATTAATTAGTTGGTTTTGTCCTAAATTAAAGTTTTTTTTGGAGTCAAAACTTGATGTGAACAAACAATACAAACCAAAACACATAGTCCTCATTTTCTTTTGAACAATGAGGCGTTATGTTGCCCACATGAATCATCAATTTGTGTTGTTCAAATTTCATCAAAACTTGGAGTCATATCATCCACTTTGGCATAGTTATGTTGCCCAATTGAGTTTAGACCTTTGCCAAAAAAAAATTAAGTCCTTCATTTGTAATCTAAATTCAAAATTCCTCCTTCATAACCTCATAGGGTTAATGTGTTAAGTGGATTCACCATTGTCAATAAATTTGAGGGAACTTAGGTTCAATTTACAATTTGGATTGAAGGTTGTTTAAGACTCATAATCATTATCACCACTTGATATACTTAAGTCATTTTTTGCTAAACACTTGGACTTTTAGTCTATGCACTACAAAATTTTGAGTCGATAAAGGTAGTGTTATGCTATCAAATTTGTGTGAAACTATCTTTGCCTTAGATAGTTTTTGAAACAAGAATTTTGTCACATTTTTTTAGCAGTCTAGCATTGTTATGCTACCTAAAACATTTTAGATATTTTTTCATAAGCCTTCTTGCATAGAGTTGAAATTTGTTCCTAAATTTTCAAACTAATCCAAGTGTACCTTTTTGACCCTTTTTCTAGCACAGTTATGCCATTCACTTTTGTCTAGATTATTTGTCAAAATAATTAAATTTTATACCATTATTTGTGAGAAAATAAACTATCTCTAAAGTGCCTTTTGTTTCATACCTTATACCTATTTAATCAAGTCCATGTCCTAGAATAAAATTCTCAGTGTTTTTTAGAAGTGTTTCAAATATGTTAGATTAAAAATTTCATCTATTTCAAAGTCTATCTTTTGACACCGTTTGGCCAAGAGTCCTAGCGCATCCCTTTTTTGAGCCTATTTTTTGACACTAGTTTGGCCAAAATACCCAGAAACTTTTTATTTCCTAGATTAGACTAATTTGAAATACTTCAACCTTAGAGTTTGGCATTTCAATTTTTGATCTATCTACTTGATCTTTTTTGTATAAGTGTGTAAAATTAGACATTTAATGTTAACTTGTTTTATCACAAAGCATTACATAAACCTTTCCATCCTTTTGATGAATCTAGATCAAGTTTAAACATCAGATTTTAGACATTATATTTTTAGATTTTGTAGAACTCTCTTCCATTTCTATCACAAAACATTTATTATGGATCCCAACATGTATTCCTACACTCGTAGTGGACTCATGTACGATCCAAGGATTAGTAATGTGATTGTGCAAGAAGAAATGGTACAAGACCCTTATATAGATAATATTACTTATGATATGGATCCTTATCCCTCTTATAATACTCAAATAGGGGCACAAAGAAAAGATCCATTAGATAACTATTTGTTTAATACACCACCTTATTTAGAATAAGACCAAGAACAAACTACACAATACCTAGCTACAATACCCACAACTGTTGAACCAATTCCTCAATAGTCATGCTCTAATAATATACTTTCCACATATGATCCATTTTTATTTGAGTGTCATTTTTTGGAGAACAAAGATGAGATTTTGGTTTGAGCCATAGATTTAGGGGCCAAGTTTCCATCAAACTACCCCATGAGAATTTACGAAGTCTAGTAAGAATGCTTCACAACATATTTCACGATCAACAAGATTCTTTTAGCAATCCTTTGGCTCTAGTCCAAATAACATATTACGAATCTAATATGACTAATAGAGAAAAAACCTCATGGAAGACCACTTTAACCAAATGCAAATGCCATATCAATCCTACCTGAATCTAGCATGCAATTTTAATCAGATGACCATGGTAAGCAAACCTCTTATTGACTTAGTTCCTTCAATAAGAGTTTTGATAGAGTTAATTGGTTTAGACAATCAATGTTTAGGCCCATTCATGAATAACACTTTAGTCAAAAACTTATTTCATGCCCCAATAATTAAAGAAGTCTCTTTTACTTCTACGTAACATAGTGTTGAAAATATAGTGGACAATGCACAAGTAACATCCAATCCATACCAAAGTAGTATTTATATGCTAGTAGATATCCAATAAAATGTACATTTAGTTAACACTACAAGTGGTTCTCAAAATTAGGGAGTATGAGTTTCTACATCCCAACCTCAACCAACTACTTCATCAAGCATGTAACCAATAGGATTAGGTAGTCAACCAGCAACCAATGTCATGCCTCAATAATAGAATGTGATGAATCCTACTCCTCACTAACAAGTGGTGAGTAATATTTCATAATAACAGGTATAATCTAGTGTACCAATGCAACATATCCTAAATATATTGCCACCTTAACAAGAGGAAACTAAAGTTCCACCTCATTAGGTAGTGGCAAATATACCTCTTCAGTTATAGACTAGTTTACCAATCCAAAACTAAATGATGACTATCCAACAATGTGTAAATATTAGTTAGTGATAGATTCCAAATATTCAATATTCATTCACTTCCCAACAAGTATTCATGAAACAAGGAGGCTCCCATGTTTCTCAAGTACCTACTAGGAAACAATTGGTTTAAAATATGCCACAAGTTTAGAGACAGGGCCTTGGTTCACAAGTTCCCACTCAAGAATAAGGTTAGATTAGTTGGAACCATATCCCTTTTCAACCAAAACATGTACAATATAGTTATATCCCTCCATTTCAACCATAAAATCCTCTAGGTCAAACCTTCATAGCCAACCCAAACTAGAATATCACACAACCAAATGTGCAATTTCAAGTACATCCTAATCCATGTATGCATATTCTTGGTCCATTTCTTAACCAAACCAACATACCCCAATAGATATCTCCATAATACTTTGGTAAAAGTGTCCCACTTATGTCCTCTCAACCATCTACCTAGACTAATGTTCTCCCTCAAACTAATGGTCCTTCTAGTTTCCTAGCCCAAAAATTGTAATAGATGAAGGATGCAATTGCTACCATTCAAGCTGGGAAATAGACTAAAAAGTTTAAGTTGGATTACATGTGTTCTTATCCATTCAACATGGATTAATTTTATATACCATTTCCTCTAGGATACAAACCACCAAAATTTGAAAAATATAAAGGGAAAGGTGACCCTAAAGCCCATTTAACCAAGTTCTTTATTGCATGTTAACCAGTGGCATATAATGATGTATACCTTTTGTTGTTGTTTCCAAGGAGCTTGGCTAGACAAGCCTTAGAGTGGTTCTTAAATTTGTTTAAGAATTTAGTAACAAATTTTGATGATCTTTTTGATAAGTTTATGTAGCACTTTTCTTATAATCTCAAACATGAGATTTCATTGGTTGACTTGAACAAAGCAAAATAAAAACCTGGTGAGAGTTTTGCAAATTATCTATAGTAATGCAGAGTCCTTGTAAGCTAATTCACCCACAATTTGCTAGATAAAAAATTAGATACTATGTTTACTAAAATTTTGTATAGTGAGATAGCTTATGATCTGGAACTACAATGTGCACATACTTTCAAGGAGATAATTGACAAAGGCTTGTTTATTGAGTGAGCCTTTATTAATAAAGGGATCATCAAGTTTACTTCAACTAATCAGAATCAATGTACCAATTAGGGAAGTGGCCAAAAATAACATCCAATCCAAGTACAAGCATCACAACCAACACAGGATAATAACCAAGATAGACCAAAGCAATTTAATCACTAAAGGAATGTTGTGGGTAATAGAGTAACTATGTCACGTCATGTCTAAATAATGTAAACATCATCTACACCACCTTTTTAGGTTACTCCTACCCAAAAAGCTCTCCAACCAATACCACAAGCATAACAACCAAGACCCACACAACAAATACAACAACCTTTACCATTGTAAACCCTCTTTCAAGAATAATTTTGCCTATTTGTCATGTATTTAGTGACCTAGGAGAGCATAATAAGGATGTATTTCACAAAATTGCCACTAATAATCTGATTAGTTGGCCTATACCAAAACATTATCTACAAGGTGTTCCTTATCCTAATTGGTACCATGAAAATTATTTTTGTGAATATCATTGGGTCAACTGGCATAATCTATGAAGATGTGTGTAAATCAAACATTTGATTAATAATATGTTGGAGGATGCGGTAACATTAGATAATGGTGATTCCACCTCTAATGAAATTCTTGGGATTTATCAAAACCCTTTTCCCCAACATAACACCCAACAATAACATAAAAATCAGCAATAAAAACAACACTGATTAGTGAAACAATAAAATTAACAGTATTAAAATTAAAGGCCAAACTAGTAGAACTAGCAGAATCAATAGAATCAATAAAAAAACCATAATGTCAAAATAATGGACAAAACTAAGGTCATAATGATAACAACCAACAAACTTACCATGCATTTTCACATGGCTACAATAGGGTTGTAGGTCATATTATAGAGGGTAGCATTAATACCATCTCTGTTAATCCTACACCAAGCACTAATCAATCTAGACCATTGCTAAACAATATCACTCAACTAAATTACATGGATAATCCTTATTTAATCTAGGACCACACATAGGTGAACCAAAAAATTGGGACTTCCACTTTTAGACTTTATACTGATGACTTGCCCTTACCACGTGACCACATATAATTGCATCGATAATCGAGACTTGTCCTATCTGGTCCCACACTATTCCTAGCATTTATTTGTAATTATGGTCTAGCATCTAGCCCCAATTGTGCAATCATAACTCAGAGGTCAAAGATTACTATCATAGGCCCATAACCATCTACCACTTTGTCTATTTTCCAACCAACCATTCAGCCTCAGAATAAACCATTCACAATTTACCAAGATAAGAAGTTTGATATTGTGGAACAATTGCAGAAGATATTAGCATAGATCTCTATTTTAGATTTGTTTTTAATGTAAAAAATCCACAAGAACATTTTGAATGATTTTTTAACCCAATCCATTTTTGTCAATGACATATCCCCTAATAAATTTCAAGCTTTGGTTTGACACCTAGCTCTAGCCCAATAAGTCACATTCAAGCAAAGTAATATGTCTTCCCTTGGACCACTCCATAATAATCCATTGCACATAGAAGTTTATATAAAGAATCATAAAGTGAAATGTGTCCTTATAAATAATGGATCAGGCCTCAATTTAGTGTTTCTAAAGCTCATCAAACTTCTTGGGTATATAATGGTAGATCTCTAGCCAAAAATGATAACTATCAAAGCCTATGATAATCAGGAGAGAGAATCACAAAGAACCATTAACTTACCAGTTATCATTGGGCCTTTGACCCATGATACACTTTTCTATGTGCTTGATCTTGAGTTGTATAATATGTTTCTAGGAAGGCCTTGGTTACATGAGATTCATGCAGTCCCATCAACATTGCACCAATGTATCAAGTTCTCTCATTTAGGGATGGAAGTAAATATTCTAAGAGATTTGCACCCATATGAGCACTGCAAGCACCTCAAGGCTGAGTTTCAAAGCTATAATTACCAATACGGCATGAATCTAAGTTCCAAGTAGGATAAAGGAAATACCATACTTATTGATTCTCCAAAGGATAATTGCATAGATCCTAATACCTTGGATTCTATTTCCCACATGCCACCTATTAAAACTTCCAATCATTTTACCGTTTTATCTAATGGCCCAGGGGAGTAAGTGACCCATGATACCTTTTATATTACCAATCTTCCTCAGGATCCTAAGACTTTTGGAAGACCTAAAGTCACTCCACACATGTATTGGTAATGAAAAGGTAAAGATAAAGTTCATAATCCAAGACTAGTCATGTTCATACCAACATCTGACCAAGAACAAAACCCTCTCAAAAGAGATAAATCATGGTTATATGATGATAAATTAGCTAATTGTTATAAGAGCGCCAAGTATCCTATTCCCAATAAGATCATGGAAAATCAAGATTATGAAGGAAGAGGCCTCAGACTTAATCAATAAGGAACTATTGAGCTAATTTCTATGACTAAATATAAAAGACCTTATGGACTTGGATTTAAATCACTTAGGGGTGACCCCACATATCTTATTCGAGTTCCATCATAAGTGGATAGTGATGATGGTACTGATAGTGAAGCAGAGTCTGATCATAGCCTCACCTTTGATGACCTAGTTAAGATTAACCTACTTGATGAAAATACCATTTATACCCTCACCCTAGTCATTCATCATAACCCATTGCCATTATACTATCCCTAATTGATAGATTGGGACCAACAAGAATCTAAATTTTTGATTGATGAGTTTCATAATGATGAGGCATTATGTGACTTTTTAGGCCTTAGAGACAATGTTCCATTGGGAGATCATAAATTAGGATTCTCAATTACATTAGATCTTGAAGCCTATTTTAAAGAGTGGGTGAACACCCTTAGCCAAAAACAAATAAATAAAACATTGAGGTCCCTAAGTGAAAATATCTTTGAGGTAATTTTTGACCAGGTATAAAGTAAAGATAAAGGCTAGTCTAGTGGTGAAAACCTATTTCAGGTGCCATTAGATGGGGATGTTCATTCTTCTTCAAATTTAGACTAGGAGACCACCAATGATGAACTTGTATATAGATCTAAGTTTAGTTTTTTACAATAAGTGTTTGATCAAATTCTTTAAAAATTTATAATTTTTTTTATCACATGGCTAGATCTCCCATTGGGGGACTCATATTCATCATGCCTAGGATAATTTAAAGATCAAATCTTAACAGAGGACCCTGATATAGTCTAATATTTCAAGTCTTTACCTACTATCCTAGAAGATAGCTTGACCCTTCTAGTTGAAGATATGATAGAGGTAAACATTAGGACTCCATCAGAACCAAAATGGATAAAATTAGGGATGTCCCTCACTGATGAGGAACATGCAATATTTATAGCTTTGTTGAGAGAATTTGTAGATATCTTTACATGGGCTAATTCTAACATGCCAAGTTTGGACCCCACCTTGGTTCTACACCACCTTGTGGTCAATATTGATGCCAAATCGGTAAAACAAAAGTTGTGTAAGATTCATCCTGACATTGCTATCTTGGTAAAGAAAGAGTTAGAAAAAATCTTAAAATCTGAATATATCTGATCCATTGACTACTCAGAATGGATATCTAATGTTATACCTATTAGAAAAAAGCCTGAAAGAATTAGAATCTATACTATTTTTTTAGATATAAACAAATCTTTCCCAAAAGATGACTTAACATTTCATAATATTGACATGATAATTGAATCTAAAGTGGGTTTGAAATGCTTTCACTCATGGATGGCTTTTCAATATACAACCAGATTAGAATAGCATTAGAAGACCAACATAAAATAATGTTCACCACTCCATGGGGAACATTTTGTTATCAGGTAATGCCATTTGATCTTAAGATTGTTGGAGCTACATTTCAAAGAGCCATGACTATCATATTCCATGATATGATGCATGATATTATTGAAGACTACGTTGATGACATACTAGGTAAATAAAAAATTAGGGCCAACCATCCAATAATATTATGTAGAATATTTGAAAGACTACATGAGTACAAAGCTTGATTTAATCCAAAAACATGTGTGTTTGGAGTAATCTCAGGAAATTTACTTATCTTCATTATGTCTTGTAGGGGAATTGAAGTTGATTCAACCAAAGTCCATGTTATAATCGATATGTTTCCACCAACCAATTTGAAGCAAATCCATAGTTTATAGGGAAAGATCCAGTCAATTAGACACTTCATCTCTTAGTCAGTAGATAAATGTCATCCATTTTCACATATTTTAAATAAGGAAGTTATATTTCACTAGGATGATCACTACCAAATAACTTATCAACAACTGAAAGACTATCTAGCTAATCCACCTATTTTTTTACCTCCTATATTATGAAATTTGTTCTTATTGTATCTATCAGGGACTAACAATGCCTTAGGGGCACTTTTGTATCAACATGATAACAATGGAAAAGATCATGTAGTATACTACTTAAGATGTACCTTGGTCACATATGAACACAACTATGTAGCTATTGAATTTTTTTGTCTTGCTATGGTATTTGTAGCTCAAAAACTTTACCATTACATGTTGAAAAATAAAACCATGGTCATTTCAAAAGTAGATCTGCTCAAGCTAAAATAGTTTTACAAGGTAGAATGGCCAAGTGGATCATGCTTCTTAGTGAGTTTGACATAGATTATGTAAATCAGAAGGCAATCAAGGGATAGGTCCTTACAGATCAACTTGCTAAAGCACCTCTTTTAGACATAAATCCACTCACATTTCAATTTCTTGATGAATCCATAATGACCATCATTGACACACATCTTGAGGAGTAGTACCACAAGCTATATTTTGATGGATCATTCACAACACATGGATTGGGGGCAGGCCTCCTATTTATTACACCACAAGGGGATCTAATCCCTAAGTCATTCAAGATCAACTTTCCTTGTACTAATAACATGGTTTAATATGAAGCACTTGTTGTATGTCTTTGCCAAGTAGTACAATGGAACTAATCTAAAGGTTTATGGTGATTTTCAATTAATCATCAATTAGATCACACACCATTTTTAGACCAAATATTACCAGTTAGTTCCATATAAATCCATGGTCGATACTCTCAAACAAGGGTTAGTAATATAACTATAAATGTCATGGCTACTATTAGCTCTCTAGTTTGACAAATAGATAAAGCTAGAGAGTATCAGTTCCTCATCAAAAATTTGGTCGCACTAGCTTATGAACCTTTAACTATGGAAATGATTTGTGATATTATTGGCCATGATTCTATTTGGTATTCATGCCTTTATAACTATCTTCATGACCAAGTTATAACACCTAACCTATCTTGAAAATAAACCAAAGCCTTTATTTATCACTCCACTTGCTATACTCTACTTAGATCAACCCTTTACCATCATAGTTTTGATGGAACTTTTATTCATTATTTAACTTTGGTAGAATCTACACTAGTGTTAAGAGAATTTCATGAAGGGGTATGTGGAGCTCATTCTAACGAGGTTATCCTATCCAAAAAGATCTTGTGTACTAGTTACTATTGGGCCATAATAGACACAGATACAATTGCATATGTAAAGAAATGCAACAAATGTTAATGGCATGCCAATTTGATTCATTCCCCCACAAAAAATCTAAAAGCAATGTTGACACCATGGTCATTTGCTACATGGAGACTCAACCTCATTGGGAAGATCAACCCCACTTCATTTCATGGCCATAAACATATCCTTACTACCACCAAATATTTCACTAAGTGGATTGAAGCTATACCCTTTACATGACTAGAAAGCAAATTTCCAAATTCATCTTCAACCATCTCATTTGCTACTATGATATCCCCTTTAACATTATATCTAATAATGGAGGATCATTCAAGAACAAGGATGTCAATAAGCTATGTATTGAATATAACATCATGCAACATTTTTTATGGCATATTACCCTCAAGGTAATAGCCAAGCTAAAGGATCCAATAAAACCATTGTTAACATTCTTAAAATTATTGTCAATGATACTAGTCATGATTGGCACCTATAGATATTCCATGCCCTTTGGGCATACTTGACTAATCATCATACCCCCATTAGAGCCACTCCATACTCAATTGTTTATGGTACTGAAGACATCCTTCCCATTGAGGTTGAGTTGCCTTCACTATGTATATATTTTAAGCATGCCCTAGATGATCATGAATTTTGAGTATCTCACCTACAAGAGATAGACTTGCTTGATGAAAAATGCACAACTACACTCAATAATCTTTAGGCATATCAAAACTGACTCAAAGGCCACTATAATTGACATGTCAAGTATAGAACATTTAAACTTGGTGATCTTATTCTTATAGAAAACCAAAAGAATAACATGGATAAGAATAAGCATAAAGGTAAATTCAAACCAAATTAGATATGTCCTTTCATCATTACTACAAATTATGGATTAGGAGCATACAAACTTGCCACACCAAATGGGGATGAACTTCATGAGCTGATGAATATTATTCACCTTAAGTGGTACTATGTTTGAGTGCTAGGGTGCATTGTCTATAAGGACCATTTTAGTTGTGCCATTTTGTCCCTTTTATTCTTTGTGTGAATATCATGCTTGTCATTCCTCTTATCCCATTCCATTCACTTTACCGTTTCATTCTATTTACCAAGAATGTGTTAAATCCTATCTACTCGGCCCATTTGACCTTGGTTTTTCCCATTAAATGCACATTTTTAGCACCAAGGAATCTAATTAGTTTCATCATTTATTTCAAGTAATTCAGATAGAGATCATATTTTGGAGCAATATGATAGAAGTTTTGGTAGTTACATCCTTCATTTGTGGTTCCGTTTTTATCACTGATCTTGCTACTAATTATAACTACCTTTAGGAAAATTAGTACCATTAATCTATGACATTGTGTCCTAGTTATAAATTCCTATGGGAAAAATATGGGTAATCTTTGTTTATTAAACCTTGATGTACCAACTTGCCATTTTCTATGCCATACTATGCCTTTTTACTAACTGTGCCTATTTTGTTTAAATTGATAGCTACGCTAGTCAGGTCCCTCCACTATAAATGTGGAACTATAGTGACTTGAGGTCTTACTATGGGACTATGTAGGTAATGCTCAATAATTATTGAGGTTAGTTTAATCACCCCTATACCATGCTCTTTCCATTTTTTGAGAAACCTAAGTTTGAATACTCTCACCATTTTATGAACAACCTAAGTTTGAATGCTCTCACCATTTTGAAAGCAACCTAAGTTTGAATGCTCTCACCATTTTGTGAGAAACCTAAGCCACACTCTCTTTGTTTTTCAATCTTGAACCATTTAGTGTCTCATCATTCTTGATCGAGTTGAGATACTTCAAAAATTCTAAAAATAATTGTAAAAATAGTAGAAAAGAACTAAAACACTGACCACTTCTTTGCCTTAAGGATTCTGGGAACCCTTACTAAGTTGAAATAAAACCACTTGTCACTTAGTTTCTCCATCATTTTTGGCCTTTTCTCCCATGTACTTATCATTTTTTAAGACTATTCCTTTTATTCTATCACATCCATTCTATTTATTTTCGTCAGTTCTCATTTTCTTCCCATTTCCTAGGAGAACTACATTTGGCCTAATGTTTTTGTTGGATATTACATCCATGAAACTATGTAGGTAAGATCCACTTACTTAGTTCATTTGGAGATAGCTCATCCACCCTCTTCCTTTTCTTTTATTCCCCCATTTTATTCATTTGTTAAGTTCTCACCTATTTTCTAGGGGCAATGTTTATATGGTTTCTATTGCATTGTTTATTTGTTTATTTATTTTTACTTATTTTGTTTGTTTGCCTATTTATTTTATTTTAACACAATTTCCTTGATTCATTCTATGTGCATTCATTGGGTGATTATTTGTGTGCACCTATACTTGAATCTATCCATATTCATCTGCTAACAATAACATCATGGTTTTTATCATTAGTGCATTGTTTTGTATTGAGTATTGGATTTTGGGAGTCAGTCCTTATGCATATTTTAGCTAAGTCCTCATGATGTTATGCAATAATGCCTACTAACATGTTTTATAACAAAAATTAGGTTCAAGAAGTCTATTCAGTAATTGGTGACATTGACATCTCTTCAGCACCAACATCCTGATTTAATCCCATTCATATCCCAAATAGATTAATTAAGTAAATGAAAGAATTTAAACCTTTGTTAGTTTTGATGAGCATCTCCCTACTAATAGGTTATTCTAATTCATCATTTTCCCTCTGTGTTAAGTTACCCTCATCATTAGCCAATCAATCATGTTTGCCATAATCAAGGTATAATGTTTACAACCATCTATGGGAAAATCATTACACACCATCCCACCTACATTTCTCAATGATTATAACCACCTTTAGTAAAATCATTGTATTTTTCCCGTTTTACTTTTTATTCTCATACAAGGGCATGTGTTATCTTGTTTGTCTATCCTAACTGGGGTAGCTCCATCTTCTCAATGATTATAATTACCTTTGGGAAAATCATTGTGATATCATACCACGTTACCACTATTAGGGTACAATACTTATAACCACATTTAATAAATCCATTACACACCATCCCAATTGCATTCTCAATGATTTTGACTACTTTTTCAATATCATTGTGTTCTCCTCCCATCATTTTCCTTTTCTTTGGTCCTCTCATCTCCATTTTTTCTTTTAAGGGACCACTTTTTGACATTTCCTTATGCCAATCATTCCCTCAAAGGGGCATCATGTAGTTTGTTCATCATAATTAAAGCTATAGGCATACATGAACTTTTCATTATTTGAGAAGACATTACTATGCTTATAGCTTGTAATTCCTTCCTAAATAGGGGCAAACTGTAGACACCTAAATCTGGCCATTGATAACCTCTAATTAGGCTTTTGACCAATTTCCATCAAAATACATAATTTGGCCTAAAAACACTAAAACATGTTAAATAATGTGAAACTAACATATTCAAGTGTCAATTTTGGCTAGAGTATCATTAAATGGAGCAATGCAATTTATGGGCTAGCTAACTCTGAATAGATCATTTTGAGTCAAAATACCAATTTTGCACCTGGGTGCTTTGGATTTCTTTTTCTATCAAATTTCTTATACCAGACACATGCCTTTGTTATTTTTCATTGACAACATCCTAAATGGGATAAAGGTTCCAATACATCTAACATCAACTTCCAATTCCAATCCAATAAAATTTCAATCCAATAATAAGGCATTCTAATTAATTTGAGTAATTTGTGCACAAAGTGCTTAATCATGTTTAAGATCTAATTAAACCAAATTAGAGCCTAATTAATAATTCCATGGAAACTTGTTGAATACTTATTTTTAGAAATGAATATTGAATATCTACATCATCAGGTGACATCATTTCTTAGAAAGACATCCCTAGGCCATAAATACATAAAATATTAGGGTTAACCCCTCCCATGCCTCTTAAAATCCCCTCTATCCTAAATACTAATGAGCCTATTTATGTATTTTAGTTACATAATTTAATTAATTCATGACCACACATCTCAATCTTGAGATAGATGATCATGGTTGATTCTAGTCATTCTTAAAAATATATAAATAGAGAGGAAATTAACATCATTTTTAAGCTCTCACATGCCAAATTTATAATGCTAAACTGATTCCAAAAATTCATTAAAATTAGTGTTATAATATCCAAATATTTATCCAAGCCAAGCCAAGCCAAGCTAAAGCCACAAGGTGTCAAGGAGAAGAGGAGATAGCCAAGCCTCCTTTGATGAAAACTTCATGAGCACAAGCTGAGAAAGCCACTACTACAAGCTAATTTGGAGCATTCAAGGTAGGTGAAATATTTGTTCTCTTTCATGTTTTATTTGTGTTTTCATTCTATTATTGTTAACTAATCTCAACCAAGTAACTAGGCCTAGAGATGTATGTTAGCCAGTGTGTTGGTTTTTGAATTTGATTTCATTTTGTCACTAACAAGATACTAACACCTCTCTTGAGTCAAATTCCTAGTCTACAAGCACTATGCCTAATACTAGTAGCCCATTATTTGGACAACAATATACCCCAATTTAGTGGGTAGCCTACAACAATAACGTCCATACTTAGGAAATTACTGGGCTATTATGCGAGCTACACTACTAGTCCTTTGACCACACCAACAACATGTACTTCTATAGAATCCATGGAGACACATCATCCATATGCTGTAATTATCCTTATACAAAGTTCATTCAACATAGGTAGTGGCATAATGTTACAAGATGCACTAGAGTCGAACATGTATTTATGGAAAATTAATACATTAATCAACAAGGTGGTATAGAATGGGTCAACATCCGTCTAAATCTCTACTAATATTGTTCCCAAATACACCTCTAGGTGATGTTCAAGGGACTCTAAGGTGTTCTCACTTTCCATAGGGAAAGCAAGAGAAGGCTTAGCTTCAATAATCTCATTGGTAGTAAATTTATTGATGAATCCCAAAGACTTAAAATCTCTTCTCCTATGCTCTAGAATTTTGAGCAATTCCACAAAAGGCACTATGACCTTCAATTGACTCAATATATGGGCTATGCCA
The DNA here is from genome assembly GCA_037957365.1 of Torreya grandis. Taxonomy (NCBI): domain Eukaryota; kingdom Viridiplantae; phylum Streptophyta; class Pinopsida; order Cupressales; family Taxaceae; genus Torreya; species Torreya grandis. Next base: position 5,299,685 of record JARHVA010000430.1, read on the forward strand.
CAAATACTATATTTGGGTAGAGTGTTAATAGTTAGATTAGTGACACTCTCATTTGGGATACACCCCTCAAGAGTCAGGGGGAGAGGAGTAGGAAAACCCACATGTTTTACTTTACTCTTCAAGGGATTCTTCCTAGGTTCATCCTTCTTGGGAATACTAGACAATAGGGGAGTTATAATCTTAGCCTAGGTACCTTTTGGATTGACATTATAAGGTGTATAACCAGGCTTGGTGGAATTTTAGACCTCCTTATTCCCTTTAGTCTCTGTTTTAGTGGTATCATAATCTTTATCTTTTAGAGGAGTGTTTTGATCTTTACTTCTAAAATTGTATGCCTTATTCTCTTGGAAAATTTCTATATGGATCATCAATTACTAATCCTCAATCAAAGGAGGTGAATCTCCATACTTATATTTCATCATTGACCTTAGAAACTTAAAGTCATGAATAGGTAGTTCATATTCATGTATCATATTTATCTCACAGATGAAATTTAGGGTTAGGACCCTTACCTTTTCACATGCTCTTGAGAATGCTTGAGTAGTGGTAGCACTTATCAGATCTATATATGGGTAAGTAACCATCACATATAGTTCAAAAATTTGGAAATTAAAACATTTATATGATGGAGTGTCTTCATAATCAAGGACATTTTGAGCACTCAACTTCTTCTTAGAAAGTGTAACTTTCCATTACTTGGAATTCAATAATGTAGATATCATCTTCATCAGATGTAGATTCAAGCCTTTCACATCTTGACCATCACCATTAGCTATGTTACATGGGAGATGAGGGAGGAATCACTTATCACACTAGTCAATATCAAAATTGACTACATTAACCTTTACAACCAGAGGATCTGGTACTTCCCTTCCAGCCCCTCAGTCTTGGTTTGTTTCATGTTTGTCATCCCTTGCTATCCCCTTTCCATTATCATTAGTCTTGGCTTGGAAGGATAGCCTATTTTGAACCTAATCCCTAGGATGATTCCTTTTCTCCCTCTTTTGATCCCTCCTATCATAATGGTTAGAAGAACCCTAAGATAGTCCTTTTTCTACTCTGTGCAACTTGTAAGAGATCTCTTTCACATCAATAGCTAGAGTCTTCATGGTTTCCTCCAAATATACACTCTTGGGGAGGATTGAGGTTTTTTAGGATTTACTAGCTTGACATCATCCCTCTTGTTTAAAGGCTTACCCATAGCTTTGATGTTGTTCTCTATTTGGATAGCCAAATTAAATTCCATCCTTAAATTTATGGGAACCTTATCTCTGAGATAGTAGGCTGATTTCTTGTCAAATACATCACAATATTTAATAAAAGAAGCAACACCAATGGGATAATGTCCTCTTAAACCATTATTAATACCTTACTAAATCTATAATTAAAATCTTTGACACACTCATTAGGATTTTTCTTGAGGCTCTCAAATTTGGCAAGTAAGAATCTGGGATCAATGCTATTACTGAATTGCATCTTAAATGCCTCAATCATGGCTTATCATGTGTCTATGTATCCATCAGGGAGGGATTTGAACCACTCCTAGGCCTCTTATTCAAGTGTGTTCATAAAGAGATTTATGCACACATCTTCTAGATCAATTTCATAATCTTCAATAACATTCCAGAAGGTTTTCAAATGTTGTTCCCTAGACATTACATTATTCCCTTGAAATTTAAGTATAATATTCCTTACTTTTATGGGAAATTCATTAGGTAAACTAGGCATATAATTGAAGTTAATAGGTATAAACCTTGGGAACATAAATGGTCTATGTCTATTAGCCAAACCTTGGTCATCTTCTCTATCATTGTCATTGCCTAAATTAAACATCCTCCTTCTTAGATCATGGTCTCCCATATCTGAATCTAAAGATGAAGGTGAACTGGGGGATGAATGAGGATGAGTAATAGGTGAAGGAATTGAAGGAGGATAAGTATACTAAAGCCTTAATGTCCTAGAAGGATGAGAAAGACTTATTTGTGGAGAAGGAGCTTGATTTACAGGGAACTCAAATTTATTGAATGCACTCTGATATCCTTCAACCAAAGGGATATTAGAGAAAAGGGGGTAAATATAATCAGGGAAAAAATGATTAGGTCTTATCAAGTTTTGGACTATAATAGGCTTATACACTTGTCTCCTTTTGGATGGAGAATTTAACTCAGGGATAAGATCTTTAGATGGATCTTTCTGAAAAGAAGACCTAGTACCCTCAAGATTCATAGATATAAAGAAAAATATTCAAGATAGAAAAGAGTACTTATAGTAGGCACTAATAAATTAACTTTATGTAATGTATTTTCTACTAGAATCAAATATTCTAGACTAGAAAAAATAAAACTACACACAACAACTGATAGAATGTAAAATTTTAGACATTGAAAATAACTCCAAGAATGTTGTAAAACTTCTCACAGCACATGGGTGAAAATACCTATTGGAGTCACCAAGAAAGGCTTTAAATATGTTAATGAACCAAAGATGAACAAATTTATGTAGTAATTGTAGATAAAAAAATTAAAAAAACACTTATAGATCTCTATAAGAGTCCTCGATAATGTAGGCTATAAGAGATCTCCCCAACAATGATGATAGAAAGATGTTGGTTCCTAGTTGTACACCTCTATCACTTGGACTTGAAAAATTAAAAGATAGTGGAAAGAAAATATGGAAAACTTGATTAATATATCATTTTATTTTGGGAAAGGTTTGACATCATGACTAGACTGAATGTAGAAAATGACTGGGAGGTACCTATAAAGGGTATGGCCAGTTCTCTACTACTTCTAGCTCTACTTGAACCAAGGTGAGAGGACCTAAGTGGTAGATTCACTCAGATTAAGGGATTTTTTGATTCAATCTTCATGGGGATTGTTAGCACAAGGGAATACAAATCTAACTAGAACACAACCAAGCTTACTCAATCCACCCAATAAGGGTTGTCACACAGAGTGAGCAAATGTTCTAGGCCATACACTAGCCACTAAAGATAGATATGGACATGATTAAAACTTCCATTCTAAATAATCTTCAACAATAGAGGGATAAATAAGAGATTGTAATGATGATCTCCAATGCATAAAATGGAAACACATACTAAGTATATAATATTTATATACTCAAAGGCAAACAACATTTTGAATATGCAGAGGATGTGTTATATGCAGGGTAAAATAGGGTAGGACAAAATTATCAGTTAATATAGATTAAATTAGATGGTTAATAGATGAGCACAAAGACTTTCAAATAAACTTCTATGTCACCTTTACCAACAAATGTACCATAGATCTAAAATAAATGAAACTAAAAGGATGTAAAAATGATATCCTTCAAAAATCCTTTATACTTGAATTTGTAAGCCTAGGAATACCCTTAAAAAGGATATCAATACCCTATTCTCAAATCTCAAAGTAAAAAGGATTTTATAATCTATATATAAATTTTAAATGACCACCATAAAGATGAATACATCAGATCACCAATCAACTAAGCATGTCAAACATGGCATTGTACTTCAACAATAAAAAGAGAATGGAAAACACAAGTAAATTTCATTTATCAATTGAATTGGAAATGAGTACAATGTATATTGAAAAATATAATAGATTAACATCGTGCAATAAATTTTTTTGACAAGGGAGACATGTATAATGCTCTTAAAGCTTGACAAAGATTTTACATTAGATATCAATTTGGCACCAGAAGTATTACATAGTGAGAAATATTTGAGGCTATATCTCTTGACTTAAAAAAATTAACCAACCTTTGTAAAGGTACATAACCCCTTTACTTATACAATTGAGCTAAGCCTAGCATATTCCTAAAGATGCTCCAGTTGGAAGATTCCTTTATGGGCTTAGAGTCTATTAGACCTTGTAACAAACATGATTCCTCAGATTATGCTCATGATCCTATGATGATGGAATGCTTGACCCTCCATGAAGGTATAATATTTCTAGTTATCCATGTGAAGGATGATCTTGCAAGGGACAAAACAAACCTTTGTCCTCTTGCATAACAAACAAACACATCCCTTTCTTATGGACATGACACTATTAGGTAAAGTAAAATGGTTTCCAAGTGGGAAACAAGAAAAGAAAAAGGGAGAGAAGAGAAAAGAGAATTAGTTCCATCTTGAAAGAAACCAAAATATCCTACTAGGTACCAGAGTAAATAATAGAATCCTTTACCAACCTATTATTTTACTTGGTATATTATTTAAGAATGGGGGTGAGACTACCTTAGTCTAGGCCTATTTGGTATTTAAATTTGACTTTATACTCCTCAATCTAGGTGGAAATCTTTTGAAGCATGGTTTTCTTCCATCCAATGAGTTCTTTGAGCTAGTCACAAGATTTCTCAAGTGACACTAATTGGTTTATCTTAATAACATCAAAGGACTCTCGTGGTGCATCAATGAGGTTATTTAGAGTAGCGCACACTACCTCCTTCCCCAAATAATTCTCACCATCAAGGCTCACCATCTTTATTAACATAGCATCTATCTCTTTTGTTATAGTCTTGGGGGAATGCTCTTCTCCTTTTAAATTGAAGATCTCATCTTTAAGCATCATAAGGCGATGCTTGATTGCCAGTTGATATTCCTTGGGCCTTTTGTGATCATTTAGAGAAATGATATTCTCTATAATCAAAGTGTCTGTGCCTATATTATAGACCTCATCCATCTTCTACTGAGATTCTTCCCATTTTTTGGTATCTACCTTTTGGGAAAACATCTAGGCATCACACTCCTTTTTATTGTCCACTATGTTGTTTAAGAATTTAAATGTTGAGTGGATTATTTATTCTACCCTAATGCCCATGTATTCTTTCCATTATTCTATTGCTCGTTATCTAGGCTTCAAATCATAAATCTAGCTAGAGACAAATGATGCAAATGAGAGATGGAGAGAACTTGGAGCCATGCTAGCAATTGGAGTTAGTACCTCAGGCTCACTTAGTAACTTTTTCAAATACTAGATCATGGCCTAGTTTTCTACCTTCAAATTTTCCATGGTGGCTTTGTCTTCATCTATTTTATGGGCCACCATATTAGCCAAAACTTGTGAGTTATGTTTCAGCTCATTCTTTGATGGTTCCCCTAGACTGTATCTATAGGTAGTGTAAATCTCAAGGGGAGCATCCTTATTCAAAGAATTTAGTGAAGGGATGGTTATCTCCACATTCCTTTCTCTTATAGCAGTGAAAGTGGTCTTGGAATGTGTTTTGGCCTTTTTAGGGGGCTTGGCCTTATGTGCCTGAGTGTTCTTTATTATGTTGATCTCCCCAATTTCACTCATATTATCCCTTTTCTCCTTGATTTATTCCTTGACCTAGAGAAGGGGTCTAGTCTAGAATCTCATTGATGTGGTGGACATTGATGTTAGTCTTGAGATAGTAAAAGGTGGTGTCATTAGAGTGCTCAATGTAAGGAGTGCCATAGGAGTGGGATGTGGGATCAACATAAACTACTCAATATCTTCATCATTCTCTTACTCCTTACCACCTTTATCTAATCCATGTTCCCTTTCCATGTTTGTCTTTATCTGATCCAAAACTTCAAACTCTAACCCAAGATGATGAGAATCCTTGAGCAATTTTTCAATTAACTCCCCTACTCAGCTGACTGGCTGGAAGGATGCATAGCCATTTCACCTCATTTATTTGTTGGAGCCTCAAGCATGGATGAGGCTATGATGATATCCTTTTTGCCTTCAGGAAAATATTCACTAATCATGGCCTCAAGACCTTTATTATGGGTTGGGTCATGGACTTTGATGTGATGAAGGAGACCTCACCATACTTCAATTGAAGCAACACTTCTAGAAGTAACTTCTTTATCATCTTGATTTAAGTTATCAAATTCCTTATTTACTTCTACATGGGTGGGGGTACCCATTTTTAAGATTTTTCCCCCACCTTCCTCTACATTGGCCTTCTCCTCTAGACTCACCTTCTCCTCTAGTTTTGAAATTGACACCTTTGGAGGGGAAGGGACATCTTATAGTGCCTCCATAGCTACCTATGATCCTTTTTTCTCAACCAACACTCCAAAATTAGTGGTGACTTGTGTTTCTTACTGTAGCTCTATTTCATCTCTCTTATTAGATTTATTCAATTCCTTAGATCCACCTTGATCACCTTGGCCTAGTGGTTAGTTGATGACATTATCAACAAATGTCTCCATCTTTGATGAGACCACTTCCTTTTCTTGAAGGGACTAAGCTTGCATGGCCACCTCTACTCTGACTTGTAAAACATCATCAAAAGATAAAAGATCATTTGAGGTTAGAACATCTTCCTCATTACCTTTACTTTATACTACTGATGGACCCTCTTTTGTAAATAATCCCATCACTAGGGCCTTCACTAGGGTTTAAGGCCTTTCCATTGAAGTTATTTGCCAAGTTTTTACTTATGGAAGAGTGAATGCATATTTCTTATTCATCACCTTGATGATGGGCCTACCTTCATCTAAATATTTATCATTGCTCATATCCCTCAACTTTTGGCTATATGAGGACTAGCCATCATTGCTCATATCCCTCAACTTTTGGGTATATGAGGACTAGCCATCATTCTTCTTGACAAGGAGTTCTTTGGAAGGTAGGTCCTTAAACACAACCTCTTTCTTCCTAGTAGGAAATACACTTAGAGGTAGTAGAGCCCTATTAATTCTATTTTGTTTGGGTTCCTCTCCTTCATCCTCACCTCCTCTCTTCCTTGATTATATCTTTGGGGGAGGGGTAATTGTTGGTTGTTATGTTGGTTGAGTAGGTGGAACAATAGCTAAATTGGCCATTAGGATGGCTTTTGGAATGGCTGGCACTATTGGGGATCCCTTTATCAAAATGGATATTGGGGTGGCATAGGCCAATGTAACCTCCCCAATAATAATCTTGTCCTAATTTTTAGCCAAAATTGTTATTTTTGAGAAGGATAGTCTAGCCTTGGACTATGATGTTATTATTGATTTCACATCAATTTGATTAGTGAAATTAACATCACCAAGATTGCACTTCACCTTTCCCTTCAATACCAGTGGTAGATCTAAAGGATCACTACTTTATTTTAAGAGGAAATTTTTTAGCTCTTAAACCTATCTAAGCTCTTGGAGGGTAGGGGTATCATACACATGCATATCAAACCCATATTTTTTCAACCACCTGAAGGTTTTTATCATAATTATAAATTATCTCCAAGGGATGGAATCATTCTTCTTAACATTGAAGTCTATCAGTCTATTTGTGAGATGGCCTAGGCTTCAATATTGGTTTCATTATATACTTTAGATAGTATCATCTTATCATCCACCATGTCTTTGGGGATGGGAGCAATATTTTAAGCAATAACCTTCTACACTATCAACCTTATATAGTCCAATTTTATAACATCCTCTTCGATGGTGTAGTCAGACCAGATATCTTCATAATGTGACTGATATAGAATCACATTAGTCATTATGTTCACCAACCATCTGATATCATAGTTGGGCCTAGGTGGCATCTTATCAATCACATAATAGCCCTTTTCTTGTTCCAATCCCTTTTCTTTGGCAACAAAAGGACATGAATAATGCCTAATTATAAGTGGAAACTTGAAAGGATTATTTATCTTTTTTTCCATCATCTTGTATGGGGGCTACATCTATCAACTCAGCTCCATTACTAATAAATTATCATCTAGGTATCTTGTTAATTAATGTGAACACCTCAAGTAACCACTTATTCTAATATAGGTGAATGTCTTAAATTTAATATAAGAGGAACCATATCTCTAAATTTTTTCCTTGCCTACCTTGGAAATTCTATTAAGGCTTCTCAAAGGAAAGAAAAACACTCATCATAGTGTTGAATAAGCAATTGTAGACCCTACAAAAATTCTTCTTGAAGCCATCCATAGTGATTTCTAGATATATCTCATAAATTCTCATCCCATTGGGGTTCTTGGTGAGCCCCTAAAATGTCCTATTATGAAATAGGTTGTACATTATGTATAAGGACATATAAAATGAACCTATGAATGCCTCTTTTAAAAGAATTATGGTCTGGAGTTGCATCATCTGCCTGTGTAGATTGTCACTCAAAATGGTGGCTCGGTCCAGCTTCTTCTATTTCTCCAACATGTAGATTAAGATTAAGAACATCCAAGGCTAAAATTTCTCCATGGTGGGCATCCCATAAATCTTTGCAGCCATGGAGATGATGTACTAGGTTAACTCATTAAATTCTACTAGTTTCAAAATTTTGGACATTCTAGAGACCTTTTGCCTTCTTTTGGCTAGCCAATAGGAGTTGACAATGTCCCAAATTACTTTGTCATTTTTCTCCATGTACTCCTAGGATTCATATAATGAGTGTAATACTTTTGGGATGGGGTGAAATTTTGAGCATGGTATTGAGGGCCATAAGGGTGAAATAAAAAATAACCAACTGGATACCATTGATGATGGTTCTGATGTTTGGTTGATATACCCTAACACATGAAATAACCAATTTTGGGTATGAGGTAGCCAAGGGGAATGTTGTTTTAGGGGAAATTTAACTCATGCCAAAATTAGAAACTATTAGAAGGGGGTCCAGTTGTTGTAATAAATTCAATAGGGCCACAAAATCTAACCCCTATACATTTGTATCTTTAATCCCATCCAAGATAAAGATAATGTTGTTCTTCATAGGGGTCAAAGATGTTGTCATTTCTCCTTGAATATCTAGTACAATAATTCAAATTTGAACAAACCCTTCACTCAATAAACCCTCTAAATACCTTCCAAATCCTCTCAAATAATATAACACAAGAAGCTAAAATAACTATTATGGCTAATCCAAAGGGTTGCACACAATGGAAGTTAAAAATCTATGAAGAATTCATTGTAATAATTTTTTTGTATTGCACGTATTTAGGGTACACAAATAGCTCGAAGGCATAAATAGAATCTCTAAATTCAAAAGGTAAATTCAAATGAAGGGAAATTCCTTAGTTATAATCCTTTGCATTTTGAAATTAGGGTTACCATTAATGGTTTGAAGCATAATGGCTATTTTCAAACTACCCTCTTTAATCACTTGAGTTTATTTTGTAAAGAGAGAGAGAGGGTGCAAATGTTTATTTTATACTAGGTGATTATCCTCACAATATGTGGACTCATACAAGTGTAAAATATGTTATGGTACCTTTTTAGGCCTTCAGGGACTTTTGCACTTTTTCACTCATTATTTCCTTTGGTGCAGTGGTGCAATATGCCCCAAGATCCTCATGGGATGTAGGAACACCATGTTTCATTATTCAAATTTAAAATATAGGTGTTTAGGCCTTTGAAGACCTTTTAAACCTTTCCCACCAAAAATTGAGGTAATCTTCAAACAGGTGCTGAAACTTAAAAGACCCTAAGGAGCTACCATGTGGCATCACTTTCTTTGCAAGTTTGAGAATTTGGGCCCTAGAGACTTTTTACACCTTTCCCACCAAAAGGTAAGTGGGAAAATCTTCAAAAAGGGCCTAAAACTTATAAATCCTTGAGAACATGTCATGTGTCTAACTTAGATATAAAATTGGACTCTCAATCACTTTCACCTTTACACTATCTTTCTTCATATAGGGAAGGGTGAAATATCCTCTTGACCCCTGATGATAGTCATAGGAGTTCCCTAAGATGACCATGTGTTCTTCATTTAGCTCATTAGGTAATTTCTCACCTCAATCATTAAAACACGTTGAAGGTATAACTTGACAAGTTTATATGGGACCCTAGAACTTTCTCTTAGAGCATGAGGTAGCAAATATTTGCACACAAAGAAGCTTGGATACACTTCTATCTTCTTAGAATGAATCATCCCACCGTGAAACCTTTGATCAAACCCTATAATTCTTTTAGACTTATTGAAAATGGCCTTCATCTTTAGAAAATGTTCTTTGGAATATTTGTTGTGGATAAAAAGCCCAAAACAAAATAACCTAAAAACACTTAAGACCTAAAAGGTAAGGTATGGAATTATTTCAAAACTTTTGGAGTGGAAAAAATGTCTAGAAAAAATAAGTCTTTAAATCTTTTTTCCAAGATAAAAAATCCAAAAGATCTATTTCTATGAGGCATTGTGTTCATGCCAAAAGGGTTGAAAGGTCAAAAGGATGGAACGTTTTCACTCAACAAAAGTAAGACAAAAGACTTGGAAAATTATGAACATGAACTCAACATCCCAAAGGAATATATAGAGATAGGACTAGGACTAGTGACTTAAACATTGATAGTCACCCAATTTGGATTTAGACATTTTATTGACAAGGGTCTAATTACTCTAGTGTAATTTTGGGCACTAACATGAGGTTTATAAGGTAAGGTATATTTTGAAGGAAGGGAAGTAGTTGTAGGCTCAAAAGAAAGAGGTGGTTATTCATGGGCTTCTAAAGCTAAATGAGTGGTTGGTATATTTGATAAGTTGTTCTTACAAAGATGGTTTCTTAGGTTTTGCGATATGATCTTTATGAGCTGGTTTGTAATGAAATTTGACCTTATCTATATTAATTATTGATAATTGTTTTACTATTGTTTATATTCAACATCAATAGAACAAACATCCTTGGTATTTTTTTGATGATTATATATGGGAAAAGTTTTTTGGCTATTAGAAGAAGAAGCTTTAGGAGCTTGTCATTTTTGAGAAGCAGTATTATAATTTTGATGATAGATTTAGATCATGGCTTTATGATTTAAGGTATCACCAAGCATATAGGAGATACCAAATTTAGTAATCCCTCAACAAGTTTCATAAGAATGAAAAATGTTGGGGTGGAACCAACAAAATTGATTAGGGTAATACCATTTAGGAGGATTATAAAGAATTATATTGAAGCAAAGGATTTAAATCAGTTATAAAGAATTATCATTTGTCATGTTATGGTCAGCCTTATGGACTAGATATTTCCATCATTTGATAAAATCATGAGCTGATTCAGTGGGATATTGCTTAGCATTGTTGAAATGGCTAAGGCAATTTTTAGGGAGGTCATTATGTTGAAACTCTTTAACTACAGGATTGACTAAATCCTCAAGTTACTAGATTGAATGATGGGGAAGTTATTTTTACCATTATAATACATCACCAATAAAGTTTTTAACTAGAATTTTAGTTGTGGAAAAAGTATTCGTTTAGATCCACTCTTTATAAATATTACCAAATGCTTTAAGAAAGGATGCAAGGTCTTTATTCCTATCATACTTGATATTTGGTATATATTACCAATATACATGGACATAATGAAAGGAGCTAAAGTCTAATTTTTAATATTTAAAGCATTTGTTATTCATGATAGCTTGAGGAATAACATTTCCTAAGGCATCTCTAAGAGGTGGAGGAATAAAATTTGGATTATCTTGAAGATTTAAAATTGGAGATTGACTAGCCATATTGATTAAATACCATTATAGTTGCATCATTTGAGAGGTGTTAGAAGTTTTCATTATGTTCATTTATTGTATGAATTATGCAAGAAGTTGTGTCATATTAATTGGTGGGTTGGTGTTTGTAGGATAGCTCCCTAAATTGGTATTCGGGTTGGGGGGTATTAAAAGGTGGATTACCAGTGGGATTATTGGATATAATTATATCAATGGCTCCCAAAATATGTTGAAAGGATTGAATATGAGGATTGTCTTGATAGGTACAAAAGGTTTGGATCCACCAAATTTATCTTGAGGTGTGATTTGAACCATGTTACAATCCATAGATGAAGGAGGGGAAGAGTTTTTCCAAGAGTGAGGGTTCTCTTAGGAGGTAAAGAAAAGGATAAAAGAATATCCCATATAGTGTCTAAATGGATTTAAGTTATCCAAGAAGATTCTAATAGGGAATTTCATGATGTTTTGAAGAAATGAATAGAATATGATGCAAGAAGAGAGAAATTAGGGGAAGATAACTAAGTCAACCAAATAGATACAAGGTTGACTAGGTTGATTATGTATTGATAAAAAGGGAGATGAGAAGAATATAGATTCAACTGGGTCAATTTAGTACTACTGAATATAAGGAAAACAAGGATATAGGGTTGACCATGTCAATTGAGTAATGAAATAAGGGAGAAACATAGTTTGATAAGGATATAGAGTTGATCAGGTTGACTTAGTACTATAACCTAACTAATAAAAAAGAGTACAAGGTCAACTAGGTTAATTTAATACTATAGATAAGGTAAAACATAGTCAGATAAGAGACTGTTTCAAACAAAATGATAGTGTGTTTAAAATAGGAAAATTTTTGTAATGTAATTGAAGTAAGAATTGGAAATAAATACACAAATAATTGGATCAATGAGAATGATCCAATTGGGGCACACAACACAAAACCTTGCACCAACACTAACCAATGCAAGTTTTTGCAATACAACACACAAGGATTAGAGAGCAAGCAGTCAAATAAAAAAGTAAATGCTAATTAAGTGTTCAACTTGAGTAATGTTAGATTATTATAAAGTATTTTTTTAAGTGTGGTAGGGAAGTTGGCTAAAAATAAGGAACTAAAAAGCAATCTATGGATGGTTTTAGGATGTTTAGGATCAAAGGGATCTACATTGGTAATGGTACTAACTTGGTATTGGGGTCTATCCCCTCACTTGATAATCCTTGTAGCGATAAGGGTGTCAGGTTATTTTCTAATATATACCATTAATCACATGTTTATACTTGGCCAAAAAACTAAGTTAGCTTCCCATTAGTGATGAAAACCAAGTAGGTAGGCCTTGGGAAGATAAATGTTAAATGTATTTTTAATATTATGTGATTTGTTAGTATGTACAAAAAGAGAAAAATAGTGACACTAAATGGTAATTTTAAAAACCACCTACTGAGACTATGTGAGCTACTCTAAGCATGCAAACAACTGAAAATGAAAGTGTGAATTAATTATTAGCAAATAGTTGTTAATTCCAAATTTAAGAATGGTATAAATTTGGTTCAAATGACACTGTATGCAAATAGTATATAACAGAGTCGATTAGGTCATTATTATTCTATGAAAGAAAACGTCTATTAAGAATAAATTTGACTAGGTTGACTTATTTTTTTATAAAAAAGACATGCTATAAAACTAAGTCAACCAGGTTGACTTAGTTTGTTGTAGGATTATAGTTTTGAAGATTGTAAACTTGCATAAAATAGAACTATAATGAATTACTAAATTTATAGAGAGAGAAAGAGAGGAACCTTGGTGGGTTGGAAGATGGTTATGATTTCAAATTTTTTACTGAAGTGCCTTATATATTTCTTTTAGGTTCTACAAACTAAGTTGATTGGTTTAACCTAGTTCTATAAAACCTTATTTTTTGAAGTAAGATAAGATGACTAAGTCAACTTACATGATTTAGTTTATCTTTTTGGATATTTATTGGAATACTAAATTGACCTGCACAACTTAGTTTGTTGTTTTGGATGCTGATTGGAAGACTAAGTCAACCTATCCAACTTAGTTTGTTGATTTAGGATTGAAGAAGAGTATTGTGTCAACCTATCTAATCTAGTAACTTGTATCTTATGAAAACATACATAGAAAGAACATAGTCATTATAATTTTATTGCATTAAACCTATGCATAAAAGTTAGAATTATATCAGCTTAGTCGACATAGTATCATAAATATAGAAAAATAATAAAATGATAGAAATAAAAAGTGTGAAAGAAAACCTACAAGGGTTATATTCACATTGAGTTCACCATAATGTATGTAATGGGAAATATAGAAGATCTAAAAATCAATCCTAGCTCATAGAAGATATATCCTACCTACACTTTCGATTAGGGATACATTAGATGATTAGGATCATGACTAATACAAATCTACTAGACCTAGCCAAGGGATCTCTTAAAATAATAAATTCACTAGGGAGGGTTCTAAAGCCTCTAGTCAAGCGAAATTATGTGATAACCCTAATTAGGTCCTATGTTTTCATATTCACTAAAATAATAATAAGTAAAGCAAATCTAATCTAGTGTTCACCAAATCTTGTGGCACAAAGTGGGGTTAGTAAACAATAAAATAAAACATGCATAAGAGAATCCTATTTAATCTATGTATAGGTAAAACCTTAGTGCATGGAGAGATAAATATATTAAAAATCCATTACTTATACTAATTTTATCTACTAAAGAGAGGAGCAAAGTAAGAGATACTTAACTTGAAGATGAACCTATCGATACTTAAACTCTCCTTTGGCCGAAGGTGATTTATAAAAAAATTGTGGTTTTTAAGGATCACTAATAAAGGCCAAAGCATCCAAGATTTTTACACAAGACAAGATTCTTCTCCAAGTAAAAACTCTAAGCTAATACTCCTCAAGTAGAATGGTGGAAGAGTAGATTATAAAAAAGCATAAATGAATAATTAACTCTTATTGTCTCTCTAAAAATCGTAAAATGGATGTGTTTATATATGCAGATCTAAACCTATATCCTTCCAAAAACTTTAGGCTGACAAGGTCAACCTAGTCGACCTAGTATTGAAATTGACAAATAACTTAACTAGGTTATGAACTATGTTGATCATAGCTGACCTAGTTCCTAATAAGCATTGTAAATAACAATACAGGATCGATGTGGCTGATATAGTCATGTAAACTACCAAAATATGGGTTTAAGTTAGGGAAAGGGATAATGAAGGTCGTAAATGAATAGAGTGTACAAAATAGGAGACAAAGCTTAGAGGAATGGTTTTAGGAGCTAGTTGGATTGATAACAAGTGGCAATAAAGGACAACAATCTTATGAAGCACTAATGGTCTACCCACCCCTTTCTTAGTGCACCCCTTAGGGTATACACTTAGAGAGATTGAGACTCAATGGGTTCCTACAAGATAAAAAGCATCAATTATTTATAAAGTTTTAAAATATTATGTGTATACATAGATATCCCACTAATTCAATCTATTTTTCCCTCTAATGAATTACATGAGGTAAAAATGTTGCTACAAAGTTTCAAGAATGAGTTTATAGTCCTCAAAAGGAAACAAGCACAACATTCCAATCCTTATCAACCTTTTAACTAGCTGTATCAATCAAGTAGGCCTCCCTATCAAGCTAGTGTGCAAGTTCAAAATCATCTTTCTTATGGAAGGCCACCTTATATACAAAATTTTAACATTACCAGTAATTCAAGAGCTCTTATGCCTATATAGAATAGTCTCACACAAGATTATGATTAGTTCATTTCATGTAATCAACCATATGATTTGGATTCATGTGTAAATGGGTATTTGAACCAAGCAGTGATGGTGTAAAATATGTCATAATGATAGGCACAATTGAATGTTTTAGCTCTGTGAGGTGAAGAAATCTAAGTACAAGTGCCAAAATAAGATAAGTCCACTCTTATAAACTAGTAAGAGGGTGTCTTCAACTATGTGAATCAAAATGAAGTGCCAAGTGCAAAAATCAATCGAGTTGATTTTAACACAAGATTCAAAAAGAAATCAATGATGGAGAAACCTTCTTATTCAATACTTTCAACTCCTATGCCTC
This sequence comes from Torreya grandis, assembly GCA_037957365.1. Taxonomy (NCBI): domain Eukaryota; kingdom Viridiplantae; phylum Streptophyta; class Pinopsida; order Cupressales; family Taxaceae; genus Torreya; species Torreya grandis. The sequence goes on from JARHVA010000430.1 coordinate 5,315,189, forward strand.
AATTTTAGCACACATAATCCCAAGTTAAAGCACCTACGCATATTATAATGTTCACAAAGTGGGTTGTGTATAAGGAAATTCAATCTTATATTAGTGCATAGGTACAATAAGGGACTATAATTAAAAAGTCATAAGTTAAAGGGACTCAAATTCCATTTAACATATTTGAGAAGATGAATAAGACTAGGATATAAATTTCCATGTGGGATGTTCTTGCCATTCTTTCCTAAAGGAATTTACTATAAACAACCTTAGGGGTTTTCAACCTCATGAGCCATCACAAAATATACTTACTACACACATAGATTGATTATAACCTAAGGAATAAGTGCAAAAAGTAGCAATCCCCCCATTCTACATTTATCTGATCATCGATGAGCATATCATTCATAGTTGTATGATAGATTCAGGCATGAGCAACTCAGTCATGCCAAATAAAATCAAAGACATGCTAGGCATAAAATATGCTCCCATATTAAAAGGGGTAATCTAATTAGATGGGATAATATTCAAAACTATGGGAATCATCAAAGACCTAATTCTCACTCTACATGCATGTCTGAGCCTTTCCATTATGTAATATATCATAGTCATTGACTTACCCCCTTACTTTTCTATATTCATCTCCCAAGATTTCACTATGAATTTGGGTGGGTATCTATCTTCATATTGGTCACACATGCTACTTAAAACTAGATATGGGACCAAGGTGACCATCAATGCTGTGCCTATTTCAAATAATCACATAGCACCATACACTCCTAGCTTGGCCGATGTAAAATGCACCTTGTTTGATCAAGAAGATAATCTAGTTCTTCATAAAACTACCACACCCCTTGAAGAGGTGCTATATGAATTACTTGATGAATGGGTGTATGAACATTATGAGTGTGATCCATATAATAATTTATAAGAAATAGGGCTAGGCACAAACTATATTATCCAAGAAGACACCTTATTGTATGACCTTATAAAGGTGAAAGAGGACCTCAAAGGTATATTGAAGCTATACTTTGATGGATCTAAAATCAAATATGGCACAAGATCTAGTGTTATAATGGTATCCCCTAAAAAAGAGAAGTATTCCCATGCATTCAAATTATAGATTGGCTATATAAACAATGTTATCGAGTATGAGACATTGATCTAGGGACTCTAATTAGTGAATAAGAAAGGAATCAATATGCTACAAGCTTTTAGAGATATCTAATTGGTGGTAAACTAGGTTAGAACATGAAACATGTCCAAAAATAATTTGATAAGAGCTTATAAGCATAGGGAATGGGAAATGATCAAAGGATTTGATGCTTTCAATATCTATTCCATACCAAGGGTACAAAATGATGATGCTGATAGGATCATAACTATGAGAATGTAGTATAACCTCTTGCATATTATAAATAATGGGTCTAAATATCTCATAAGACTTGTAGTTAGACCAATAGTGTCAAATAACACAAATAATCGATAGGTGTTCAAGAGTGATTAACAAATTATCAACTTATGATAAGATGAAGTTGAGTTCTATGCCAACAACTAACTCGATTCAAAGCTCAATATGAAGAGAAAATCATTCAACTAAATGGAAATAAGATGCCTAAGGGGCTATTAAAGATAGAAACTGTATTCAATTCTAATGACCAATTGAAAGGTGAGAGGAGAAACATGATAGTGAAAGCGGATATCTTCAAGTTGGTGTCCATCTTTTATGATAAGCTCTTGAAAGCTAGTAAGGTTTTCTACCCATTTGAAGTTGAAGAATTCATTGAGCTAAGTAGAAAGTATGATGATATCTTCACATGGAGCTATAAAGACCTTAGAGGCTTTGATCTAGGCTTGGACCAACATACGATTGAGATCGAACCCAATACTAGTTTAATCATGCAAAAGTAGAGGTTGATTAATCCAAAGCTTGAGCCTTCGATGAGGAACTCTTGAAGCTCAGTGAGGCCAACATACTATTTCTAATCAAACATTCCTCATGGGTGACCAAATTGGTCTCAGTGTGCAAAAGTAATTGAAAGATTTACTTGTGCATAGGCTTTAGGGACCTCAACAAAGCCTCCCTCAAAGACCACTATCCCCTCCCACCAATGGAACAAATTCTACAAATATTTCTAGTTATGAAAATTTGTTCACTACTAGATGGTTATTCAGGTTATAACTAGGTGCTTTTGTGGGAGTGTGATCAATTTAAAACTACATTTACCACTAAGTGGGACACTTTGCATACTAAAAGATGCCCTTTGGTATGACAAATGTAATCTTACGTTACAAAGGGACATGGATATATAATTCAAGGGACTTCTCAACAATATCATTTTTTTACCTCAATGACATAACTATTTTCTCATAGTGCATAGTAGATCATTTGAGCCACCTAAAATAAGTTTTTAAATTTTTTTGAGAGTTTGGGATCTCTTTGAACTTGAACAAGTACATATTCATAGTACATGAAGGTAAGATTTGGGACACATAATCTCTAAAGAGGCACTTTTAATTAACCCTAAATGAGTCAAATCCATTATATCACTCCCACTCCTAGGTCACAATAATGGTCTCTAAAGCTTCTTGGAAAAAATAAAATTTATTAGATTTGTGCCATGTTTTGTGACTCTAGGCAAACCCCTTACAACAATGATCAAGAAGAGCACTCTACTCAATTGGATCTAGGAAATTCAAAGTAGTTTTGAGGCCATCAAGTGTGCCATCATAAAATATTTTACATTGATAAACCTAGATTATAACAAGGATTTTATCCTTTATGCATTTGGTAGAGTTAAAGGCATCTCAACTATTCTTTCATAATAGACAAATGACCATTTGGAATAACCTATCACTTTATTTAGCTAGGCACTCAAATATTATGAGTTGTACTACAACTTTCTATAGAAGCATATCCTCATAGTATTAAGAGTGATCAATAAATTTAGGCACATGATATCCATTGAAAATATCTAGCTTTTATTATAAATCTTTTACTTAATCTAATTTATTTTCTTTAACCACTTAATCTCACATTCAAGATATGCAATAAAACTAAAACAATAACATGCACCACGAGAGAGAGAGAGAGAGAGAGAGAGAGAGAGAGAGAGAGAGAGAGAGAGAGAGAGAGAGAGAGAGAGAGAGAGAGAGAGCAAATTTTTACGTGGAAACCCAAAATGGAAAAAACCATGGAGAACAATATCAAGTATAAGAATGAGCATCAACTCAAATTATAAAGTTTTCAAGCACCAACTTGTAGGAGCACCAACCCCTTTTCTAAGAACCAACACAAAAACTATTTGTGAGCACCAACCCCTTGCAAATATTTGTGAGCACCAACCCCTCTTGTGTATAAAACACAATATCTCTCAATGTTTCTTACTCAATAAATGATATAACTCTATAATATCTCCTACTTTTTTCTCTTCCAAAACAAATAAAAACCATGCACTCTATTGCATATTACAAATGGCTTCTCAAGCCTTTATTTATATCTTTCCAAAATACCTTTGACATTCACCCTTTGTGACCCTTAAATCCTCATGGAAAATGGCACCAAAATTGCATGACCCTTTGTATCCTTGCATTTAAAAATTCACATGGTGACCCTTCATAAACAAATGCATCCTTTCCTCTTTTGTCTTTGTCTTGGTGACTTTTCATATTGCTCAAAGTGTCCCTTTATGAAAAAATGTGTCATACCCTCTTTTGTCTTCACATGGTGACTCTTTGACTTCTCCATGGGCCCTCTTTTGACTTATATGCAACCAAAAATATATTCATTAATATTAAATAAATATTAATACACATTAGCTAAGATATGAATATTAAAAACACCATTAAAATTTATGGGGCCTTTATCGCCAATAATGCTAGACCTTTGACATCAATGATAATATTTCTAACAATCTCCCCCTTTGCCATTGATGGCAACCTCAAACTGAAGCTACCACATCTTGAAACCTATGTTGTACATGTCAACTTGCACATACTACCATCTAAAAAACATATACTAACTCCCCCTTACTATAACAACCTATATATGTTCCCTCTACCTATTCCCTATACCTATTTTTTTACCTGTACCTATACTTGTTTCTATTTTTCTCACCCTTTGACATCAATGGAAAAGGGCCTACCTAGAGCTAACACTTAACTCTCCCTTAACTGATGCTAATCCTCACTGGGAGGAAGTAAAATAATTTACTCCCAAATTATCCCACAATACTCAAATGTGTCTTTTGGTAGTGCCTTTGTGAAAATATCTACAATCTACTCTATAGTATTGATATATTCCATCTTAACCTATTGATTTGCAACATGATCTCTCAAGAAGTGTATCTGATAGGAATATGTTTTTTTCTTGAATGCATCACTAGATTCTTATAACTATTAATAGAACTTGTGTTGTCACAAAAAATAGAAATAGGTTCATCATATTTTACCTTGATATCTTCCAAAGTTTGCTTCATCCAAAGCACTTGAGTATAACACAATACCACTGTAATATATTTTGCTTTAGCTATAGAAAGTGATACTGAATTCTATTTTTTGCTTAGCCATGATACTAAGCTATCACTAAGAAAGAAAGATCCTCCACTTGTACTCTTTATGTCATCCAAGAAACCTACCCAATCTAAATATGTATAAGCAACCAAAGTGAACTCTTTGCTTGTGGGATACCACAATCTATCATCCAATGTCCCCTTGATATATCTAAATATTCTCTTCACCAACTAAACATGACTATCTTTTAGAGTTGACTGATATCTTGCAACCATACCTAATACATACATGATGTCTGGCCTTGATGTTGTCAAATATAGAAGACTACCAATCATAGATCTATACAAATATTAATCTATAATAGATGAATCTTCATCCTTGCTCACCTTATTTCTTATACAAATGGGTGTGCCAACTGGTGCACACTCTTCAAAACAAAATTTATTCAATATTTCCTTGGAATATTTACTTTGAGATATGAAAATTACTTTATCTAACTAGTATATTTGTAATCCTAATAAAAATGACAATTCTCTAAGCATAGACATCTCAAATTATTTTTTCATATTATCAGAAAATTATTTTGTCATCTTTTCAATGTTTCTTCCAAAAATGATGTCATCCACATATACCAAAATAATAAATTCATGCTCACCTTTTATTTTGATGTAGAGATTACTGTCAGCAAATCCTTTCTTGAAACCTTGACCCTGCAGATACTTACCAAGTCTTGCATACCAAGTTCTGGGAGCTTGTTTCAATCCATATAGTGCTTTCTTTAATCTGCATACATGGTTACTAATATTAAAAGAATAAATCCCTCAGACTACTCAATGTAAACTTCTTCATCTAGATTATCATTTAAGAGGGTAGATTTTACATCTATTTGAAACACTTTAAAATTTTTAAGCACTGTATATGCAAGAAACATTATAATAGCCTATAGCCTTGCTACTAGTTCAAAATTTTCTTCAAAATCTATTCCCTCAATCTGAGCATATCCTTTACATATTAATCTTGATTTATTCCTAGTCACTTCTCCATTTTCATTCAACTTATTTCTGTAAACCCAATTTTTTTCTATCACATTATGATCTTTCAGTCTAGGCACTAATTCTAAAGTATCATTCTTTTCTATCTAATTTAATTATTCATCCATTTCCTTAACCCAATGCTTATCATGTCTAGCTTTTGAAAAAGTTTTAGGTTGAATTTTGGATAAAAAAGAAAAATTAACTTGCTCATAGTCACTTACCATCATTCTTTTAGTGTGAATTCCTTCATTTATATCCCTGATGTCACTTTTATTATTATTTCTTTAAACATATTTGGATGGAGTTTTGGTGTCCTTTTTTGCCTTCTCATCTTCATCTAATTCTTTAAAATCTTCCTCTTCAATGATTTTAGGAATGTCTACTAGATCATTAATTCTTTGTGTTCCATCTTCTTCTATCTTGACACTTACACTTTCAACAATTTTTTTGGTTCTTTTGTTGTAAAATTTATAAGATTTAATTTTGCAAGAATAACCAAGAAATATAACTTCACCTGCTTTGAATTCAAACTTACCAAGTTTTTCATCGATTCTCTTTATGAAGCATCTGCTGCCAAAAACTTTGAAATAATCAACTATTCTTGGTTTGTCTTTCTATAACTCATAAGGAGTCTTGTCACTATTGACTCTCAATAATGCTTTATTCTAAATATGTAGTGATGTAGCAATTGCCTCTCTCCAATATTTATCTAGTATCTTGGATTCATTTAGCATTTTCTTAGCCATCTCTTGAACTATTCTATTTCTCTGTTCAACTACTCCATTTTGCTATGGAGTTTTGGCTGATAAATAATGTCTCTTTATTCCATGGTCTTCAAAAAACTCAATAAAATGATCTAACATAAATTCTCCTCCTTGATCTAATCTTAGAAACTTAATCTTTAAACTAGTTTCATTCTTAACTAATGCTCTGAATGCTATGAAATGTTTGAAAGCTTCTAATTTTTTCTTTTAAAACATTACCCAAGTTATACATGAAAAATCATCAGTAAGAAACATGAAATATTTCTCACCTTGAGTACTTTGAGTTCTAATAGGTCCACATAGATCAATGTGAACAAGATCTCACATAAAAGTGGCTGAGTACTCTTTTGTTTAGAACCACTTTCTAGCCTGCTTCTCATGCTGATAAGGTTCATAAAGCATGTTGGATAGATTTATAATCTTTGGAAGATTTTTGACTGCATGATTCTTGATAATGTTGACAAGATTTTAAAAATTTGTGTGTCTCATTCTCTTGTGCCATAGACAAATTTCTTCAATCTGATTCAAATAACATCTTTGAACTTTGATGTCTGATAACATATACAAATTATTGCCTACTCTTTGAGTATCTGCAACTAACACATCTGAATCTTTTCTCCTAATTTCACAACCTTATACATAAAACTTTAGTGTGTTCTCTTGATCACACATTTGACTTACACTCAAAATATTATGCTTAAGACCTTTTACATACAAAATATTTTCAGTTTTAGTTTTACCATTATCCAAACTTAGTGTACCTTTTCTAGAAATTCTGGTAGTGATATTATCTCCAAATTTCATTATTCCACCATTGATCTTCTTTGAGGTTATGAACTTGTTATTATCTCCTATCATGTGCCTCAAACATCCACTATCAATTAACCATGGCTTTTATTCATTTCTTGCATGTAAAGCTATCTGTACCAACATAGATTTTTTAGGTTATTTATTCTACCATAAACCTGTCTCAACTTTCTTCTTGATGAATGAAGCTTTAAAACTTTGTTCCTTCTTGACTGACTCGAACACACTTCTACAGTATCAAGCTATATGTCTAAAGTTGTTTCACTTGTAACATATTATGGCCTCTTCATTAAATCCTGATAGAGGATCAAAAGAGTTGTGGCTTTTTCTTGACTCTGCATGAGTTTCCTTCTCCTTATTTCTAAAAATTTTAGCCCTTTTTTGACATTCTTTTTCCTTATGATTATATCCATTACAATAAAAATAATAACCATAAAAATAGGACCTATTTGTGTATCTCTAACTTGATTACCTTTTGTATCTCTATTCCTTCTATCCTTCTTTGTTTGAGATGTCCTCTGTATTTTTAACTTCTTCCATTTTTATTTTCTCTTTTGTAAGAGCTTCATCATAGCTCTTTCCTTTTTTCTTGTCTGTGAAAGTAATGGCCTCCCCTTTTTATTTTTTATGTCTGATACTTATCTTATCTGACATTGATATTTGATTTTCTAATATCTTATTCAACATTTAGTGTTATTCTCAAATTTTGAATCATTGGTTACTCTATCATTGATTGCTTTATTTATTTTCTCAATGTCTACTTTTAAAGAAGCAATTTCCATAACATACCTTTCACATTCTTCACTAATTTTTTACAGCTGTGTTGTTAGATCTTTTTCATTCTTCTTGGCTTCTTCAAAGTGTGCTTGTAGATCTTCAATTGTTTCTTTTGACTTCTTTTCATTTTTCTCAATCTGGAGCTTTAATCTTCGATTCTTCTTCTCTAGAGATTTTAACTCTTCTAAGGCACAAACGAGTTCTCCTTCTAGATTCACTTTGGCTGCATCCTATTCTTCTTCTTGATCATCTATACTTTTGCTTGTAGAGGCATCTTTATTAATAGCCATGAATAGAATCTTTTCTTCTTTTGAATCATTGACTCCACTATCTTCAGCTGAGCTAAGATCTTTAGAATATAAACGCTTCTTCTTGAATCCCTTCTTGAATTTTCCTTTGAAATTCTTCTTGTATGTAGACTTTCCTTCTTCATTAGCACCATCACCCTTATCTAGAAACTTATCTACAAAATGTCTAATCTTTACAAAATTAAAATATTTAAAAGGTAATTTTCCTTAATATTTACCTGTGCCCTTTTTTGGCTTGTGAATAAATAGAGCTCCATTGTCATCTTCATAATCACTAGAACTATCACTTGATTATTGAATCTTATCCTTCTCTTTCTTTGATGTCTTGAAAGTAGCTTCTCTTTTTGAGGGTTTCCCTTATTCGATCCACATCTTATAAACCATAAGAATACCATGTAACTCATCCATCTTTAGCTTTGATAAATTATTCATCTCTTCAATTGCCAAAACTTTTGCATCATATCTCAATGGTAGAGATCTCAAACCTTTTTGTACCACAATTGATTCTTCTAACTTTTCTCTAAGACCTTAAATCTGATTAACTATTTGATCAACCCATAAAAGATAACTTTCTATATTTTCTTCCTCTTCCATCTTCAAACTCTCAAACTATCTTCTAAAAGTCTGAAGCTTAGGTTGTTGAACCTTTCCATCACCTTTGTAAATATTCTCAAGTTTTACACAAGTTTCATGAGTAAATTTATATTTCATAACTTTAACAAATTTTGATTCACATAAACCATATAAAATAGCATTATTTTCACTTACCTTCTTTTCCATCGGAGTAGTTACAAGTGTCTATGGCTCTTCATATTCCTCCATCACTACTTTCCAAATATCAAATCTAAGGGCCATCAAATAAGTCTTCATCCTTATGCTCTAAAAATTATAATTTGTCCCATCAAACAAAGGTACCTTATTTATAGAAAAACCTTCATGTGATCCAACCATCGTGCTTTCTTGATCTAACTTCCAAAAGTAAAACTTTTTTCAAAGAAACCTGCTCTTATACCAATTATTAAGCATGAAATATACTGAGAGTGGGGTGAATTAGTTCATTATAAATATTTTACTTAATTTGATTTTTTTTATTTAACCGCTTAATCTCACATCAAGATATGCAATAAAATTGAAATAATAACATGCACCACACAAGAGAGAGAGACCAAATTTTTATGTGGAAACCCAACGTGGAAAAAACCATGGAGAACAATCTCAAGTACATGAATGAGCATCAACTCAAATTAAAAAAAATTTAAGCACCAACTTTTAGGTACACCAACCCCTTTATTGATCACCAACATAACAACTATTTGTGAGCACCAACCCATAGGAGCACCAAATCCTAGCAAATATTTGTGAGCACCAACCCATAGGAGCACCAACCCCTCTTATGTATAGAACACAACTATCTCTCAATGTTGCTTACTCAAAAAATGATAGAACTCTATAATATCTCATTCTTTTCTCTCTTTAAAAACAAATACAAACCATGCACTCTCTTGCATATTACAAATGGCTTCTCAAACCTTTATTTATAGCTTTTCAAAATACCTTTGGCATTTACCCTTTGTGATCCTTCAATCCTCATAGAAAATGGCACCAAACTTGCATGACCCTTCATATCCTTGCATTTGAAAAGTCACATGGTGACCCTTCATAATTAAATGCATCATTTCCTCTTTTATCTTTATCTTGGTGACTTTTCATATTCCTCAAAGTGTTCCTTCATGAAAAAATATGTTATAGCCTCTTTTGTCTTCATATTGTGACTCTTGGAATTCCTCAAGATGACTCTTCATGAGAAAATGTGTCCCATTCATCTTTTGTCTTTACCCCATGACTCTTTGACTTCTATATGGGCCCTCTTTTGACTTATATGCAACCAAAAATATATTTTTTAATATTAAATAAATATTAACACACATTATCCAAGATATGAATATTAAAAATACCATTAAAAGCTATGGGGCCTTTATCACCAATAATGTTAGACCTTTTACATCAATGATAATATTTCCAACAACTTATGGTCTCACACTTTATAAAGGAATTATTACTTATCAAAGATATAAGTGAGAAGAGAGTCAATTGGGTCACAAAGATGATGGAGTATGAATAATTAAGACTACATAGTTGTTTCATTATGTGAGAGTGAACTAGAAGACCAAGATACCCCAATAATATAGAATGATAGCATGAGGATATTCATTCAAACTAGTATGTATATATAGGGATTGAATAGATAAAATTATAGACACTTAAGATTATAAGTCATGCCTTATGTTCTTATCAATGGTGCACTTTTCATAAGAGATATCAATAGAATTATCTTTTGATGTATAAATCATTAACAGGTGAATAGGATCCTAGAAGAGTTATATGATCAATTTTTAGGAGTTCATTACTTACCAAATACCACTTCAATAAAAATCATGCAAGTTGGATATTATTGTCCAAATATATTTAAGGATGCACACACATGAGTGTGAAGCTATGAGAAGTACACCTTATTTGTAGTCAAACATAAATTGATAGCCCTACCTTTGTGCCTAATAAAAGCTAATAAACCTTTTTCGTAGTGGGGAATAAACTTCATTAGCATGAAAAATACACTATCAAGCACTAGAAACAAACACATCCTCATATAAATTGATTAATTTACAAGGTGGATGAAGGTGATAATGCTCAAGGAAGCTAACAAGGTCTCCATTCTCAACTTCTATGAAAGTATTTTTGTAATATTTGGTATATATCCCACTATTATCTAGGATAATGCACTTTATTTTATTGAAACCAAGATTAGTGAATGGGTAGTCAAACATAAGATCCAAACCTCTTCAAAATATTTACCCCAAGATAATGGTTTGTATGAATCAACTAACAATAACTTGGTTTGCATCATCAAGCAAACCATGGAAGATAATCAAAAATCCTTTCATGCCAAGTTCAACTAGGTAGATCAAATAATGTCAAAAAGGGTAATATGGAATTTTTTAGAATCATAAAATTTAGATGGTGGGGGGGTGAATCATTTCCCATAAAACATTAATTCAATTTCAATTATCATTCATGAAGCATTCATTCAAACACATACATCAACCAATGCATAAACAAGCATCCACATAAGCATACAACATATGAACACAAGAGATATGTGGGAAACCATAATAGGGGATAAAATACACTAAATATTAACAATTTATTATAGTTTTATAATGACAATATCCAATTTTAGTGAAGCACCAACCCCTACCTAGTTAAGAACCCACTCAGCTAGTCTTTAGCCAACACCAACTTGCAAGGAGACACCAACCCCATAGATGACTGAAAACCAACTCATCCACATATAAAATTTTATCACCTTAAAAAACTTATATTTCTCATAATATATATGATGATTACCTTCTTATGATCTTCACACCCTTCTATCTCTCTCAAACAGTCTTCTAGGCTTCCTCACTCAATATGCCTCTTACTAAGCTTATTAGGTCAACTGACCTTGACATCCATATGCAAAAAATATATTATATGTTCATCATATTATCTATCCCATATTATAATTTTATATATTACCTCCTTAATCTCACAAATATCCTATTGCATTCGCTTATTCAACCATTCCTTCACAAACAAATAGGCCTATTAGGCCTTATTCTTATACTTGACTCTTGATTGCACATAACTTGGTCAGATACAAACTTATCCATACTTGTATTACAATTAAAATTGGTCAAATAAAAATTTTCATACATGAAACAACCATTACATAAGTTGGTCACCACTCATAAGGACCAAAACCACCATCAAGCCTAAAGGAGACATAATGCAATTAGGCCTTTTCAAGCAACACATTATGCTTAATCCTGTTGAAACTTATTGAGCCTCCACACATGGATGAAAAATTTAATGCACACCTAAAACATACCAATTATAACATCCATATATGTCTATACCAAATTTTATTCCAATTCACTATTTGGACCACATCATTAGCACTACTTACAATTAGGTCTTCACACACCCAAAAAGTCTATCTTAAATAATTGAAGCATAAAACAAATTTTATCAAAAAACCATACCATTAAATCACATGGATATAACCTACATGAACTTAGGGTCATCACCATGTTCTTGAAACACTATAAAATAGGTCTTAAAGCCTCTAACTCAATTCTATAATATGACCACTGAGAACTACCTAAATGCTCCAAAACCCAATCATGAATAATTGATCACCAACATATATAAGAAAATTTAATGAATATAAATTAACTCATAATAACATAAGATCCCCTAATAAAATATTCATGTGAATTATACTCTTCAACTCTGATCAAATCATCTAAAACTCATCTCTACTAGAAGATTACTTAGAACTACGAGAAACCTCAAAAACTAGTCAACATGCCTTTTAACTTTACATACAAACATAGGGACTTTTCATGATGAAAAATATATTAATATGAACCTAAGATACCTATATATCACTATAAAATACAAAAAAATCATGGGATTATTTCAAGAATTTAACTTACAGACCCATTATAAAGCCTTACTACACACAATCTGAACTCACTCAGACATGCCATTTTGGTAACATGGATTTCAAAATTTTTCACAAACTCTAATTAATATAAAAAGAATTAATATGACATAAAATCCCCCAAAAAAAATTCAATCACTAATAACCATCACTTATTCAGAAAATAACATCAAAAACTACATTTTCATCACTACCTAAATTTGCACTAAACTACTTCACTAGGCCTGCTAGCAACTGGACATATTACAATATAAAATTTTCATACTTAAAACACTATACCAAATAATAAACCTAAATTATAAAAAAATATAAGTCTCAAAATTTGTCATCTAATCATTTTCATACTTTGACTTGGTCAATCATGCTTGTTATAACAAAAAATCTAATAAATAAGGGATTTATTATAGCTTCCACTCATTCTCCTAAACACTCAATCTCACTTAGAGATACCTAAGATATTAAATTACACATTCCAGTAGAAAAATAACATTACCAATCCATTCTAGGTATTCAAAAATAAAAACTCCAATATTGGGTCACTATCAAGGTTCTAAGAGGGTTTAGACTACCTTCCATTCTTAACAATCATTCATAAAGCTTAGGCCCTCAAAATATAAACTAATGATAGGAACTTTGATCTAGGACCCTTAAAAAAATACCAAGGACTACTTTTATCCTCATGAAAATTTTGCATGTGTTAATGAGTACAATAAAAACCTTCTCAAGTTTGCAACACCTCATTCTAGCAGATGAGAGACCTTAACTTGAATTTTTATATTATTTACTTCAATAAAATACCTAAAAATTCATGATCATGCTTAAAAAAACCTATAAAACCTGTTGTAAATCTCACATGATCTATATCACCTTGGAAACTAAAACTTGACCTCTGATTAGGCCACACTAGGTCTCTTTGCATACTAGGCCTATACCTGTAAGCCACACTTAAACCTTAAACACAAATTGAAACCTATTTAACTGCACTAAAAACCTCATAATCATGTCATAAACCTCATACCATGATCACACACTACCAATATTCTTATCAAAAGCCTCAAACTACTCACCTCATCATGCTACTAAGCCTATGCCTTCTCACTAGGTCTCTTCAAGCAAATGAATAAGCCATGAACTGACCTTAAAACCTCCTAGAAAATATTATATACCTTAAAAAAAAATAAGATAGTTTCAAAAATATTCTCACATGGTCTACCACTAATTTTCATCCTTTATAGATCTTGATAACAAATCACGACTCCTCATTAGGTCAGGTAGAGACTAGTCTAATTACATGATAGGTCTATAGGTATTATCCGTATAGGCTCACTTTAAAACAAACCTAGGTAATTCAATGATTCATATGAATTTTAAAATTGTATCACACATCCTCTTATTCCTCTATGCATTCATCTCATATATCCATCATGTTCATTCTTGCACTAGACTAGGCATCCCATGCATACGCCTTCCCAAGAACCTTGCACTCAAGAATAAGTACAAAAACATGCATACCATGTGATGAGCCTTGAAATAAACCAAAAAATAATAATTAGGTTTCCTTTAAGTTCTATCTCATGTCACTTTTTCATTTGGTTTCCTTGTCACATACCACTTCACCATGTCACTACAATCCATATTAGGCACCATACCACTTTGGAACCTTAAATATTTTTTTATAGCTCATAACTCATATCCAAACATCTAAGACAAGATCCACAACATAACCCATAATTTGACTTTGACAAATACTTCTCAAACCATATACACCATTTACTAAGACTAAACTAACCTTAATATACATCTCATCCACAAAGAATTTATCTTATGAACTTGGTCAATAATGACCTTATCAACACAAAAACTTCAAAAAAATCAACACTCTCTTTATAATGATCTCTTAGAGTAATAGAAAAAAAATACTTCTCACCATCTTGTCATATCACAACATTGTGCCAAGACCTTATGTAGAACTCAAGGACCTACTAGACCATGCTTAAGCCATCATGATCACTTACCATGCATTTTCACAAGAGCACCTCTAGGACATCAATGACACTCAATTACCTTTGACATCAATGATACCATCAATACATCAACACAAGAATAGGAACATACCTCAACAATATCCCCCTTTTTCATTGATGTAAAACACTCTAACAAAGTGGATCATTCTCATCTCCTCAAGATGGATCTCCCCAAAACTGGTATTTTTCCCAATTTAATCTTTCCACCCCTTTGGCATTAATGAAAAAGGGTCATCTCTAAAAAAATACCATCTGATCCTTAGACCTAAAATTTGGTTTCTCCTCAAACAAGATCAATCTTCCTCTATTCAACAAAACAAGAGCTCAACTCACATACGTACTTAACCATGCTCCCCTTAATATTATGCATACCTCAAATATATGAACATCACTCTCCTTACTTGACATCTAACAACAACTAAAGAAGGAAATCCCCCTTAGATAAAGAATCTCCTTAGTAATGACAACCATATTCAATAACCATAAAGTCAACACATAGGAATAAAGAAACTTAGGAAGCATCTTAGACACATGCTCCCCTAACACCATGCATACTATTTTCAGATAAACTCATAACATACTAATACTCACCTTGTCCTTGACATGATTGAAAATAATTGATCACATACAAAATACTCACTGAAACACCTCACCTTGACATACACTAAAGAACCTTCCCTTATATTCACAAGTTGAGCTAACAGAATGAGTCATTAAGACTCTTCAAACTAATACCACTTTATTTACATAGAGCTATAGAGCTCAATTACCAATTACTAGATAAGAATAGTCTAAAATAAAGAATGACTTCTTACCTTTTAATAACACTTATATCTTTGTTAACAAACTTCAAATGGTCTTCATAATATCATTGGTCTTACAGACCAGTCTATAACTCATATGCCTTTTTGGAACTCATGATCAATCTAAATATCTCATAGCTACCTCAGGTCTTCTCATCATAGTATTTAACTATCATATTGAATTTTGGAGACAAAACCATGTCAATTTTATGTTTGAACCATCATGCCATCACCTTATCTAACTCAGACCTCTTTGAAGAAAATGAGACTCCCTCGTAGTCTTTATAACATGTGTACTCATGATTCCAATGAATTCTACCTTTGGGTCTTATTACCTCAATGCATATATGTTCAACAATAATGTAAACACAAACAAGGATACATGCTCATACCTTTATATATCATGAAGCCATTTTATCTACTGACATAAGGATGGATAATATCCATCATCACTTCCTTTCTCAAACATTCATTATGCCCTCAGTCCTATCAATAATATCTAATATGTTTCTATGCCTCTATAAACCTTATTGGCACTATACACCTATTCTAGGAAAATGATTGGCTCCCCTTATCTCTATGATTTATTTATACAATATCATGAATTTTACTTGGTTTGATAAAGTATTCATACAAATAATTTTTAATCCATCTCTTGAAATCACACCTCTAATAGACTATTGTCTGAAACTTGGACTTTTACCTTTCTCTCAACATGTCTTCAATGTCCTTCTAGATTTGACTGTCAACTTTGGATTGACCTTTAAATTGGATTCTACATAATCCTTTTAAGCTAGAAAATGACACTTATGACATTATTTCAAATCTGAATTATGTCTATAGGAACACATAACTCACCTTGGTTTATGAGTTGATCATGACTCATCTTGTCATCCTTCTTCTTCTCAGTAACTCTACCAATACCATTATTATTTGGTAGACCATCATTACAATCATGATAAACATTGTCATCATCATACTTCAATCTTGTGGTTTTTAGGATCACCTTTAGGCTATTATTACTCTCTCAAAGGACCTACTATGATACTAATTGTTAGAATCATAGCTAATGAAAGGGGTGGGGGTGAATCAGTACCCTTAAAATAATCATTCAATTTAACTTATCATTCATCTACATAAACATAAAAAATATGAACATAATAGATATGTGGGAAAACCTCATGGGGATAAAACCCACTAAACCCTACAAATGGACTACAATCATATAATAGAAAGATCCAATTTTATTGAAGCACCAACCCCTACCTAGTCAAACACCAACTTGCAAGGAGGCACCAACCCCCTAGATGATTCAACACTAACTTATACACCTAGAACATTTGATCACCTTTATAAACATATGCTTCTCACACAATATATGATGATCACCTTCTTCTAATCTTCACACCCTTCTATCTCTCTCAAATAGCCTTCTAAGCTTCCTTGCTCTCAATATGCCTCTTACTAGGTTTATTAGGTCAAATGAGCTTGACATCCACATGAAATAAATATATTATATGTTCATAATAGTCCATATACCCTATTCTTATGGTATAAAATACCTCATTGAGCTCAAAAATATCTTATCTCATTCGCTTATTCAACCATTCCTTACACACACAAATAGGCCTATTAGGCCTTATTCTTATACTTGAATCTTGCTTGTACATACCTTGGTCAGCCAAAAACCTCTCCTGATCCAAAAATCAAAATTATTGGTTGAATAATATTTCAAGAACACACAAATAATAATGATATCTTTGAGAAGATACGTTTTATTGCTCAAAATTGTAGATACAACATATGCCTATCTCTGGAAAGAGATGTCTGATTACCTTTTCAAGATACATCTATTTTTATACACACTTTAAAAAAAGAGGAGGATGTGAAATGTCACAAATATTTATGGAGATGAATTGGTTTGACTTCCATGATTTACAACATTACAAAATTTGAGAAATCACTATTTTTAGAAACTTACTATTTTAGACTACACTACTAAAATTAAAATTTGGGGTAATTTCATTTGGTTTTTGGGGTTCAAAATCCATTAAGTGGATATCAGTAACATCTCATGGTTTTCCCCTCATTATTATCTTTCCAATGGTTCAAATGGGGAGTCAAATAGAGATATGGTGCAAAAATTATGGCTCCTAGAAGTTCTACCACCAATTGGGGTAGGACCGTCACCTGAATTGTCCCCTAAAGTGTTACCCAAATCATTTATTGAAGTGTTGTCTAGATCATCTCCATAATTTGATTACCCTTATAATGGGTCAAATAACATGTTTCATTTATGAAACAACCATTAAATAATTTTTTCACCACTCATAAGGATCAAAACCACCATAAGACCTATAGGAAACCTAATGTAATTAGGCCTTCTCAAGTAACATGTTACACTTAGCCCTCTTGAAAATTATTGATCCTCCAAAAATGGATGAAAACCTTCAAAAAAAATATTAAATATACATATAATAAAATACATATAGGTCCATAAAACCTTTTATTCCGATTCATTATTTGGACCACATCATTAACACTACTCATAACTAGGTTTTCACACACCCAAAAAGTCTGTCTTAAACAATTAAAGTACACAACCAATTTGATAAAACAACAATACCATTATATCAAATTTGAGAATATGTGAGTGAGTGAGTGAGGTAAAATATATATTTATTAAAATTTTTCCTTACAGGTAGATTGAAATGGTCTCCATACTTAGTCATTTTTGCACAATGTCAAAGATCAGGACCAGATGGAGATCCAACGATTCATGGGAGTTTGTACATCTAGATCTAAGGTGTGTAGTAAGTCATATAGGTCAAAGTTTTTGATGATTAAAATGGTTAAAAACTAAGCTCCTTAAAAAAATATCAATGAATCATGTTTGTTCCAAGGTTTTAAGAAGTAGTGAGATGAGGACAAGTGTTTGATGTTTGATGTTGAGCAGAGGTAAAGACCAAGCTTCTTCAAAAGATAAATGGTGAGAAGGTGCTTGTACTAATAAAAATAAATGATGTGTATTAAAGTCAAAAGGTCAAAATTACAAAGGTTTAAAGAGTTAAATTTCAATGTACCTATAATAAGATCAATGGTGTATGATTAATCTAAGTAATAAGGACACGAGATGATAACATAGTGTTCAAGGTTTAATTGTGACCATTGACATTTTAAAATTAATGAAAAGGAAAACTAGTGCTTAGTATTTGTGACATAAATTTTTATTCAAGATGAATTTGAAGATGAAGTAAAAATAAAAGTTTAATAGGAATCCATGGTGCATACAAAAAATCTAATTAGGAGGTTTGAATGTATGTACAAATAAAAATATTAAGATCTAAAGTTGACTATGTGATTGACTATTTCTACAAGTGACATGAAAAGGTTGTTTAAACTTATTTTGTTGTTTTTTGGATGTATCATGATGAATTAGATATTGAAAAGTGTTTTAGACTACTTTCTAATGATATGTGTGGGTATTTGAAATCTTGAATAATTAATATTTAGTAGAAACAAATCTTAAGAAGTTGACTATGTGTTCATTCATGGTGTCCTTATGAACAAGGTTATTGTTTGATTTGATTGAGCTTGCATAGAAGAGTGAAATGATTACTTTAAGAATTTGAGAATGTCAAAGGGTTATTGTGGAGTGGATCTATACATTTTAAATTGGTCATGTCTTCTTTTTTTTCTCAATGGAGTGCTAAATGGGTAAATAGGTCTCCACGAGACCTATAAGGGCTACAATGGCCTATTTGAAAGGTGTGGCTACTTAAGGGTGACCCATGGATGTTATGGATAACCTTTTGAGGATGGTATTAACCTATGTCTTTGTATTTTATAATCCTTAAGGGTTAAGGCATGTCTAATGGCTGACCAAGATGTTGATATTCATGAAGGCTCTATATATAGTGAAACCAAAGAAGATGGTTTCTAGATGTGAAAGAGGTGTGTGCATGTGAGAGTTATGGAGTGAAGGAGAGGGAGAGAGACCAGTAGATGAGTTGATGAGAAGAGAAAATTAAGGATTGTATGTATGACCATTTGGTCATGTTATTGATGTGGTAATAGAGTTGTTACTGAGGAGTGAAAAGTGATCCAAAAGGTGGATTTGGATGCATTGAGTGTGCAAAGTTGAAGAGAGTTGATATACTTTGTATTTCCATTAGATTGGTAGGCAATCAATATTTAAGAGGTGTTCTATTCATATTTGTTGTTGTGTCTACCCAACATATAGGGGGTTGTATCCTCCTTTCAAGGTGAAACTTGATAAAAGTCTAGTTGTTATGGTTGCTCAGCTAAATAGGTGTTGTAGTACCTTGTGGGATTGTACTCTCACTAAATAAGGGATTATAGTTCCTTGATCAGTTGTAGCTGGTGTAAATTAGTTTTTGTTATTATAGGATAATAGTCTAATTATAGGTTCTAGTGGGTTTTCTCCCCTAAGAGGGTTTCCCACATATGTCATGTGTTATTTGATTGATATTGCATTATCTCTCTTGTTCTTTGCTATGAATGATATGTATGCTTCATGAAATGCTTATGGTAATCGATTAAGAGTTTGAAATGATTAAAATTAAAGTTGGATTATCTAAGCTTACTGATACACCCCCCAACTCTTAGTGATTTTACCTCTAATAGTACTTTCTTTAGGTCTCCTCATGATGTTTGATATATTTGTTTTATACCTTTGAGCTCAAATAGACCTTTTGGTCTCAAGACTACCCTTGAACAAAGGAGTGGGCCAAGTATAAGAAAAAATAGTGGGTATATCCACTACTTTTATGGCATTAAAATGACCATTAATTCATTAGTATACTCATGGTAACCCCCTACACCAATTTTCATAGTGTGATCATGGCTATAGAGGTATCTAAACATTAATTTCCCTCATCACTAGACTGCAGGCATGTGTATATCCTAACATTAGGTCTAGAAATAATTTTCATATTTTTAACTTTGTATATGATATTAGGTTTATAAAATGTTTATTTCATTATGAAACCATTCATAAAGGAGTTTTCATCCTTTAGACTTCTCACAGTCCTTTACCT
The DNA here is from genome assembly GCA_037957365.1 of Torreya grandis. NCBI lineage: Eukaryota > Viridiplantae > Streptophyta > Pinopsida > Cupressales > Taxaceae > Torreya > Torreya grandis. The sequence continues at coordinate 5,335,806 of JARHVA010000430.1, forward strand.
TTTCCATATATTAATAAAAACACTCTTAAAAAGGCAAACCTATAACTTATCTCTTGATTGACTGTGTGTAGAGACTTAAAAATTAATTTGGTCAATACTCATTTTGATTTATTTGGTATTAACATGACCTATGACCTATCTATCAAACTGAGGTGGACTTTAGAGTGCCTCATAACATGCTTTGATTCTCACTTAGGCTTAAAAATAACCTATCTTACGCTTGTAGTCTATGTGTGTCCATTTAGGGAGTCTTGAATGCATCTTGTGAGTTTAGGTTCTCATCTATAACTTCCCTTAGTCCTTGAAATTGTCTAAAATTCTAGTTAGGTTCTCAGCATATCCAAACACACTATGTTCCTTCCTTCAAGCTTTAAGGTCAGTTTGCACTTGGAGTAACCTATAAGTAAATGTTTAGAGGATCAAGAATATAATTTATATGGGTTTGGAATATATCATTCTCATCACTAATATACCCAAAATAAAATTTACTTAGTTGTAGTTCCATTTGAGTTTTAATCATCACTTAATACTTTTATATTCTTTCTTTAGCCTTGAGACTAATTTTCTTGATTATCCACCTGTATGTGTCTTTTAGGATGATTGGTTGCATAATTTTGCATTTTAAGAGATCATATTATACATACAATCCTTTTTGATATTACTAAACATGTCTATAGTCTTTATTGGGTCAAAACATATTAAAACACACCATGCTCTTCTCTTTATCCTTAAGAATGAACTGACCCTAAAGTGGGCCAGTAGGTGGCCTCTTAGGGTATGACTGTATATAAGGGTTTTAAAGATTGATTAATATCTTTTCATTATGTTTGAATATATCTTAAATCAATAGTATCTCATTAATTATCATTGTCTATGTAGAGCTCATAATTTTATTTTGACAATTTGAAACTATTTATTACTTATTCCTTCTGTACATACCTATAGGTGGTGTCTTAGATTGTGGAGGCTATAAATAACCACTCCTTACTCTTAGACTTATAGAGATATCAAAACATTACACACATTTTATTACTTATTCAATGTTACACAAATATTCTAGGCTTTCTTAATACCTTTTATCAATTTCAACTCACCTAACTCACAAAGCACTATGACAAGTTTATGACTGTAGGTGGAGGTTTTACTATTTTTTAGCTTTAGGTTATATTTTTCCTTCTTGATTATAAATAGCCTCCTTTGGTATTGAATTAAGTCATTTTAAACTTTGACTATTCATCATTAAATCTCACTTTATATCATCTTGTCCTTATATAAAAGATGGTCACTTTGCATAAGCAACTTGACTGTGTTGAAACATATGGTTGTAAGTTATTGTTTGTATAGACCAAGATCATCATGTTGGAGAATTTGAGGTGTTAGAGACCATATTGAATCAGTATATAGCCATCATATTTACCTTTTAATCTTTTCTTTCATCTTCCCTTAGACATTTAACCATTTTCTTACCTCCATGCTCATAATGGCACCTTTCGAAGTATCTTCATGGATAAGTGTTGTGGGTGAAGATTTCCTTATGTGTATGGATTAAGGAGAGGTAGGAGTTTGGTTAAACGAGATAAAATTGAATAAACTACCTCTATTTACCTTTCATAATCCACACTTAACTTGAATAATTATCAACTCTTCCATAAATAGATTTGAATAACATGGAAATAAGAAATAACATATTACTTTAAACAATGTTAACTTACCTTAGTTTATACTAAACTAAATTTTGAGGTCTTCATATATGATTTCATCTAGTACTTTGGTAGCCTTATGAGCATTAAAATATCTTTTAAGGAACTATATCACATTAAAAACTCATTTTTTACCCTCATAACACATTCATAAGGGTATTATTGAGGTCAACATACCCTTATTTCTGAAAAATGGGGACCCTTGTTTCAAATTTTGCAAATTTGTGCTTTGAATTGAAAATGCCACTTGATCATATTTATTTATTTTTAGATCATCCATACTTGGTTCTCATTTATATTAAATAACATGTCTCCATTATATCCTTGTCTTATTTTGCCTAATTTTACTAATGGTTGCTTCATGCATTTTCTAGATTGTAGGTTTAATGGAGTCTCAAGTGTGTAAATAATGCCTAGCGTTTTAGGATTTAATGATAAATTGACCCTTTAATTAATCAAGAGTATTTAATTATTTAGTTGAATTCATGTTTGATAATTTAAAAAAAACCCTTAGCCTAATTCTTTTTAGCCTAAGTCTATTTAATTTGAATTCAAATTTACATGGGTTCTTTGTATTTGAAATTATGCAGGAACACTTTATATTTGTTTAAAACTTGGCTTATACTTTATCCTAAGGTATTAATTATTTTTATTAAAATGAATAGAACATTAGTATAAACCTTCATGCTAAGTTATTTATGTCTCAAGACCCCTTATTTCATTATATTATCTACATGGGCTAATTAAATACAAGGTCCTTTTATTATATTTTACACTTAGTCTAAAATCTCACCATAAGGTTCTTAATCACATTTAATAATGTGACCAAAACCGTAGGTTAAATATTTTATCTTAAGTCCTATACATTCCATGAGACTTATTTTATTTTATTTTGTATATAGGAACAAAAAGGACCAACAAAAAAATGACAAGTTTTAGGATCTCAGGGCTCAAGCAAAAGATCTATGGTTTGTGGGAACCCATACAAAGTCAAAATTCAAGCACCTAGATCAATGATGCACATTCAAGTTGGCAAGGATGATCCTATAGTTATTAAGTCATTGATAATTAAAAGATACTATGAGTAAACAAAATAACCAATCACATCCAACTCCATGGATCAAGATCCAATAGTACACATTGATCCTCTCAAAGTAGATCTAATGGCATGTAGCAAGGTCAAAATGTTAACAAGTTAGGCAAGAAAACATGGAGGTGACAAGTGTCATGCCCATAATGGATAATTAAAACTTGATCATTATCCTAAAGATTAATGGTACATGGTTAGAAGTATGCATTTCAATAAGTGATGAGCATTTACTCAAAACTTCAATGAAGCCCCCAAAAGAGCAGGAAGGCAACAAGTGTCACCATTATGGAGATTGAGATATAAAATCAATAGCTCATATATAAAAGGATAGAACCCAATAATATATATCAATTATGTCTATTTATCCATGTGACCATGATCTAATACTATGTATTGAAAGCTAACTTTTCAAAGTGTCCAAGGATGAATGAGAATCTGCCATGTGGTGCAAAGGTATTAGCCTGAGAGGAAAATGATAGATAATATCACAAAGAAGACTCATGAAAGTGACACATGGAGTGTTCTTAGGTGCCAAGCACAAAATTTAACTAATAGCATTTGATCTCTTAGATCCAAATTAATAATGCGAGACAAGGGAGACTTTTCAAAAATCCCTGACCCAATGAGATGTTGACATGTGTCTTAAAAAACAAAGAATCACTTTTTAAACATTAATGAACTAAATAAATTGACCGAGCCACATAAGGGCTAAATTAGATCAAGAGATCTTGTGAAACCAAAAAGGCAAAGGTATAAATATGATATCTAAATGAAAATCTAAGTCATGAGATCTTAATTTAAACTCTATTGTCACTATTAAAGCTTTGTGCAAACTTGATTGAACTCCAAAAAACCCTAGAACATATAGAAGCCCTAATTTGACCCTGTTTTCATTGTAATCAAGCCAAGAAGCATTACTTTGTCACCTGTTTAGGGATAATTTGATCCAAAATTGAATTGTAATTCACTTGTGAAATAAGTTGATAAAATTCATTACAATGGTAGCTCGAAAGGGTGTTTATAATGAGGATGTTAAATTGTAATTTAAAACAAATTCTAAGGGGAGAGTCTTCAAAGACATTGAGTTAGATTATTTGAATCTAAACAATAGAGACACTAACTAGTCAAAGCTATTTTGCACCATCAAGAATTAACTTGCTATAACACGAGAAGAAGAGAAATTTTCTTAGCCAAGAGACTATATGAGGACATTATTGCAATCTAAATGGTGGGTATTCATTATGTAGCTACAAAGCCTAAGGTACTTAATTGTATATATGTTCTATCTCCTTATTTCAAAGAAACTAAGATAGATAAAGGCATGATTATTAATGAGCATAATTTAAGAAAGGTTGATTATATCTCTGTTGTGGCATTTGAGTCATATTATAAGTTACCTAGACCCCAAATAGACTTTGCCTCAATCAATTCCTAGGCCAAGTATCTTGATTTTAAGAACATTTTAACCATGTGGTTGTATTTTAGAAACCAAGTCTTTTTAGAATTCAACTAAAACATCCCCATTAGTCAATTCAGACCTAGGATTAGGATGATTATGAAAATGTTGAACAAACTATGTATAAATGCCACCACAACCTATGTTGATCTTGTCTAGGTACCAATTGTCTATTTCATTATTGAAAAGTAGATTACCCCTCCCCTAGGTGAAATAATTAGCATTTCTTTGACTAGGAAACTTTATTCCATCAAATAGAAGAAGAAAACCCATTTCTACATGATGTCATACCTCTTAGATGCTCTTTGTGCCACTAAAAAGATCCAAATCAAAGGGAATGGTCACCCAATGGAACACAAATTGTTTCATAGTACTATTCCAAGCTACATATATTCAAGTATAGGGATCACATTCAATTCATATATGATTATATTTATCCAGCCCTAAGTGAGCCCATAATCAACATTCTAATGCCATGAATCATCCCCTTAATTCAATATTCTATTGAAACAATAGGTGATATATGGTTATACCTAGATTGTACATTTATTAGAATTGAAGGGACATAGATTTCTCTTCTCAGGTTACCCATTCATGTCCCTAAAAAACTAGTTGAGCAAGTTGTATATTAGCTATTTCATGGTGTAGATGGTTTTTGTAAGACCAAAATAAAATGCCTCCTTCATAACTTATCCATAACTATTAGAAGGACCATATTAAAACAATAAGAGAATATTGAAGTAACATTTAAGAATACAACATCCTTCAATCTACAATTAGATGGGCTTAGATAGTGGGACCCTTGTCTAAGGGTTAAAGATAATTTAAAGATTAAGGGAATAAATGTGCATTATGATCATCAGCCTAGTGATTTTGAACTCATATACACAAAATCATCTTCATATTCCAAGGTCCTCGAGAGAATAAAAGGCCATAACCTAAGGCCTAAATCCATGTTAGAAAGAAACTAAAATATGGATGACATATGGTAGTTGGGGCCCAAAAAATATCATTTTATATGTGGTACATCTTTTATACCTCCACCAATCCAACCCCAAATAGAGCACAAGCCTGAGGCACAAATGAAACAAAGACCAGAGGAAAGAAGACTTGATGAGATAAACTTCTTCATCAGTCCCTAAGTCATTAAAGGTAGAAGAACAAGAATTACATCAGGAGGAGGTACACATGATAGCATTAGACCCTAATGAGACTATAGAGGATGTAATCAAAATGTTATCACTATATTATGAATCAGATGATGAATAATATCAAATTGAAGAGGCCAAGGAATAAAAGGGGAAGTTAGTATTGGACTTGGTTCCTATGGATACTTCCAAAAGAAAGACTAAACTGGCCATTATTCTAGTAAAAACCAAGAAGCATAAAGTGACTTTCACTCCTCCTTTGAGTGAATTTAATCTATTTAGTGAATAACACTTGATATATGGTCTAGATATTCTAGAATGGTTCATTTATGGACCTATATTGAAAAAGGTCCATACTACATATCATCCTTGGGTTATGATGAAGGCCATCAACATATCTATGCATGAAGAGATCAAGCCATGGATTGTGGATCTATAAAAGGAAGATGAAAGAAGATTGGCAACCCCAAGATAGACAAGTGGAGCACAAGTGGATGTCCTAGCTCTTAAAGTGACTCAATCATCAGTGGGAGTCAAGTTTGATCCCAAGACTACTAGATTATATAGAGTAATAGAGAAAAGGTCATGGCTGGTGGAGAGGAGATAGCTTTCCATAAATAGAACAATTAACCAATTTGACTCTAGTGGAAAGACAAAATCTTGGTGAGAATCCCATATTTGAGGATAACGTCCTTGAATTATCCTAAGCATAGTTATTGTAGACACCTAAAAAGTGTCTAACCCTTGGTCACTTTCCCCCTTAGTCCATTCCTAACCCATCCCTAATAATTACTAATTTAAAATAATTAATTTATTTTGAATTAACCCCCCTCCTTGGACACCTCACCCATGACACCTCGCCTGGGACACCTCACCTTGGACTAATTCTCCTCCTATGACTCACTCAAGATCTATTCCTAATTCTTCTAACCTCCTAACAAACTCTCGTGCGTATTTAGCACAACCCTCGGCATTTTCCAACAGATAGGGCACTTGGCAGAAGAAAAACAGGCTTGGTGGCTCTTTTTGCCCATTCTAACCCCACCGACATCGGCCAAGTGTCGACCGATGCCAGCAGAATCGCTGACATTGGTTATACTTAACCAGTCTTTCAAACTCTTTTGAGGATCGGAATCAGAAATCAGAAAATCTCTGAAAGCAAATCAGGAATCCTAGTCTTGGACTATCCGTCAATCTGCGAAATCTCTCAATCAAGCCTCCCACTTTCTCCCTCAGGTGCAGCAACAGCTTCAAGGTTCTCCCTTAGCGATAGGTTCTCCATACAAGCTACATCAACAGCAGGTATGGGAATCATCGATAACACAGCTTCCACAAGGCACAGGTAAGTATATTGTCTATGTTCTTATTCTCTTTTCAGTTATTTCTTTCAAGCAATATCTCCCTAGACTAGACTGTTAATCAACACAGACCCGAATCTTGATTTCTCCACCTCCCTATTTCTCCCGTCCTCTCTCAGATCATACATTCTGCCCATTTAACCTGACTCTCAGACTCAGACCCCAGACCATTCAACCAAGCCCAAAACTTTGTCCACAAACCAAAACCCTGATCAGACTCTGTCCACAGACTATTCAAATAAACCCAGACCCTAACCAAACTCTATCCATGGATCACAGACTTAACCAGACTTCATCTAAAGACCTTTGCCCCGACCGACGCCGGTCACTACCCCAACCGACATCGGCATATTAACCGACGTCGGCACCTTGACCAACCGATGCTGGTAGGCTTACCGACGCTGGCGACTATTATCAATCTGACAGCTTCTCTCAACTAAGTCTTTACTTCTCTTTTTCATTCCATTTCTTTATCATTTCGGTTCTTCATTATTCAGCTATTTATCAGACATTTCTTTTTGTTGTTTAGTGGGTTTATATCCCTTAAGGAAATTTTCATACTTCTGGGATCAAGCTTTTGCTTGACAACCCACCATTTGTCTATTTAACATCTTCTTTTGTCCAAGCTTCTTTTCTTTGCAAGTGTCATTCCTCCACAGCCAAAGAGGAGTACTCACAGCATCTGGATTACGGTGCGCAGACTTTATCCAGGTACACAAGCCTTGACCATTCTTTCTTTAGTTTCTTAATCCTTTGAAATCTGAAAACAAAATTTGAATAGAAACATTCTGGCACGCCCGGTGGGACCCCTTTAGGGCCTTCCTTGGGTTCCCTTTCTTCTTTGTTCATTTAGTTGCATTAGGCTTCTTAACCTTCACTTCCTTCTTCTTTTCTAAAAAAAATCATAAGCAGGAAATAAAAAGAACTCTTTCTTCCTTTTTCTTGCATTTTCTAGACTAGTAAGAAAATCATTTTCTTCAACCCTTTCTCCAACTTGTTTTCATTCTAATTCAATATTTCAATTTGGGGCCTTAAAACTTACTGCATTCCATTTCTTGCTTTCTTGCATCTTTCTAGTCCACACTTAGTAATTAGTCAAATGCATATTGAATAAACCGTAGATCACTCGATGTTACACTACCAGACCACGTGCACTCAATAAAACATCAAACTCACTTGAGACAAGGCCCGACTGGGATTTCATCACCCAGCGGACAACCTTACCCAACCCGGCAATCCTACTTGGATTTCACCACCAAGGGGAAAGCCAACTATGTTCTCTGGCAGAGTCTAAACTATAGTGAAAGTATATTTTGGCTAAGTGAAACCAGCTAACCACTGGAATCGTGAAGTGAGGGGAGCTTGCTCCTTAGCACCAGGCCTGTACAAAAGCTAATACAGATTTTTGAGTGCCTTAACATACCTAAAATCATCTTTAGATTGCCTATTCTAGGACCCTTCTTACAGCCAACTTCCTCAAACATCATATTAAGGCATAAGCCACACGATCTTAATAAAATTGTTTTTAGGGACTTAACGCTAGGCTCTGTCTGTCATCACCATATTTTCTATTTTTATCTGTCTTTTTTGAGCTGGTAAGGACGTCTTCTCTATTTCCAAAAACTTTTTTTTTTAGTTTCTAGAAAACACAGTAACTGACATCGGTCCTATAACCGACGTCGACAACTTTTCTGTACCGGCATCGGTCATCTGACCGACATCGGCAGTCTCCTTCACCGACATCGGTTTTTATACCGACGTCGGTCTCTGTCTATTTTCTTTTTTCCAAAAATAGCAAGCATAAAATCCAACTTTCTGACTGTCTAAACATCCATTCTGGTTTTCTGAGACTGACAGAACACAGTTTTCTAAAACCTGGCCCTTTCTTGCCTTGAATGGTTTTGACATGCAGTCAAACCAAGGCCCTTCTTGACCATGCTAGCCAACAACCGCTTCCACCTTCACCATCTATAACTAGTCCTATAATGGAGTTTAACTCGGAGACTGAAAGAACTCCAACTCGCCCAACCCCGCCTCAAACTCCTATCGTCCCAGAAGGGGACCAAGACTTTGCACGATTCTTGGACCTTAACGTCAAAGCCTTACAACACTATCTTGCAAATAGCCAAATGCGAGACTCCCTAGGCAACCCAATCTATGGGATGCCAACTTCCTTAGTTGACACAAGAATCACATCAACCGCCCCTACCATTCAACCATTAGACAACACCTCCACCAATAACCCAACCGTATCTTACCTTCAAAACATAACCTCTCCATCTAAACCTACCTCCATGGGGGTTCCGATACTCCCTCAACCTCAAGTCACTCAACCAAACCCCACACCTTTCCAAAACCTTTTAGTCTCTATTCCCCCTACTCTTGCACCAATAAATACAAGAGTAACCATTTACCCGTTAACAAGCATAGCCATGCCTCAACCATCCTTGATGGCTCCTATCCAACTTGTGCCAACCAACCCCATAACATAAGTGCCATTGGCCTCAACTTTTGCTCCCATAACCAACTATCCATATGTTACGTCTATGCAACCATCCACATCATATGCCCCTCCAAATATCCTTCAAGCACCTTATAATCTAGGGGGCGTTCCACCTACGAATCCGTCAGCAGATATCATCAAAATGCTGATGGATAAAATGTCTAGCTTAGAGACTTCCATTTCCAGCTCACGCAATGCTCTATCATACAAGCAAATTTGCAATGAGCCTATTCATCCTTCCATTCCAATTAGACCATACCCCAGCCAGTGGGAGCTTCCCAAATTTTCTCGCTTTCAAAGCAAGGAAGACCCACAGCAACACTTACGGGCATTTAGACATGCCTGCTATATTATCGCCCATGATGACGCATTACTCTTGCGCACATTTCCTATGTCCCTTTCTGGTGCTGCACTCAACTGGTACAGCTCCATTGCCACTCATTCCCTCTTCTCATTTACACAATTGGCCCAACTTTTTCTTGACCATTTCTCCATTAATATCACCAAAAAGGTTTTGATCACAGACCTTTACACTATCCGTCAATTTAATGATGAATCAGTAGCTGACTTCGTTGCTCATTGGAGAGGCCTTATCAATCAACTCTCTTTTTCCTTACCTCAAACTGAGCTTATTGAACTATTCACCTGAGCTTGTGCCAAACATATTTCTTCCACTTTAAGGGTTCAAACCTTCTGTACCTTTGACGAAGCCTTCACAATGGCCCGTAAACTTGAATTACATGCCATCGAGGAGAACAAAGTCAAGTTGCGAAGCAAAAACCCCAACTCTAAGACTAATGATTCTTCTTCTTCTAAGCCTTCATCGTCAAATCCTAAGTCTAAAACTTCAGCTAATGCTGTGGCCGTTAGACCTTCATCCTCTTCATCTAATCAACCTGATCCATCAACATCTCAGAGCGCCACCCATCAATTCCAGCAAAGATACGTGCAAAGACAATATACTCCTCTTGGAGAATCTTACGCATCTATACCAGAAAAGCTTGTTAAACAGGGGATTCTCAACCTTCCCCAAATTTGACCACCGCCACAATTTGATCCCTCACGTGCCATCCCTGCGTGGTATACGGAAAATGACTTCTGTAATTTCCATCGTGTCAAAGGTCATGACACGGGAAACTATAAAACCTTCAAAAACATAGTCCAAGATATGCTTGAAAAGGGGGAGCTCGTCCTAGATAATTCTAATGCACCTCCAAACTAGGGCATCGACATATTCAAGCAACCATTCCCCAACCATCCACCGACCCAAAATAATGTCCAGACCTTAATTGACAACACGCATGAACATGATATTCGAACAGTAAATACGGTCTCACCTTTCATCCCCAATCAATCTCAAGAGGTTAACCCATCTACCAGTCCATCACGTATGGACGAACCTCTTTCTCCAGTCAGTTCTCCACCAACCTCTCTCATCCTAGAGGACACCTCAACCTTACCGGCACCACCGATCTCACCATCTTCCTTTCTTCTGCTTATGGAGGACCTAACCTTACCTACTCCTCGAATGCAAGTGGAGGGCACCATAATTCTTGCCCTTTACCCACTTGAGGAGTCACACTCTCCTGTTCCTTCTCCACCAAGAGAAGAACCTGACTCTCCATCTTCCTCGACCAATGACAATATAGTTATAACTCCCACACACCTTGGGTCTGAAACTACTGCTACACCTAACACATCTTCTCAAGGATACCAACTTCATCCAACGTCCTCCCAACTATTTTCCCGACTAGTGGAGAAATTAGAACTTCAACCTTCAAGGAAAGTGGAGCATCGGGGATTGTGGGAACATCTTAAAGTTCTTCAACATTCTCGTGCCCTTTCATCTTATGCTGCCAATCCTCCCAAGGCAGAATCATCCAAGACTCCAAACAAAGACCAAATCCCCACTTCTAAACCTGCATCTACCCAATCCAGACCAATCAAGCCACTTGGCATTTGCCCTCTCTCTGCCCTCACTCACCCGCAAGTGAAGGTGGACTTGAACCAAACCTTGACCAAAAGTAGTCTTCCAACCAAGTCAAAGAAGACTGCCAAACCATAAAGATGAACCCCTCCTCCACCGTCAACTTTGCCTTCCATCTTGGGTCCTCATCCTTCTACCCTACTCAGCGTGCTTCCTACTCTGACTCTTAACCAACACAAATTGCCTCCATTACTTCCTTCGCCAACAACAAGTCAACTCCCTCTCAAAAATTTGGCACCTCTCACAAAGAAAGTGCCGTCTTCACCTGTCACCGCACCACCAACCCAAAAGGTGGTACGAAAACCTTCTTCAGCATCCCCCAAGTAGAAGTCACCAGCGCGTCATGTATTAACAAGCGCAGATCCCTTAGAAGGTTCATACACTTTAATATTACGTCAACTTTTGCAAACTTCTAGCATTACCCTTCCTTCCATCAAGCCATTCCAACCTCTCGGGTCAAAACCGTCTTGGTTCGATGATACAAAGATTTGTTTATACCATCGCACACCAGGACACGATACCGAGACTTATTGTGCCCTCAAGGCAGTCATTCGCCGCTTTCTGGAGAAAGACACACTTCTCCTTGAGGACATTCTTGACCAACCCTCGTCACCTTCCCATCCAGCCTCATCAACTGCATCAACGTCTCACCAACAGACCATAACCCACTCTTCACCTACTATCTTCGAAATCAATGCCATTCATGTAACCACTAGGTCACAGAAAGACAAGGTGAAGGAAAAAGCCGCTATTCCTTAGACCTATCCTTTTGTCCAGGCGCCACAACCACCAAAATCCAAGATTTCCATCTTAGGTGCGTCCCAACCCACTTCTTCAGAGGCAATCACAAAATCTATGATAAAACAACTTCACCAAATGCTTGTGAAGATGACCCTATATGACCTTATTCAAAGCTCCCCCCAACATCACCAGGCTCTAATCAAAGCCTTACAGGTAGCTGAGGTTCAACCTAAAGACCCTTAACCACTTGCTGCCTTAGTCCATTCTTTATCCCCTGTCGCCTCCATCACTTTCAGTAATTCTGAGATTCCTACCTCTACCGAGGAAGATCAGGACGCCGCCCTTTTCATCACAGTCTACGTTGATCAAACTCGTATTAAACAAGTTATGATCAATGGGGGTGCTAGCATTAATATCATTTCCTCTCATGCCTTTGACCAATTAGCCCTTCCCAAGAATTACGTATCAAAAACTAATGCAATCCTTAGATCATTTAATGACACAATCGCTAACACTATCGGCACTGTTGTCCTCCACATCCACATTGGTCCACGCACAATCTTGGAGCTCTTCTACATCATTGAAGGAGAATTCCAATACAACATTCTCTTAGGGCGACCCTGGATCCATGCCATGGCTTGCGTCCCTTCAACACTTCACCGTTGTGTCAAATTTGAACACGACAAACAAATCCATGTCATTCCCGCCGACCCATCCCCTTTTAAGACCTGTAACATGACCTATAGCCCAAACAACATTCTTATCTCGCTCAAATCATCAACCCAAACATCATCTCCATCCATGGAAGTGTTAACTAGTACACAAACAGCGGTCGGCACCACATCATCTTCTCAATTACCAACCAAGGACCCTATGGACGACATCTTCCAAAGACTTTCACTAGGAGAATATCGTCTCCTTACTCTAGACATGTTCCAGACTCCTCAAGAGTATGGACAACTTCATCAACTCCCAAACTATGACTGTCAGATTGGGATGGTCATTCCTTATGGTCCTCCTAACCTTCGCACCAATCTTGTCTATGGGGGGCTAGATCAAGCCCCTACTGAATCAAATCCTTCTTCCTCGCCTCAAATCTTCACATCCAATTTCTCCTTTCTTAGCAATACCACCTTTGCACATACCTATCTTTATAGGTGTGCATGGAAGGGTTTCAGCTTTGGACGTTACGAATAAGGCTCCCATCAGCCTGTCGAAACACCCAATGACGATAATGTGAAGAAATGGTATGGACTGGGTTTCCAAGAACCCATTGAGGCTTCCACAGACCTCTCCCCTGCACTAGACATTGACCAATTTCTTCTAGACTCACCTATTCTTCCTTCCTCACCTACGGAGTCGGTGGTTTCCATCCCTCCTAGTTTTTTTTTGCATAAACAACATCTGCTTGGAACCCCTAACCTATCAACTCAACGGGGTTCCCAAGTCTCTCCCTCTCGTTTATCCCAGCATGATAGACGATGAATCGACAACCATCAACATAGTCCACTGCATAGATGACGATGCCATTCTTACATATATGGGTGCTGATGATTCTTTCATTCAGCGCTCCCTCCCTTCTAAAACACAGGTTATGTTAAATGAATCAACCATTGACATTAACCTTTCATCTTCTGATGTTCCTCAAGTCTTAAAGATTGGTCAGTCTTTAGACACTCAGGAGCAAATCGACTATACCACATTTCTCTCCGACAATCGCAAAGCCTTTGCTTGGACCTATGCTGACATGCCTGGCATCGACCCTAACATTGCCACTCACAACATTGTCACAAACCTAGAGGCTAAGCCTGTCAGGCAAAAGCTTCACAAAATGCATCCTCGTGTTGCACTTCTTGTCAAAGAAGAGCTTCAATGCCTTCTTTCTGTCTCCTTCATCCAACCCATCGATTATCCACAGTGGGTCTCTAACATCGTTCCTGTCACCAAGGCGACTGGGGGGATCTAGATCTGCACAGACTATCGTGACCTTAACCTGGCTTGTCCCAAAGATGACTTTCCTCTTCCAAACATTGACCAACTTGTTGATCTTATGGCTGGCCATGAGATGTTATCGCTCATGGACGGATTTTTAGGATACAACCAAATCCTGATTGCGCTGGAAGATCAACACAAAACCACCTTCATTACTCGTTGGGGAACTTTCTACTATCGAGTCATGCCTTTTGGTCTAAAAAATGCAGGCGCCACATATCAGCGTGCCATGACTTATATCTTTCATGATCTCCTCCACAAAATCATGGAGGACTATGTCAATGACCTACTTGGCAAATCCAAGCTTCATCGTGACCATTTGAATATCCTCAAAATCATTTTCTCTCACCTTCTTCATTACCAAGTTTGTCTTAACCCCAAGAAATGTGTCTTTGGGGTCTTCTCAGGAAAGCTCTTGGGATTCATTGTCTCTTTTCATGGCATCGAGATAGATCCTGCCAAAATCCATGCTATCCTCAAAATGCCACCTGCAACTAATCTCAAGCAACTCCGCAGCCTACAAGGGAAACTCCAATCCATCCGCCGTTTCATTTTGCAACTTTCTGACCGTTGCCAACCCTTTCATCATCTCCTCAAGAAGGACGTCTCTTTTAAATGGGATAAGGATTGCTAAGAGGCCTTTGAAGCCCTTAAAAGCTATTTGGTTTCTCCACCAGTCCTTATTCCATCAAAAGATGACCAACCCTTCTACCTCTACATCTCCGCAACCAATCATTCATTAGGTGCCATGATCGTGCATCGAGACGAGCAACACCGTGAGCAAGCAGTCTATTACATAAGCTGAACACTTGTTAATTATGAAACTCGGTATACTCATACCGAGAAACTCTGTTTGGCATTAGTCTTTGCCACTACCAAGCTCCGTCATTATCTTCTCAATCACAAAACCTTTGTCGTCACTCACACTGATCCCCTCAAATACATGCATTCTAAACCATATCAAAACTAGCGTATGGCTCGTTGGCTCATGCTTCTTGCTGAATTTGACTTAGAATTTGTTCAACAGAAATCTATCAAAGGGCAAACAATCGCTGACCAACTAGCAGATGCCCCTCTTCCTGACAATCAACCTTCTCAGTGCGAGTTTCTCGATGAATCTATCGCCACCCTCTCGACTGATGACACATTCTACCAAATGACGATGTTTTTCAACGGCTCTAAATGTCAACTTGGTGGGGGTGTGGGGGTCATCCTCATTCCATATGAAGGTGAACCCATGCCCCTATCTTTCAAACTTGACTTTGAATGTACCAATAATATTGCCGAATACGAAGCCTTAATTTTGGGACTTCAAACCGCCCTTTCTTTAAACATCAAGACCATCAGCATCTTTGGTGACTCACAACTTGTCATCAATCAAATCAATGGTTCATATCTTTGTAAAAATGAAATTTTACAAAGATACAAGCACCGTGTTGACACTCTTCTAGCATCTTTTGACCATCACTTATTGTAAACTATTCCTCGATCGACGAATAAATTTGCTGACACCATGGCTTCACTTGCCTCTCATATTCCTTCATCATCATCATCCTCATCAAGAATTTATGTCATGGTACATCGTGTGCCATTGCCTTCATACATTTCTACTGACATCAATCTCGTCCACACCATAGACTCTAGTTCACAAGATGTTTGGTATAAACAACTTGAGGACTACTTGACTCATTCTCTCATTCCTCCCAACCTCTCTAGCAATGCGCGATAGGCTTTCATCAAGTGCATTGCTCGCTATACCATGCTAGGGGGCCTTCTCTATAAAAGAGGTTTTGACGGCCTTCTTCTTCGCTGTTTAAATTCCATTGAAGCTTCTCATGCTGTCAAACAAGCCCATGATGGGATTTGTGGTGGACACTTCAGTGGTAACTCAGTTGCCAAGCGCATCCTTCACCTGGGTTATTATTGGCCCACTCTTCATCAAGACTGTAGCGATTATGTTCGGCATTGTATCAAGTGTCAGCAGCATGCTAACTTACTTCATCTCCCTAGTCACGCCTTACAAGTTGCTCAAGATTTTTGGCCTTTTTCACAATGGGGCTTAGATCTCATCAGTGAGATTAACCCTCATTCATCTCTTCGTCATCAATCTATCATCACTGCCACCGAGTATTTCACCAAGTGGGTGGAAGCTATCCCTCTCATCTCCACAAAAGCCAACAAGATTGTCGACTTCATCAACACCCACATCATCTGTCATTTCGGTGTACCTCACAAAATCATCACCGACAATGGCAAGTCCTTTAAAAATAAAGACCGTCCAAAAACTTTGTGACTCTTTCGGCATCAAACTCAGCTTTTCTTCACCTTATTACCCACAAGCAAATGGGCAGGCTGAGGCTTCTAACAAAAGCCTAACCAAAATTCTCATGAAGGTGGTCAACAACACTGGAAGGGATTGGCACGTTCAAATACCCTTTGCTTTGTGGGCCTACCGCACTAGCATCCGAACCTCTACGGGTGCTACTCCTTTTTCTCTAGTCTACGGATCAGAGGCTGTCTTACCTCTCGAAGTACAAATCCTATCTCTTCGCATTTCACTCCATGACATTCTTTCTAATGATGACTTTCGTCAAGATCGATTAGCTCAACTTGAGTTACTCGATGAGCGTCGTCTCGCTGCCCTTAATCATCTCCACGTCTATCAAAATCGCATCAAACGCGCCTATAATAAAACTCTAAGAGAACGAGATTTCAATATCGGCGACCTCATCCTCAAAGAGAACCAACATGTGACCAATATGGAATAGAGTAAACGAGGCAAATTTGCTCCTAATTGGCTCAGACCTTATATCATAACACGCAAATATGGATCAGGGACTTATCGTCTGTCTTCTCTTGAAGGCCGACCAGAACCTGAGCCTCTTAATGCTTTGCATCTACGACCATTCTACTGTTAGTCAAGTACTCATCCACTTGACATTTAACTTGAGCTCATCCCTTGAGCAATCCTTGTCCTTTAAATCCTCAATTCATTTCACCCTTTTTCCCTTAACAAACTCCTCTACAACCCTTTTATGATGTATGGATGCTTCATCCTAATGAAAGGGAGCCCTTGACCTTCTATAAGTCTTGTCCATGACTCAATATTCTGTCAAAACTAAATCAAGATGTCAAAATATCTAAGGTCACAAAATCAAATCAAAAAGCAGACTGCTCCCTTGAAGGACAGCTGCACTATCATTGCTGTAGCTAATAGATTGCTCCCTCGAAGGATAGCTATTCAAAATCCCTTAAATTTATAAAGCAAAGTATAGACCACTCCCTCGAAGGATGGCTATGACTAAATCTTGCTACAAACAGCACTTGCTCAGAAGCTTCCCGCATCGATCAGCTTCACAAATGACCACCAAATAAATGACATCTTTATGTGGACTTCCCGCATTGATCAGTCCACTCTCTAAAAAAAAAAAAAAAGGGTCATGGACTTGATTTATTCTTGTCTCAGGGTCTCCTATAAAAAGGGGCAAAGTTCTTCATACTCTAAAACAGGTTACCCTTTTCCTCTTATCATACCACCTACTCAAGGGACTTTGAGCTCACTTTAAATGTCAAAAGGGATTCGATTACCGCTCTAACATAACTATGGTCAATGATGCAACACATAAATGGGGCTTCTTTGTTCTAACAACCCCTGTCTATGTTGTCTTTTTGGTCTTTATCAATAAAAGGACACTTATGCCTTTTTTACTTTCTGCCTATACTTTGGTCACATTCACTCACATCATTTGTCAAAACGACTTAAACCGACTCTTTTTAAACCATCCACATAAGCCTAATCATTCTAGTTTCCATGGACAATAATACACATGGAAACTATCAACTACCCAATTTATGTTAAGCATAAACCAATACTTGCTGAAGCATAAATAGACCTCAATTCATTCTTAGCCAACATCCATCATGAATATGGATAGTTGCTAGAGATGAAAAACCCTGACCTATGTTACAGAATACACCATTTGGAAAAGGCTGTAACATCATCTTCTCCTTATCATTTCAAGCATGTACCCTTGGACATATGGGAAATACTATATCTTTATCATGACCAAAAATCAACCTCTTCAATCTTTTTCCTCCCTTCTTGGGAGAACTACATCGGCCTGAGGCCCTAACAACAAGGGCTATGTAGGTAGCACTCAGTTGACATGGGGTCTTCTGGGGTTAGCTCGGCCACTTTCTTCGTCACTTTCTTCCATCTCCTTCTCTCGTCACCTGTCAATCATAACATAGTCAATCACATATTCACATAATCATTAGTATACTCTCATTTTCATTATAACATCATAAGTCATTAGTCATAAATTTCATCTATCATAACTCATTAAACATTCACATCATCCACAAGTTAAACATTCAATATCATATCTATCACATCTATCATCATCTAATCTAAAGTCATCATATAACCATTTCATAAACATTGTCATCATCACATCTATCATCATCTAACCTAAAGTCATCATCATATAATCTATCATCATCTAATCTAAAGTCATCATCATATAACCATTTCATAAACATTGTCATCATCACATTCATTTTTCATCAACATCATCATCATAACATAATCATCATAATCATCATAAATATCACATCAAAACATGCATCATGAAACACATGAAAAATACTGCAAAACATTAAACATCTATAACATTTCCATAACACATCAATAGCCAAAATCTCATCATATATATATCAAAAATAAGTTTTATACAAAAAGACACAATCTGTGTCTGTCTCTCATCATACATCTCTCGTCTTCGGCTCGCAGGCTGGTCTATACATCAAAATAATACATCTCCAGGGTTGCCCTCAAGGCTGTGGCTATGGTGGTGGTGGCGGTGGCTGAGAAGACGTTGTATCCTCTCCTCCCTCTGATCTCTGCCGTCTGCACGACCCTGAAGCCGTCGCTCATGACATCGATCTCTGTCAGCTCTGCTCCACCCTCATCTTCGAGTATCACTGTATCTGAGGGAACCCTCTGATGGCTCTCTCATAATACGCAATCTCGTCTAGCGCATCAGTGTATCTAAGCATAGACATAGTCTATGGTGGACCCATCTATCCTAACGCCTGAGGCTGTGGCTCACCTCGGTGCACTGATACTGATGGTCCTGCTCCCTGTGAAAATGTTGGCTACTGAGATGGCTGCTGCCATGGGCCCTGCCCTCCAAAACTCTGCCCTGCCACTGCCTGTGCTTGGGCTACCACCAGCTATCCTTGTAGTAGAGCGATCTGCCCTGTCAGCGCTTCTACTCAACCTGTCATCTCTCCCAGCTGCCCTGTGACTCCTGCTAGTTGTCTCTGCAAAACTGAGACCTGGGCCTGAGCCATGTCTCTCTCTTCCCATGCAGTGTCCCTCTCCTTGCAGGTTGTATCCCACTCCCTGGTAATACTCTACAAATCTAGCTGGGGACCCACCTGTATGCCTCGATACTGCCGTGCCCACCATGCCATGTAGGCCTCTGTGCACCCTGGATCGGCTATCCCAGGTCCTGCTGGCAACTCCTCAAAATCGAGCTCCTCTGTCTCCTCTAGAAGTGGGAGCGGTGCCTCTATGTCATCCCGCTTGTACTATGGGAAGGCAGGTGGTACATCCTGTAATAGCCCGTACTGGCGCCACACTCTCTCTGCAGGGGTCCTCTCAAGCTCACCAGCTCATCTGCCTCTGATCCATCGCCTGCTCTAAACTCCAACCAGCTACTCTCCCTAGTCTCTGAATGCTGGATAGACCAAGTATGGTCTCTAGATGATGTCTATAGGAATTAGGACCTCCAGTACCCCTCTGTAGTGGTCAATGTCCTTGACCACTCCATCCACCCGTGTCTGTGCCATCACCTCACACCACTCCTTGGTCAGCTCTGGGTCACTTTCACTCAACAAATTCTAGAGCTCTTTTTTCTCTATCAATCACATTCACAAATGACTTTTGGTGGGACGCCAATCTGGTTTTGTCATATTTGGCAGGCCACCGACGTCGGCATCGGTGTGCCCTAGGCTGCTGACGTCGGTCGATTTTCACTGATGTCGGTCTCTTTTGGATATCAACGTCGGTTATATAGCTGATGTCGATGGCCTTCAAAAACTCTTTCCCTTTTCAGAATTACCAAAATCATGTCCCTAATCAAGTCAAGTCCTTCAGACCATGTCATTTTGGCCCCTTGGGGCACATTTAGATCACTTTTGCATCCATCCATCGACCACCAGACATTGGAGATCATGCCCATCTCCTAAAACCGTGACTACTTCCAAAGCAACTTTGCCTTGGTTGTTTTTGCATGTATGCTACCTCACGATTGGTTAGAAAAATTGTGCGCACACTTTTGACCTTCACAAGTACAGGATCGCAAGCCAGTCGATCTGCTCTACTTGTGACCTTTTTGTGTTTTCGGGAGCACTTCCTAAGCCTGGGATACCTGGAACATGATGACCATTGGAGCTTCAGCCTTGATTGAATAACTCAATCAGCTACGACTAATGTTGGGGCCCAGTTATTTCAATTTTGGCACTCCTCGACCCTCGACATGCGACAATTTGACCTGACCATCCTCGTGAAGTGGTGTACGCGCAATCACAACTTTTGCAGCGTTCTCACTCTATCTTGCAACCTTTTCATCAACTCTCTATCAAATCGGCACCCAATTCCTACTTCCCTTCTCTCGACTCCTACTTTGAGGGGGGATACCCCATCCATAATCAAGATAACCAACTCTCGCCTATTTTCGTCTTGCAGTTCACTTGATCAACTTTATCCCATACCTGAGGCAACCGACTCCTATTTTTGTCTTGCAGTTTATTTAGAACAACCAACAAGACAAAAAGGGGCAAATGTAGACACCTAAAAAGTGTCTAACCCTTGGTCACTTTCCCCCTTAGTCCATTCCTAACCCATCCCTAATAATTACTAATTTAAAATAATTAATTTATTTTGAATTAACCCCCCTCCTTGGACACCTCACCCATGACACCTCGCCTGGGACACCTCACCTTGGACTAATTCTCCTCCTATGACTCACTCAAGATCTATTCCTAATTCTTCTAACCTCCTAACAAACTCTCGTGCGTATTTAGCACAACCCTCGGCATTTTCCAACAGATAGGGCACTTAGTGGAAGAAAAATGGGCTTGGTGGCTCTTTTTGCCCATTCTAACCCCGCTGACATCGGCCAAGTGTCGACCGACGCCGGCAGAATCGCCGACGTCGGTTATACTTAACCAGTCTTTCAAACTCTTTTGAGGATCGGAATCAGAAATCAAAAAATCTCTGAAAGCAAATCAGGAATCCTAGTCTTGGACTA
Source organism: Torreya grandis (assembly GCA_037957365.1). NCBI lineage: Eukaryota > Viridiplantae > Streptophyta > Pinopsida > Cupressales > Taxaceae > Torreya > Torreya grandis. The sequence continues at coordinate 5,357,100 of JARHVA010000430.1, forward strand.
TCCGTCAATCTATGAAATCTCTCAATCAAGCCTCCCACTTTCTCCCTCAGGTGCAGCAACAGCTTCAAGGTTCTCCCTTAGCGATAGGTTTTCCATACAAGCTACATCAACAGCAGGTATGGGAATCATCGATAGCACACCTTCCACAAGGCACAGGTAAGTATATTGTCTATGTTCTTATTCTCTTTTCAGTTATTTCTTTCAAGCAATATCTCCCTAGACTAGACTGTTAATCAACACAGACCCGAATCTTGATTTGTCCACCTCCCTGTTTCTCCCGTCCTCTCTCAGATCATACATTTTGCCCATTTAACCCAACTCTCAGACTCAGACCCCAGACCATTCAACCAAGCCCAAAACTTTGTCCACAGACCAAAACCCTGATCAGACTCTGTCCACAGACTATTCAAATAAACCCAGACCCTGACCAAACTTTGTCCACGGATCACAGACTTAACCAGACTTCATCTAAAGACCTTTGCCACGATCGACGCCGGTCACTACCCCAACCAACATCGGCATATTAACCGACGTCGGCACCTTGACCAACCGATGTCGGTAGGCTTACCGACGTCGGCGACTGTTATCAATCCCACAACTTCTCTCAAGTAAGTCTTTACTTCTCTTTTTCATTCCATTTCTTTATCATTTCGGTTCTTCATTATTCAGCTATTTATCAAACATTTCTTTATGTTGTTCAGTGGGTTTATATCCCTTAAGGAAGTTTTCATACTTCTGGGATCAAGCTTTTGCTTGACAACCCACCATTTGTCTATTTAACATCTTCTTTTGTCTAAGCTTCTTTTCTTTGCAGGTGTCATTCCTCCACAGCCAAAGAGGAGTACTCACAGCATCTGGATTACGGTGCGCAGACTTTATCCAGGTACACAAGCCTTGACCATTCTTTCTTTAGTTTCTTAATCCTTTGAAATTTGAAAACAAAATTTGAATAGAAATAGTTATCACAATTATTAGCTACCCTCAAAGTTATGCAACAATAGAAGGAGAATTTGGAAAAGTAGGCTATCTTGTCAATATTAGAGGTCATGATAAATATGTTTGAAGCATCTATGTTTGATATGTTCAACTCTTTTGAATCAATTAAATCCATACAAAATGTGGTGAGCCAATAGAGTAGTGTGGCTATGAATCCAGTCCACCAATGGTAGAACTCAAGAAACAAAGTAAAGGATTTGATCAATATCCTGATAGAGGATCAAATTCCTAACTTTGAAATAATTATCTTAGCTCACCTAAATATGACCATGGTAATTTTGGTAGACAAGATCAAGGGTTTGAGAAAATGGTCTAAGAACTTGGAGGAACTTCATGACAATGGAAATAAGCTGATAAGCAAGATGGAATAGATACTTAGGAGAATGATCACTAGCCTAACTTCACTCAGCCCCATGGGTCTAGTCACCAATGAATAATTCAAGTTAATATCTACTCAAGTCATGCTTTAAGTGAGAAAATAGAGCCAAGGAAGGACTAGGGCTAACAATAGTAAGATCTTAGACATGATCTTGAATGCTGAAGAAAGGATAGGGAATGTAAGGAGTGTTAAAGAAGCCATGGAAAAGGATGAAAAATACTTTAAAGGCCAAGCAGATCAAGAGGATGGAATATTCTTAGAGTCTTTTGTCAATTTGAAGTTAATAGATGAGAAAAATTCCAAGGAAATGAAGATCTTATAACAACAACAATAGGACACTTCAACATCAAAGGGATCTCAAGGCCAAGCTACTTGATTTAAGAATATTTCTTTTGTATCTTAACTTGTATAATATTTTGAAAAGAGAATATTACTTTTTAAAGGCATGTGTGACTTATAAAGAACATTGCCTATAGATCAATCCATTAGAAAGTGTCTAGAGTGTTTTATAAAGATATACAAGGGATAGTTGTCCCTGACACTTGTATTATTGTAATTTGACATGACTGACCAACATACCTCATGAATTGTCTATATAAAGAGGTATGTTGATTGTAAAAAGGGGGTAGTTTTTTAGAAATAATAATTATTCTAGTTTTACAGAAATTTAATGCAAACAAGGAATTCTAATTTTTTTTCTCATTTGTTTGTGTGAATTATATCATGAATTCTCTCTCAATTGTCTGGTTTTTAATTTAGAGTTGAATGATTCTTATTGATTCTTGATGTGCACTTTCCAAATGTAGAGTTGTTAACTTGTGCTAATGCTAGGTTGACTAAAATTTCTTAGGTTTATTTCATTTTATATGCTTTTCTTATGTATGTGCTTATGATATTTACCTATAAGAGTAAATCTTCAAAGTAAATCAAGTTCTTATTTGCATTCTTTCATTTCATCAGATGCTTGCCTGATGTGTAGTAGGATTTGAGCTTATGCTATTTCATGATATACAATGGTTTTAAATGCATATTTGGATGATATTTGAACTTTATAATAATATTTGTGTTAAAGATCAACATGTTACTTCTTTACCCTACCCTTCATTTTTATTTTTCTTTGATCTATTCATTATATATTAGCTTCATTATGAATATCCATCTTAGCTTAGACTTAGATCTAGCTGTTTAAACATAATTCACTTCACCTAGCTTAGATTACTCTCATTTTTTAAGGTCAAATAGTAATCCATGGTTTCTCCCAACAACCAAACTTTATAAATATTGTGAAATAGTTCACTTGTTCTATTGTTATTCCACCAAAGATAACAAGCCTATCATAACCTACAACCCATGCATTTCACTCTCTGAATTCAAAAATGAGTAGTGTTTCTTAAACACTCAAAACCACCCTTGATACACATATATGAAACAATATGGAATGCATTTCACTGGCACTATAAGGAAGGCCTTTAGTTGAATCTTTGTAAATTTATGGTATCTTTGCTAATATTAGTGAACTTTGTTTAAAAATCAATGAATTATTTGAATATTTATGTTTCTTTTAGCATAATTATGTAAATATCATTGATGCATGTGGTTTTAGACCAATCTTTAGGCTCACTTAGCTAAAGATTGGCATTCTTTGAAGATTCATGTTAAATTCTTGCAAAGGTAGCTTACATTTGGTGAATCTTCCCTATTTGAAATTAGTGATGGAAAATTTTCTCAGAGATTGATTGATTCTTTGAAAATTTAGGTTTATTTGGATGGGTGTGTGTAAAGATCATTGATATTCTCAAATTCAAATATATCTTTAAACTTATTTAGTCAAAGATAGTTATTCTTTGAAGAGATTTACATAAATTTATGCAAAACTTGTTTAACTTAGGAATCTTAAATGTGCAAATCCACTCATAGGTAAGAATTAGACTATTATTTGCAAGAATTGAGTTAAATATCATCCATCTTTTCAAATATAAGGTTTTTAAGTCATATTTTAGATAGGACTCAAGATTTAAAAGTTGGAATTGTCAAGAATTAGCACTAGGTCATGGTCTAAATCAAGATTACCTCTCCTTTCATTAGAAGATGATAAGAAAGAAAGAGCATACAAAGGTAAGAAAAAGGTTTATAAATCTTAGCCTAATTCACCTATTCTAAGTTCTCATGTGTTTAATCCTCATCAAGGCAAGGCTTGTTTAGGGGGATCTTCCATCAATATGCCTAGTAAATTTTATGAGCTACCCTAAAATCTTGAGAAATATTTTCCATCTTTCAGTCCTAATGGTATGGTCACAATTGAAGAACAAATTAAATCTTTCAAAGTTTATTTAAGGTTTTTAAATGTAGTGCATGAATATGTAACATGTATATTATTTCCATTTAATTTCAAATATGCTGCATATGAGTGGTTTCTCAACATTCCAGAGAATTATATCACTAGCTGGAATGATTTTAACATGATCTTCATTGATCAATTTGGTAAAATGATTAGTCCTTGTATTCTATATCAATAATTCACCACTATTATAAGAGATTCTAGGCAAACCATTAGATCATTTAATGCTATATTCCATAAGATGTTTAGTAAAACCATAATTCCTTATAGACCTGATGAAACCTTAGATTTAGAGATCTATAAGGATGCTTTGGACCCCATGACTTTTGTGTTTTTTAAAAGGTATGTTGGAGTCATAAACACATTGAACTTAGCCTATGCTTAATTTTTAATAATTAATGATTAAATATAGCCTCAAGTTTAGCTTGTATATGACATCCCAAATATCAACCCTAATTTCCCTACACTGAATGTCATTCTTAATACCAATTAGAATATGTTTACCTTAAATTAGGCACCAATCTTGAACCAATTGCCCTTAAGCCATGCTCATCCTATTCAAAACTTATTATTATTGAATAATAATACTTCAAATGGATTTAATCCATAGAAACGAAGAGATTTGATGCCAAAAATTAATAATAACAATCAAGTTCAAAATTTAGAAGCACCAAAGAATGAGAATGAATACATACTTAAGATAGTTCAAAACATGAGTGCTAACTTCCTTCAATTGCAAAAGCAAGTAAGAAATACTGGGGAAAACTCTAATATGAATTACTCATATCAAAGGTTTAATAGACCTAATAACCAATTTAATAATGGTAATAATGGCAATATTAACACTAACAATAATGAGTCATCATCAAGAAAGAATAATCTTAAGATTAATATTTGTGATGTTGATCTAACTAAATATCATAGGGTTCACAATACTTCAAAGCATGGTGAGTTATATTGTATTGAATTATGTATTGCCTTTGATTTTTTTTAGGATGAGTTAATAACACCTAAAAGTGGAGCTAACAAATATAATTATGTAGGCACATCTGGATCTTCTAAATCATCCAAATCTATAGATACAACCTTGATGGTGGAGAAATTTGACTTGCCATTTTAAGAGGAAAATAAGCCTAAATATACTCCTGAGGAGGTGCATGATTTTTATTAGTATTTAAATAAGATCTATCCTTTAAGGAGTAGGGAGTAGAAGCAACCTTTGACAACATCAAATCTACCAAATAATTTTGACACTCCAGATCCTATAATTGAAAAACAATCTTGAGCCTCTAAAGGGAAGTATTTGTAAGCATAGCATTGATTCATCTAGAACTTATACTAAATGTAGGTACAATATAGTTGAGGACATGAAAAATATTAAGGATAAAATTATCTTGTATGGATTGACTCAAATTACTGAGCACAAAGAATTGATACTTAAATATCTATCCAAGAAGCTTGGTAAGTCACCCAAGGCTACAAATGCTAATGTTTCGATGTACAAGAAAAAAGAAAACATTACACCTTTCATTCTTATAGTTAGGATATTTGGTAATAATTTTCATAATTGTTTATTATACTTAGGTACATCTACTAACATCATGTGTAAAGGTATTTTTGAGAAACTTGGTTTGACTCTAATAAAATATGATATAGTTGTTACTCAATTAGATAAATCTAGGGTGAAAGTAATTGGAGAATTATAGAATGTTCACATGTAGATTGCAGTTGAACCAAGGATACAATAGTTTAGAGACATATAAGTGGTAGATATACTTGATGTTATTGAGTAGAGACTAGACTAGATCATTGAATAGTTACATGTCTACTAATTTTTACTATATGTGGTATTCATGGAAGGGAGTGCCAAATATATTTGAATTGAAAGAGAGCCCAAGATGAAACATATAATCATCGAGTATAATGTTGTGAATTAAAGGGTCAACATGTCCATCTTTAAGTTGGGATTTTATACTCTTAACACCTCTAGGGTATGTGACTCTAAAGATACTCATGCTATGCTGAGGATATGGAAATTATATTTTGATGGTGCAAAATGTAAGTTTGGATCAGGGGTAGGAGTTGTTTTAATTTATCATATTGTAAAATAATTTAGTACTTCTTACATATTGTAGTTTTCATACACTAACAACTTGGTAGATTATGAATCTCTAATCTCAGGTTTACAACTTACCATCAAGCACAAGGTCAAAGAACTATTAGTTCATGGTGATTAAGAACTAGTAATTAATCAAGTAAGAAGTAAATACCAGTGTAAATTGTCTTACCTTAAGAATTATAAGTTTAGAGTTTGGGACTTGATAAATTATTTTGATTATTTTAACATTGTCTCAATTTATAAGGAAGAAAACAAGCTTACTGATGAGCTAGACTCAGCTACAACTAATCTTATGCCAAACCACAACTCCAAACTAGGAAACCTTAGTATTGAATTAGTTCCTTGTCCTTAGTCCCTAATAATATCAACCATTTATATGTATTCAATGATGACCAATAGATTTTAGACTTCATGAATAGTTCAAGAGTATTTGAGGCTCACATCATTAATGAAGCTAATGAAAATAATATTGATAAAGACAACATTAATGAAAAAATTATGTAATTAAGTGACAATAAAATTCCCAAAGGAATGATTACCCTAGAAATATTGTTTAATATAGATAAACTAGCTAAAAATATCAAAGTTCCCAAAGTGAATGGAAAATATTACAAAGTAGTTAACCTAGGAACACAAGGTCAACCCCAACTAATCAATATTGGTACATCTACCACTAATGATGAGTTGAGAAAATATAAAGAATTGTTGTCCATATATAAATATGTTATGGCATGGTCTTATGAGGTCTTAAATGTCTTTGATCCTAGGGTCATAAATCCTGCCATACCTTTAAAAGAAGCCTACAATCTTTTTAGTAGAAAAAAGACCAGTTAACCCTATCTTAGAACCCTTGATATACAAAGAGGTCAAGAAGCTACTAGATTCAAAGATAATTTTTCCCATTAGACACTCCAATTGGTTATTTAACTAAGTGCTAGTCAAAAATAAGAATGAAGAAATTAGATTATGTGTAGACTTTAGAAATTCTAATAGAGCTTATCTTTGCCTTCTCTTGATAAAGTTACTCAAATTGTTAGTGGTTCTATAATGATGTCTTTTCTTAATGGATTTTTAGGTTATAACCAAGTTATTTTGAACAAGAAAAACAAATTAAAAACTACATTCACTACTAAGTGGGGCAATTTTGCCTACAAAAGAATGCCCTTTGGGCTAATAAATGTAGGTACAACTTTCCAAAGAGAAATAGGTCATGATTTTTAGGGGTTGATAGATAATTTCATCATCATTTACGTGGATGAATTGACTATATTTTAAAAAAATAGGGAGGACCACATCATGCACTTACAAAAAGTATTTGAAAGGTGTAGAAGGTATGAAATTTCTCTTAATCCCAAGAAAAGCATTTTTTGTGTCATTAAGGGAAATTTTTTAGGATATTTTATAGCTAAAGAAGGGATTTATATAGACCCAATAGAGTAGATATCATATCTAAAATATAACCCCCTAATAGTTGAAAGGAATTGAGATCTTTCTTTGGGAAGATCAACTTTGTGAGAAAGTTTATTTCTAATTTTGTAGAGATTTTAAGACCATTTAATGATATGTTGAAGAGAGAATCCAAAATCACTTGGAATGAAGAGACAAAAAATCTTTCAAGGACATAAAAGAAGCAATAATGCAGGCACTAGTATTGATAAGTCCTAATTTTTCAAAAGACTTGTACATTTACTCTTTTACTTTTAACCATACAATTGAAACTATCTTAACTCAAAAGATATATGGATGTGATCATCCTATTGATTTCATGAGTACTAATTTTGAAAATTCTAAGTTAAATTATTCCCTGATTGAAAATTAAGTATGTGCTTTGGTCAAATTAGTAAATAAATTTAGGTATTATATCCTTGGAAATGAGGTACATGAAATACTAATAGACCCTACCACTAAGCTCATGTTTAGACAATATTAATTAGGGGAAAAGAGAGGTAAGTGGATGTTTATACTTCAAGAATATGATTTGGAAATTAAGACTGCTAAATTTGGTAATGTGTTAAGAACTCACTCAGTTAATTTCCAATACTAATCCCATGTTGAGTATCATGTAGGTAGAGAAACAAGGTTTTCAACCCAATGATTGGTATGACTCTATTTTTCATTCAATAATCAATGACACATGTCCTTTAGGGTTAACTAGAGAGCAAAGGAGAGCTTTAAGGCTTAAGTCAACTCATTTCCTGATCAAAGATGGAGTGATTTTTATGAATAATTATGAATGGGTATACTTGAGATGTGTTTTCAAAGAGGAAGATAGTTATATCTTGAGTAATTTCTATGAGTATCTTGGAATTAGACACCCATTAGGAAGGAAAACAACACATAATATCCCTAGAGCTGGTTATTATTGGCCTACTATCTTCAAAGATGCTCACATGCATGTGAGACAGTGTCATTAGTGCCAAATGTTTAATGCTAAAGAACCCAAGGCAACCATTCCATTGAATCTAGTAATGATTTATAAACCCTTTGGTCAATTGGGATTAGATTTTATGGGGATCATCAACCCCAATTCTTTAGAAAGACATGAATATGTGCTCAATGCTACTAACTACTACACTTGGTGGATAGAATCAGTAACAACCAAATAATGTAGGACTAAAGATGTGATAATATTATTGGAAGAGAGTATATGTACTAAATTTAGAACACCAGTGTCTCTAGTTTTTGATAATGAATCTAATTTTATATCCATTGAGATGACTGAGTGGGCATATGGTAAAAACATTGTTCTCATGTTTTCATCAAACCATTACCCTTAAGGCAATGGGGTTTCTGAGTCAACCAACAAAAATTTGATGAAGGATATAAAAAATTATACTACTAACAAAGCAAGAAATTGGTATAATTTTCTCAAGTATTCCCTTTGGATTGATATAATAAGATTCAAACAATCTCTAAAAGCATCGCCATTTCTGCTTGTATATGGTTAAGAACCTATACTCCCCATCACACTCAAGATACTAACCTAAAAATTTATGAAAGAGTACATGGAAGGAGAGGATTATGAGTTTTCAATTTAAAGTTTACTTGAAATTATTCAAACGGAATATGCAAGAGAGGAAATTTTTTCCAATTTAGTAGACATCAAACCACAGTAAAGAGATGTTCTGATAAACATTCCAAAATTAAGGTATTTAGACAAGGAGACTTGGTTTTTATTTGGAATAAAGAATATTAACCTAAGGAAAATCATGTGAAATTCACTCCCTTATTGATTGGTCCTTATCAAATTACTAAGATACTAGGAGACAACACCTTCAATCTCAAAGACTTGCAAGGTGTAGAGTTTACATTGCCAACAAATTATAAATATCTCAAGCCCTAATTTTTTGCTACTCCACCCCAAGTCCACATGGAGTAAACTATAAGACTATTTAGAGTTAGTGAAGGTAGGCTTAGGTTAGTTTATTTCTTATTTCTTTCCTTCCTATTCCTTATTTTTACATAGTGCATGTAAATATTTATTTGTTTTCTACTATTGGTTTGCTTGTTGTGTGTTCCTTTCTTATGTTTTGTTATCCATTTTCAATAAAGTCTTTTCCAAGACACTTCTCAAACTTTAATGAATGTAATTAATCAAAGGTCAATAGATCAGGAATGCATGCAAGAACCTTAACCCCTAGTTGATCATGGGTTCTAAAAATATGAGCTTGATGTTATAGTTTTGAGAAATTGGTAAGGGTTGGTATCTAGATTGGTTGTTCCTAAAATATTAAACCTTGTTCTTGATCCAAGTTTGATTATTATGAGGATGACATATGTAGAATAAAGTTTGAATTATTAAGACAAAACCATGTTTACACTTTAAAAACATTAATTACCTAGGATAATGTTTATAACCAAGGATGAGTGTCTAAAGATCAAACATTTGACCAAATCCCAAAACCTGGCTAACTTGGTCCTTTGTTAGAAATTAAAACATATCTAAAAAAATATAAAAACAAGAGATTTATTTAAAAAATCAAAAGCTTTCTAAGAAAAGGTGATTCTAGTAACCTCCACCAAGGCTATGAATGCTTGAGTGGCAGTGGAGCAAGGCCTTGAGTGGAGCCAAAGCCATCTCTATTGGGGCTATGGAAGCTTGGCTAGAAACATAGAAATTCCCAAGCCTTCCCTAAGCTAAAATATGATTCTTAATGAACATCTAAATATGCTACAAGTTAATGTTTATGATCAAGGTCATAAATATAGAAGTTTATCTCTAAATCCTATGGTAATCTATAAGTGGAATCAAAGCACACATAAATGGCTATATTTTTATGTTTGATCCTAAATCTACATATGTGAGACTTATTTTAATTATGTCTTGATCTTAACAATGGTACCTGATCATGTGGAATAAGTAGCCTAGTTATTAGTCTAAATCAAATTCTCTAAATTCTAACATCTTGCTATATTTCCCCTTAGAAGTTTCCATTTGTTGATGTCAACATACCCCATTTTTGAAAATGGGGACCCTTATTTCAAATTTTGCAAATTTGTGCTTTGAATTGAAAATGCCACTTGATCAGATTTCTTTATTTGAAGATCATCCATGTTTCGTTCTCATTTATCCTAATTAACATTTCTCTATTTAATGTTTGTCTTATTTTTCCTAATTTTACTAATGGTTTCTTCATGTGTTTTCCAGATTGCAAGTTCAATGGAGTCTCAAGTGTGTAAAAAATGTTTAGGGTTTTGGGGTTTAATGATAAATTGATCCTTTGATTTATCGAGAGTCTTTAATTGTTCAATTGAATTCATGTTTGAGCATTTGAAAAAATCCTTAGACTAATTATTTTTAAACTAAGTCTATTTAATTTGAATTCAAATTTAAGTGGATTATTTTTGCTTGAAATTACATGGGAACACACTATATTTATTTAAAACTTAGCTTATACTTTATCCTAAGGTCTTAATCATGTTAATTAACACAAATAAAACCATAGTCTAAACCTTCATGCCAAGTTCGTTATGTCTCGAGACCCCTTAGTTCATTATATTATCCACATGGGCTAATTAAATACAAGGTCCTTTTATTATATTTTACACTTAGTCTAAAATCTCACCCTAAGGTTCTTAATCAAATAATGTGACCAAAACCTTAGGTTAAATATTTTATCCTAAGTCATATACATTCCCCGAACCTCACTTATTTTATTTTATTTTATCCATAGGAATAGAAGGGACAAAAAAAAGGATGACAAGTGTTAGGATCTCAAGGCTCAAGTAAAAGATCTATGGTTTACAGGGACCCATATAAAGTCAAAAGTCAAGAACCCAGATTGATGATGCACATTTTAATGGGAAAGGATGATCCTATGATGAGTGAGGCATCAATAACTCAAAGATCTTGTGAATAAACAAAGAAACCAATCACATCCAACTCCATGGATCAAGATCCAATGGTATGCATTAAACCACTCAAAGCATATATAACAATGCATAAAAAGTTCAAAATGTCAATAATCCCTATGAGCAAGAGAAAATATGACAAGTGTCATGCCCATAATGGATAATTAAAACTTGAGCATTATCCCTAAGATCAAAGGTGCATGATTGTAAATACACATTTTGATCAACGGTGAACATTCAGTCAAAACTTCAATGAAGCCCCAAGAAGAAAAAGAAGGTGACAAGTGTCACCATCATAAAGATTGAGACAAAAAATCAATGGCTTGTAGAGAAAAGGAGAGAAATCAAAGGATCTAGATCAAAGGCACACATTGATCCATGTGACCACAATCCAATGGTGCATATTGAAAGTTGACTTTTCAAAGAGCCCAAGGATGAATGAGAAATTTCCATGTGGTACAAAGACATTGGCTCAGGATGAAAATGATAGTTGGAAGAATAGAAAAAGCTTTCACAAGTGACAAATGGCATAATATCAAGTACCAAACACAAAATTTGACCAATATCATTTGATCTCTTGGATCTAAATTAATGGTGTGAGACAAGGGAGACTTTTCAACAAGCCCCAACCCAATTAAATGTTGACATGTCTCTTAAAAGACAAATGATCACTTTTTAAACATTAATGAGTTGTGTAACATGACAAAGCCACATAAGTGGCAAATCAGATCAAGAGATAGCATGGACCTAAAAAGGCAAAGGTATAAATATGTTATCTAAATGTAAATCTAAGTCACAAAGCTCTCAATTCAAACTCTAATTCCACCATTAAAGATTTTTGAAAACCTACTTGAACTCCAAAAAACCCTAGCACATATAGAAGCCCTAATTTGACCCTATTTTCATTATAATCAAGCCAAGAAGCATTACTTTGTTGCCTATTCAATGATAATTTGACCTAAAATTGAATTGCAATTCACTTATGAAGAAAGTTGATAGAATTCATTGCAATAGTAGCTTGAAAAGGTGTTTCTAAGGAGGATGTCAAATTGTACTTAACCATAGATGATGAAGGGAGAGTATTCAAAGACACAGAGTTTAATTCTTTTGGCTCTAAACACCAGAGACACTAACTAGTCAAATATATTCTACACCATTGAGAATCAACATAACGTCACATGAGAAGTGAAGATTTTCTTAGCCAAGAGACTGTATGAAGACATTATTGCAATCTAGATGGTGGGTCTTCATTATGAGGTTACGAAACTTGAGGTACTTCACTACATAGATATTCTTTCTCCTATTTTCAAAGAAACTAAGATAGATAAAGGCATGATTTTTAATGAGCATAATTTAAGAAAGGTTGCTTATATCTCTATTGTGGCATTTAAATCACATTATAAGTTACTTAGACCCCAAATAGACCTTACCTTAATTAATTCTTAGGCCAAGGAGCATGATTTGAAGAACATTTTAACCATGTGGTTGTATTCTAGAAACCAAGTCTTTTAAGACTTTAAAAAAAACATACCCATCAACCAATTCAGACCTAGTATTAGGATGATTATGACAATGTTGAAAAACTATGTGGAAATGCCACCATAGCCTATGTTGATCCTGTCTGGGTACCAATTGTATATTTCATGATTGAAAAGTAGATTACCCCTCCCCTAGGTGAAATAATTATTATTTATTTGAGTAGGCAAATCTATTCCATTAAACATAAGAAGGAAACCCATTTATACATGATGTCATACCTCTTGGATGTTCTTTGTGGCACTACCAAGATCCCAAATCAAAGGGAGTGGTCACCTAGTGGAACACAAGATATTTCAAAGTAATATTCAAAGCTACATATAATCAAGTATAGGAATCACATCTAATTCATATGTGATTGTGTTTATCCTTCCCTAAGTGAGGCCATAACCAACATTCCAATGCCAAGAATTAGCCCCTTGATTAAAAAGTTTGTTGAAACAATAGGTGATATATAGTTATACCTAGATTGTATAGTATTATAATTTAAGGGACACAAATTTCTCCTCTTAGGTTACCCATTCATGTCCCTAACAAGATAATTGAGCAAGAAGCTACATATCAACTATTTCATGGTGTAAATGGTCTCTATAAGACCAAAATAAAGGGCCTCCTTCACAACTTCCCCATAACTATTAGAAGGACCATATTTAAATAATGGGAGAAAATTGAAGTAACATCCAAGCATAGGATATTTTATCAATATACAATTGGATGGGCTTAGAAAATAGGACCCTTATCTAAGGATTAAGGAGCATTTGAATATTAATGGAATAAATGTGACCTATGATCATTAGACTAGTGCTTTTGACCCTATATGCACAAGAGCATCTTCATATTCTAAGGTTACTAAGAGAATAAAATACCAAAAATTGAGGCCTAGATGTAGGTTAGAAAGAAACCAAAATATGGATGGCATATGGTTATTGGGGCCCAAACAATATCATTTTATAGGTAGTACATCTACTATACTTCCACTAGTCCAACCCCAAATAGAGAACAAACCTAAAGCATAGATGGAATAAATACTAGAAGAGATAATAAATGATGAGATATCTTCTTCTTCATTAGTGCCTGAGTCATCAAAGGTTGAAGAACAAGAATTACCTTAGGAGGAGGTACACATGATAGTATTAGACCCTGATGAGACTATAGAGGATGCACTCAAAATGTTATCACTAGATTATGAATCAAGTGATGAAGAAGATAAAATTGAAGAGGCTAAGGAAGAATAGGGGAAGATAGTATTAGACTTAATTCCTATGGATACTGTAGACACCGCAAACGTGTCTGCACCTTGGTTCTCCCCCTTGGCCCTTTCTCCCACCTAGTCCTCCTTGGTCCCTAACCCACCTAGGTCTTATTAATTAGAAATTAACATCTATTTTTAATTAAAATAGGCCCCCTTTCCACCCTACCCTTGCCACCTTGGATCCTCCCTTGAATCCCTCCACCTTCCCCCTAGCATTTATTAGGCCAAATCTCACCATTATATCCCCCCTCGTCCATTTTGGCATCCTCGTGACCATTCTGCCCATGACCCCTCGCTCGGCGGCGTGCAAGAGTGGGCAGAGGCTATTTTTAGCCTCTGTGCCCATCCTGCGACCGCCGATGTCGGCGACCCTTCGGCCGACGTCGGTGAAACTGCCGGCGTCGGCAGCCTTCATTATCCCCTTCTGCATCCGTTGCACCCCCTGGACTCTTGAGCTCAAAAACGGATTCTCTTGACGCTTTGGCTTTGATCTCTCCTCTGTCTTGACCTCGTGCAATAGCAGCAACAGGTGAAAAGGCCCTGGATCAGCATCTTCTCCTTGCAGCAACTCTTCTGTGGCTCCAGCAACATCTTCTTCTCTCTTCATTCAGCAAGCTAAAGGTAAGCTAGTCTGGGTTTTTTATTTCATTTTATTCATTCATCTATATCCTATTGTCTTTTGCTCCCTCTGTCCTTCCCCCTTGAGAGGCTGCAAAGCCTTCTCAGGCCCCATCCTCTGTGAATCCTCCTCTTCCCTATCCTCTGTGTCTCTTTCAACTTCCTCACCCCTCTGCCAAAAAGACCTTGCAACAGGTACCCAACCCGAACCAGACCACTCCCCAATCCATCCAAACTTGTCCCCGTTCAGTCTCAGACCCGTCCACAGTCCAGCAAGCAACCCAGACCCGACTACAGGCCACAACCCCGACCGACGCTGGTCACTTCAAAAACCGACGTTGGCCGGATAGCCGACGCCGACAGATCAGATAACCGACGCCGGCGACATTTCCGACCTCGGCGACTGTCTTCAGCCCAACAGCTCTTTCAGGTAATCATTTTGTTTTCTTCTTTCCTTTCTACTTTCTTTGTCATTTCTATATTCTGGCATTCTGTCTTTTATCAGTCACTTATTTCATCAAAACAGTGGGTTGACCTCCCTTAAGGAAGTTTTTACACTTCTGGGAACAAGCCTTTTGCTTGGCAACCCACTGCCTATCTGTCTAACGTTTTTCTTGTCCTAGTTTCCTTTTTCCTTGCAGGTGTCATTCCTCCACAGCCAAAGAGGAGTGCTCACAAACGTCTGGATTTACGGTGCGCAATCTTTAGTCCAGGTACTTCCAAGCCTTGTCCATTACTTTCTTTTAGTTTCTTTCTTTTTAGTCTGAAAAGCAAATTTGAGGTAGAAACATCTCTGGCACACCCGGTGGGACCCTAGGTTCCTCCTGGGTTCCTTTTTCTTTTTCATTCATTTAGGTGCATTTAGGCTCCTTTCTTCTTGTCTCTTTCTTCTATTCCAAATGACACTATAAGCAGGACTAAAACGAATCCTTCTTACCTTTCTTCCTTGCATTCTAGACTAGTCTATCATACTCTTGTCCCTTTCTCCATCTTGTCTTCATAACAACATCACATTTCGACTTGGGCATTAAAACATATTGCACTTTCATTTCTGCTTGTGCTTGCATTAGTCCACATCTAGTAACTTAGGCGCATATTGAATGAACCATAGACACTTGATGTTACACTACCGAATCACATGCACTAAAACACACATAAAACATACCTGAGACAAGGCCCGACTGGGATTTCATCCCCCAGCGGATACCTTACCCGTCCCGGTGACCCTACTTGGATTTCATCACCAAGGGGGAAGCCCACTCCGTTCTCTGGCGGAGGATAAACTCTAGGCGAGGTATATCTTGGCTAAGCGAGACCAGCTCACCACTGGAATCGTGAAGTGAGGGGAGCTTGCTCCTTAGCACCAGGCCACGTACCAGACCCTAACACAGATCTTTGAGCACCTAAAACAACACCCGAAACCATCTTTAGACTGCCTTCTTCTAGGACCCATTTTTCAGCCAATCTCCCCAAACATTCATCTAAGGCATAAGCCACAAGTTTCTAAGGTTAATTCCTAGGATTTATCGCTTAGGCTTGTCTGTCTTTCTCTGTTTTCCTCTTCTCATCTGTTTGTTTGAGTGTGTGAGGACGCTTTCTTCTTTGTTTTTCCAAGAACCTTTTGGCTCTCTGGAAAACACAGTGACCGACATCAGTTCTGCCACCGACGTCGGCCTTCCCCTGTCACCGGCATCGGTTCTGAAACCGACGTCGGCTCCATCTGTTACCGGCATCGGTTATCTGACCGACGCCGGCCTCATTTCCTACCGACATCGGTTTTTCAACCGACGTCGGTCTCTGTCACTGTCCTTTTTTTTTTCAAAACTAGCAACCTAAAGCCTGTCTTTTCTCTGTCAAAGACTCCATCCTGGTTTTCTGGAACTGAGCAACACAGTTCCTGAGACCTGAACCTTCTTTGCCTTGCATGGTTTTGACTCGTAGCCAAGCCAAAGCTCTTGTCAACCACGCTAGCCGTCAACCACTTCCGTCCACCCCATCCGTGACCAAGCCTACAATGGAGTTCAACTCGGAGACCGAAAGAACTCCCATTCGTCCACCCCTGCCGCAGACTCCCATTGTCCAAGAAGGGGACCAAGACTTCGAACGATTCTTGGACCTCAACGTCAAGGCCTTGCAACATTATCTCGCGCATAGCCGAACGCGAGACTCCTTGGGCAATCCAATCTATGGAATGCCAACCTCCCTTGTCGCGACTACGGCTGTATCGACAGCATCCGTAGTTCAACCTTCGGACACCCAAGCCATCGCTTTGACCACTGACCAGACTTTGACCAATCCCCCAGGTGTGGCCTCTCCCTCTATCATTGGGCCCACTTCCACCGGGGTTTCGGCCTCTTGTCAACCTCAACCCGCTCAACCGCTATCCACTCCATTTCAAAACCTTGTTGTCTCTATCTCGCCTACCCTGGCCCCTATCAACACCAGGGTGGCTTCTTACCCCTTGGCCCCCATTACCACAGTCCAACCTCTCGTGGCAACAACGGGCCCAGCTATGTCTTCTAACCAACCACCTTTAGCATCCACCTCTGCCCCTGCGATTAGTCATCCGTACATTCTACAACCGACTATGTCGCTCGCCTCCTCTAACCTCTTCCAAGCGCCCTACAACTTAGGGGGCGTGCAACCCGTCAATCCGTTGGCAGACATCATCAAGATGCTGATGGACAAGATGACCAGTCTTGAGACCTCTGTTTCCGGCTCGCGCAACACTCTTTCATACGAGCAGATCTGTAACGAGCCCATTCATCCTTTCGTCCCAATCAGACCATATCCTAGCCAGTGGGAGCTTCCAAAGTTTTCTCGCTTTCAAAACAAGGAAGACCCCCAACAACACTTGCGGGCATTCAGACATGCCTGCTACCTCATTGGCCATGACGATGCGTTACTCTTACGCACCTTTCCTATGTCTCTCTCGGGTGCTGCACTTGACTGGTACAGCTCCCTTCCTAGCCATTCTCTCTTTTCATTCACGTAATTGGCTCAGCTATTCCTCGATCACTTTTCCATCAACATAACCAAGAAAGTCTCAATCACGGACCTCTATTCTATTCGGCAATTCGAGGACGAGTCCATAGCCGACTTCGTTGCTCGATGGAGAGGCCTTATCAACCAACTCTCCTTTTCCTTGCCCCAGGCTGAGCTTATTGAACTCTTTTCTCAAGCCTGTGCCCGACATATCTCTTCCACCCTGAGGGTTCAAACCTTCCGCACTTTTGACGAGGCCTTCACGATGGCCCGTAAACTAGAGTTGCGTGCCATCGAGGAGAATAAAGTCAAGTTACGGAATAAGAATCCCAGCTCTAAGGCCAATGACTCTTCCTCTGCCA
Organism: Torreya grandis; assembly: GCA_037957365.1. Classification (NCBI taxonomy): domain Eukaryota; kingdom Viridiplantae; phylum Streptophyta; class Pinopsida; order Cupressales; family Taxaceae; genus Torreya; species Torreya grandis. The sequence goes on from JARHVA010000430.1 coordinate 5,375,037, forward strand.
AGCCATCATCATCCAATTCTAAATCCAAGGCTTCAGCTAATGCCGTGGTTGTCAGACCTTCATCTTCTTCGACCAATCAGCCTGAGCCCTCTACATCTCAGAGCGCTACTCAGCAATTCCAGCAAAGATACATGCAGCGACGATATACTCCTCTCAGAGAATCATATGCCTCTGTGCTGGAAAAGCTTCTTAAGCAGGGGGCCCTCAATCTCCCTCAAGCCCGACCTCCACCGCAATTCGATCCCTCACACGCCATCCCCGCGTGGTATAGGGAGCATGACTTCTGTAGCTTCCATCGTGTTAAGGGCCATGACACAGAGAACTGCAAAACCTTTAAGAACATAATACAAGACATGCTCGAAAAGGGGGATCTCATCTTAGACAATCCAAATGCACCCCCTAATCAGGCCATTGACATCTTCAAACAACCTTTCCCCAATCATCCGCCAACTTAGAACAACGTCCAGACCTTAATTGACGACAATCATGAGCACAACGTTTGAACAGTCAATACGGTCTCCCCTTTCGTCCCCAATCAACCTCTTGAGGTTAGTCCATCAATCAGTCCATCACATGTGGATGAACCTCTCTCCCCGGCTAGTTCTCCATTGACCTCTCTCATCTTGGAGGACGCCTCGGCCTTACCTGCACCTCCGGTCTCGCCATCCCCCATTCTATTGCCTATGGAGGACCCGACCCTTCTTACTCCTCAGCTGCAAGTGGAGGGCCCCGTCATCCCTGCCCTTTCCCCGCTGGAGGAGCCTCGCTCCCCGGTTTCTTCTCCACCTAGGGAAGAACCTGTCCCTCCTTCGTCCTCATCTAAATCTGTCATGACTTCACCATACCCTGCGTCTAAGACCACTACACCCGTCTCGTCTTCGACCTCGCAACCATCAACATCTTCCTCTCAGCCATTTTCCCGGTTAGTGGAGAAGATTGAACTTCTCCCTCCACGGAAAGTGACGCCTCAGGTGTTGTGGGAGCGTCTTAAAGCCCTTCAACATACCCGCGCCCTCTCATCACATGCCGCTAATCCTCCCAAGGCGAAATCTCGTCAGACTCTTGACAAAGACCAGACTCTCAAACCTCAACCAAACCCGTCCAAACCAAAGCCTGCGTCTATCTCGTCCAAACCCATCAAGTCATTTGGCGTTCGTCCTGTCTCCACCCTCACTCACCCGCAAGTGAAGATGGACCTAGGCCAGACCTCGACCAGCAGTACTCTTCCAACCAAGTCAAAAAAGACTGCTAGACCACAGAAACGAATGCCTCCTTCTCCATCACCGTTGCCATCTATTTTTGGCCCCCATCCTTCGACCTTGGCTAGCATCCTTCCCACTCTGACCTTCAACCAAAACTCGTTGCCTCCTTTGCTTCCTCTGCCTATCTCCAGTCGTCCCTCTCCTAAAAAGGCGTTCTCAATCACCAGGCCAGAGCCATCTCCATCTGTCATCGCGCCATCAACCCATAAGGTGGTACGGAAACCTCTTCTAACCTCGCCTAAGCAAAAGTCACCAACCTCGCGCATATCAAATAGCACGGACCCTCTATTGGGCTCATACTCGTCAATATTGCGCCGACTTCTCCAGACTTCCGACATAACCCTTCTGCCCATCAAGCCTTTCCAACCTCTCGGGTCCAAGCCCTCCTGGTTCGACGATACGAAAATTTGCTTATATCATCGTACACCAGGACACGACACCGAGACTTGCTGTGCCCTCAAGGCCGTCATCCGCCGCCATATGGAGAAGGACACTCTTCTCCTTGAGGACACTCTTGACCAGACCCCGACTCCTTCCTGTCCAACTTCTTCAAACACGTCAACATCTCACCAGCAAAACATGACCCCTTTTTCGCCTCCCATTTTCAAAATCAATGCCATCTGTATAACCACTAGGTCGCAGCAGGACAAGGCCAAAGCAAAAGCTGCCATTCCTTGGACCTATCCCTTCGTCAAGCCACCCCTTGCGCCCAAGCCTAAAATTTCTATCCTTGGCACGTCCCAACCTTCTTCATCTTCCTCTTCTGGACCAATTCACAACTCCATGCTGAAGCAGCTTCACCAGACACCAGTGAAGATGTCTCTTTACGACCTTATCCAAACTTTGCCTCAGCACCGTCAAGCCCTTATCCAAGCCTTGCAGGCAGCGGAGGTCCAACCCGAGGACCCCCAACCACTCGCTGCCCTCATCCATTCTTTATCTCCTGTCAACTCCATCACATTCAGTGATTCTGAGATTCCCACATCTAACACGAAAGATCAGGATGCCGCCCTCTTCATCACTGCCTATGTCGATCGAACGCGCATCAAACGCGTTATGATCGACGGCGGCGCTAGCATCAACATAATCTCTACCCATGCCTTTGATCAGCTGGCTCTTCCCAAGAACTGCGTCTCTAAAACTGACGCGATCTTACGCTCTTTCAATGACACCACCGCCACGACCATCGGCACAGTCATCCTCCACATTCGCGTAGGCCCACACACAGTCTCGAAGCTCTTCTATATCATCGAAGGAGAGTTTCAATACAACCTTTTACTGGGCCGACCTTGGATCCGTGCCATGGCCTGTATCCCCTCCACCCTGCACTGTTGTGTGAAGTTTGAGCATGACGGGCAAGTCCACACCATTCCCGCTGACCCTTCACCCTTCAAGACTTGCAACACCACCTATCGTCCTAACGACGTCCTCATTCCCATCAAGCCGTCCACTCTGGCACCGCTTCCATCTACGGAAGCTTCGACCAGTTCGCAATCGGCGGTTGCCCTCACCCCTCCTCTTCAAGCGCCGACCAAGGACCCCATGGAAGACATCTTCCAACGACTATCACTTGGGGAATACCGCTTGTTGACCCTCGACATGTTCCAAACTCCACAAGAGTATGGACGCCTTCACCTCAGTCCTAATTACGACCCTCGAATCGGGACGGTCTTACCTTATGGTCCTCCTCACTTCCAAACCAACTTTGTCTATGGGGGGCTTAATCAAGCCCCTACCTACGGCACTTCTCTTTCTTCACCTCGACCTTTCACATCTGATTTCTCATTTCTTGGCAACCCCGCCTTTGCACACACTTACCTTCACAGGTGTGCATGGAAGGGTTTTGGTTTTGGACGTTATGAGCAGGGCTCCCATCAGCCCATCGAGCCGCTCAATGATCACGATGCCAAGAAATGGTATGGCCTGGGATATCATGACCCCACCCAGGCTCCTTCTGACCTTTGTCCCAAACCAACCATTGACCAATCTCTTTCAGACTCGCCCATTTCTCCTTCGTCACCTACGGAGTCGGTGGTTTCCATCCCTCCTAGTTTTTTTTTTCATAAACACCATCCGCCTGGAACCCCTGACCTATCAGCTCAATGGGGTGCCTAGGTCTCTCCCTCTCATCTTTCCTAGCATGGTAGAGGATGAGTCGGCAACCATTCACACTGTCCACTGCGTTGACGATGACGCCATCCTTTCTTACATGGGTGCCGATGACTCTTTCGTCCAGCGTTTCCTCCCTTCCGAGACCCAGGTTATGTTAAATGAATCCACCATTGACATCAACCTCCCTTCTTCTTCCGATGTTCCTCACGTCTTAAAGATTGGCCAATCTTTAGACGCTCAGGAGCAGCTTGACTATGCCCAGTTCCTTTCCAACCATAGCAAGGCCTTTGCCTGGACTTACAGCGACATGCCTGGCATCGACCCTACCATTGCTACCCATAACATTGTCACCAAACCAGAGGCTAAGCCTGTTAGGCAGAAGCTTCGAAAGATGCATCCTCGCGTTGTGCTTCTTGTCAAAGAGGAGCTTCAGCGCCTTCTTTCTGTCTCCTTCATCCAACCCATCGATTATCCACAGTGGGTCTCTAACATCGTCCCAGTTACTAAAGCAATTCGGGGGATTCGGATCTGCACGGACTATTGCGACCTTAACCTAGCCTGTCCCAAAGACGACTTTCCTCTTCCTAACATCGACCAGCTTGTTGATCTCACGGCCGGCCATGAGATGCTATCTCTCATGGACGAGTTTTCAGGATACAATCAAATCCTGATCGCACCGGAAGACCAGCACAAGACTACCTTTATCACCCCAAGGGGGACTTTCTACTATCGAGTCATGCCTTTCGGCCTAAAAAATGCTGGTGCCACTTATCAGCGCGCCATGACTTACATTTTCCACGATCTCCTCCACAAAATCATGGAGGACTATGTGGATGACCTTCTCGGCAAGTCCAAGCTCCGCCGTGACCACTTGACCATTCTCACAATCATCTTCTCTCGTCTCCTTCAATACAATGTCTGCCTCAACCCCAAGAAGTGTGTCTTTGGGGTCCTCTCAGGCAAACTTCTCGGCTTCATCGTTTCTTTTCGTGGTATCGAGATAGATCCCACCAAGATCCGTGCTATTCTCGAAATGCCGCCCCCGACCAATCTCAAGCAGCTTCGCAATCTACAAGGGAAGCTCCAGTCCATTCGCCGTTTCATCTCGCAACTTTCAGACCGTTGCCAACCTTTTCATCACCTCCTTAAGAAGGACGTCTCCTTTAAGTGGGATGAGAACTGTCAAGAGGCTTTTGAGGCCCTCAAAGGCTATCTGGTCTCTCCACCAGTCCTCATTCCACCTAAGGACGACCAACCCTTCTACCTTTATATCTCTGCTACCAACCATTCGTTAGGTGCCATGATCGCGCACCGAGACGAGCATCATCGTGAGCAAGCAGTTTACTACATCAGCCAAACACTGGTCGACTATGAAACTCGGTATACTCATACCGAGAAACTCTGTTTGGCATTAGTCTTTTCTGCTACCAAGCTCCGCCACTATCTTCTCAACCACAAAACCTTTGTCGTCACTCACACTGACCCTCTCAAGTACATGCACTCCAAGCCATACCAGAATCAACGTATGGCTCGGTGGCTCATGCTGCTTGCTGAGTTTGACTTCGAATTCATCCAACAGAAATCTATCAAGGGGCAAACCATTGCTAACCAACTGGTAGATGCCCCTCTTCCCGACAACCGACCTTCACACTGTGAGTTCCCTGACGAGTCTATCGCCACACTTTCCACCGATGACACCGTCTACCAGATGACTATGTTCTTTGACGGCTCCAAATGTCAACTCGGTGGGGGTGCGGGGGTCATCCTCATCCCACTCGATGGGGAGCCCTTGCCTCTATCTTTCAAGCTTGACTTCGATTGTACCAATAATATGGCTGAATACGAGGCCTTAATTTTGGGACTTCAGACTGCCCTTTCTCTCCACATCAAGTCTATCAACATCTTCGGCGACTCGCAGCTCGTTGTTAATCAAGTTAACGGTTCATATCTCTGTAAAAATGAAGTTTTACAGAGGTATAAGAATCGTGCTAACACTCTTTTGGCATCTTTCGACCATTACCTCTTACAGACTGTTCCACGCTCTACGAACAAGTTTGCCGACACCATGGCTTCTCTTGCTTCGCATATCTCATCTTCATCATCATCATCCCACCTTTTTATCACAGTGCATCGCATACCCTTGCCTTCATACATCTCTCCTCACATCGACCATATCAATACTGTCAATTCTAGCCCACAAGATGACTGGTATAAGCAACTTGTGGACTACTTGTCTCTTTCTGTCACTCCTCCCAACCTCTCTAGCAATGCGCGACGAGCTTTCATCAAGCACACAGCTCGCTATACCATGCTAGGGGGCCTTCTCTATAAACGAGGCTTCGACGGCCTCCTTCTTCGCTGTCTAACCTCCACTGAAGCTCCTCAAGCCATAAAGCAAGTCCACGATGGGATTTGTGGTGGACACTTCAGTGGAAACTCGGTTGCCAAGCGCCTCCTTCGCCTGGGTTATTATTGGCCCACCCTTCATCAAGACTGTAGCGATTATGTTTGGCATTGCATCAAGTGTTAGCAGCACTCTAACTTGCTTCATCTCCCCAGTCATACCTTGCAAGTCGCTCAAGATTTTTGGCCTTTCTCTCAGTGGGGCTTGGATCTCATCGGTGAGATCAACCCTCACTCGTCTCTTCGTCATCAGTCCATCATCACTGCCACTGAGTATTTCACCAAGTGGGTGGAAGCCATTCCTCTCATCTCCACAAAAGCCGACAAAATTGTCGACTTCATCAGTAGCCACATCATCTGTCGTTTCGGTGTCCCTCACAAAATCATCACCGACAACGGCAAGTCCTTAAAAAACAAGACTGTCCAAAAACTATGCGACTCATTTGGCATCAAACTCAGCTTTTCTTCGCCTTACTACCCACAAGCAAATGGGCAGGCCGAGGCTTCCAACAAAATTCTCACCAAAATTCTCATGAAGGTGGTCGATGATACAGGAAGGGATTAGCACGTTCATATCCCCTTCGCTTTGTGGGCCTACCGCACTAGCATCCGAACCTCTACGGGTGCTACCCCCTTTTCTCTCATGTACGGAATAGAGGCTGTCTTACCCCTCGAGGTATAGATCCTGTCTCTCCGCATCTCCCTGCATGACATTCTCTCCAACGATGACTTTCGTCAAGATCGCTTAGCTCAACTTGAGTTACTCGATGAGCGTCGTCTTACTGCCCTTAATCATCTCCATGTCTACCAAAGTCGCATAAAGCGGGCCTACGACAAAAATCTGTGAGAACGAGATTTTAACATCAGAGACCTCGTCCTCAAAGAGAATCAGCACGTGACCAATATGGAGCAAAGTAAACGAGGTAAATTCGCCCCCAATTGGCTTGGACCTTTTATCATCACGCACAAGTATGGGTCAGGGACTTATCGTCTGTCTTCCCTCGACGGACGGCCAGAACCTGAGCCTCTTAATGCGTTGCATCTTCGACCTTTCTTCTGTTAGTCGCGTACTCATCTACTTGACACGTAACTTGAGCTCATCCCTTGAGCAATCCTCGTCCTCTTAATCCTCATCCCTTTCAACCCTATTCCCCTTTAACAAGTCCTCTACAACCCTTTTAGGATGCAGTGATGCTTGGTCCTAATAAAAAGGGGCGTCCTTGAGCTTCTACAGTCTTGTCCGTGACTCTCATTCCTATCAATAAATCCAAATCAAGATGTCAAAACATATCCATGGTCACTAAATCAAGTCAAGTCAAATCAAAAAGATAGACTGCTCCTTTGAAGGACAACTGTACTATCATTTCTGTATTACTAGACTGATCCCTTGAAGGACAGCTAGGCCAACTTTTCAAACATTATTAAGCAAAAATATAGACCACTCCCTCGAAGGATGGCTATGACTACTCTGGCAATAAACAACACTTTTCTTAGAAGCTTCCTGCATCGATCAGCTTTGCAACATGACCATTACATCAAGTGACATCTCTATGCAGGCTTCCCGCATCGATCAGCCTGACCCAAAAAAAAAAAAAAAAAAAAAAAAAAAAAAAGAGAAACGAGTCACGGACATTGACTTGTAGTTGTCTCGGGGTCTCCTACAAAAGGGGCAAGGTTATTCCTGCTCTTAAATTGGGTTACCCTATCCTCCTTCTATCACCAGCTCAAGGGACTTCGAGCTCACTTTAATGTCAAAGTGATTCGATTACCATTCTAACTCAACACTGGTCAACGACGCAATGCATGAACGGGGCTTTTGTTCTAATAACCCCTATCTATGCTTCCTTTCTGGTCCTTGTCAATGAAAGAGCAATTTGCCTTTCACCTTTTCTCTACACTTTGGTCACGCTTTGGCCACGTCAATTGTCGACTCATCCTTAAACCCAGCCAACTTCAACATTTTTTTTAAACCAGCCTCGACATTTCCAACATGACATCAGGCATCATCCTTGTCCTTTTCGCATAGTTTCTACGGACACCAATACCCATGGAAACTACCGACCAGACCCAATTTATGTTAAGCATAAACCAATACTTGCTGAAGCATAAGTAGACCTTCTATTCATTTCTAGCATACATCCATCACGACTATGGAAACTTACTAGGAATGAAAGACTCTCGACCACTTCTACAGAAGACACCATCTGTAGCATCCTTTTATCCTCATCTTTCTATCCTCATCATTTCGACGCTTGACCACATCTAATCATCAACCATTTTGACCCTCGCAGTCCGAACTACATTGGTCTGAGGCCCTACGACCAGGGCTATGTAGGCAGCACTCAGATAACACATCTTCTGAGGTTAGCTCGACCACCCCCATTTGTTCGTCTCTATGATGGACAAACCTTCTCTTCTTTGACTCTTATCACACCCAACTTCGTCAACTTTGACCAAGACCAATCATTTTCTTTGACCAAGACCAATCATAGACCTTTGACCAAGACCAATCATCGACTTTGACCAAGACCTATCAATCCCTCCGACCCTCCCTCCCTTTTAGGGAGAACTACATCGGCCTGAGGCCCTGTCACCAGGGCTATGTAGGCAGCACTCAGTTGACATGGAGTCTTTTGGGGTTAGCTCGGCCGCATCCTTTCATCTATCCATCCTCTTGACCAATGACCATTGGCAATCATGCCTATCTCCTTCGACCTCGACCACTTCCAAGCCAATGTTGCCTTGGTTGTTTTTGCGTGTATGCTATTCCACGGCTGGTTAGCAGAATTGTCCGCAGACTTTTTTTTGACCCTTCACAAGTATAGGATCGCGAGCCAGTTGATCCCCACTACTTGTGACTTTTTCGTGTTTCTGGGAGCACTTCCTGAGCCCTGGATACCTGGAACACGACGACCATTTGGAGCTTCAGCTTAGATTGAGTGACCCGATCAGCAGACGACTAAATGCTGGGGCCCGGTTACTTCAATTTTGGCACTCCTTGACCCTTGACCATGCGACAATTTGACCCGACCATCCCGTGACGTGGTATACGCGCAATCATGACTTTTGCAGTGTTTTCACTCACCTCTCTCTTTCTCATTCACCTTTTGTCAAATCAGCACCCGACATCAGGTTCCTTCTCTCGACTCCTGCTTTGAGGGGGAATACATCATCCTTCACCTGGGGCAACCACTCCCTGTTTTTGTCTTGCAGTTCGTCTAGAACAACCAACAAGACAAAAAGGGGCAAATGTAGACACCGTAAATGTGTCTGCACCTTGGTTCTCCCCCTTGGCCCTTTCTCCCACCTAGTCCTCCTTGGTCCCTAACCCACCTAGGTCTTATTAATTAGAAATTAACATCTATTTTTAATTAAATTAGGCCCCCTTTCCACCCTACCCTTGCCACCTTGGATCCTCCCTTGAATCCCTCCACCTTCCCCCTAGCATTTATTAGGCCAAATCTCACCATTATATCCCCCCTCGTCCATTTTGGCATCCTTGTGACCGTTCTGCCCATGACCCCTCGCTCGGCGGCGTGCAAGAGTGGGCAGAGGCTATTTTTAGCCTCTGTGCCCATCCTGCGACCGCCGATGTCGGCGACCCTTCGGCCGACGTCGGTGAAACTGCCGGCGTCGGCAGCCTTCATTATCCCCTTCTGCATCCGTTGCACCCCCTGGACTCTTGAGCTCGAAAACGGATTCTCTTGACGCTTTGGCTTTGATCTCTCCTTTGTCTTGACCTCGTGCAATAGCAGCAACAGGTGAAAAGGCCCTGGATCAGCATCTTCTCCTTGCAGCAACTCTTTTGTGGCTCCAGCAACATCTTCTTCTCTCTTCATTCAGCAAGCTAAAGGTAAGCTAGTCTGGGTTTTTTATTTCATTTTATTCATTCATCTATATCCTATTGTCTTTTGCTCCCTCTGTCCTTTCCCTTTGAGAGGCTGCAAAGCCTTCTCAGGCCCCATCCTCTGTGAATCCTCCTCTTCCCTGTCCTCTGTGTCTCTTTCAACTTCCTCACCCCTCTGCCAAAAAGACCTTGCAACAGGTACCCAACCCGAACCAGACCACTCCCCAATCCATCCAAACTTGTCCCCGTTCAGTCTCAGACCCGTCCACAGTCCAGCAAGCAACCCAGACCCGACTACAGGCCACAACCCCGACCGACGCCGGTCACTTCCCAAACCGACGTCGGCCGGATAGCTGACGCCGGCAGATCAGATAACCGATGCTGGCGACATTTCCGACCTCGGTGACTGTCTTCAGCCCAACAGCTCTTTCAGGTAATCATTTTGTTTTCTTCTTTCCTTTCTACTTTCTTTGTCATTTCTGTATTCTGGCATTCTGTCTTTTATCAGTCACTTATTTCATCAAAACAGTGGGTTGACCTCCCTTAAGGAAGTTTTTACACTTCTGGGAACAAGCCTTTTGCTTGGCAACCCACTGCCTATCTGTCTAACATTTTTCTTGTCCTAGTTTCCTTTTTCCTTGCAGGTGTCATTCCTCCACAGCCAAAGAGGAGTGCTCACAAACGTCTAGATTTACGGTGCGCAATCTTTAGTCCAGGTACTTCCAAGCCTTGTCCATTACTTTCTTTTAGTTTCTTTCTTTTTAGTCTGAAAAGCAAATTTGAGGTAGAAACAGATACCCCCAAAGGAAAGGCTAAATTAGCCATTGTTCTAGTAAAAACCAAGAAGCGCAAAGTGACTTTCACTCCTACTTTGAGTGAAGTCAATGTATTTAGTAATAAAACTTAATATAAAACTAAATTAGCTATTCTATAATGGTTCATTTATGGATCTAGATTGTAACAGGTCCTTAATACATGTCATCCTTAGGCTATGATACAAGCCATCAACATCCCTATGCATGAAGAGATCAAGACATGGATTGTGGCTCTAAAAAAGGAAGATGAAAAAAGATTGGCTACCCCAAGATAAACAAATGGAGCACAAGTGGATGTCCCAGCTCCTAAAGTGACTCAATCATCATTTGGAGTCAAGTTTTATCCCAAGACTACTAGCTTATAGAGAGTAACAAAGAAAAATTTCATGGTTGGTAGAGAGGATATCAATTTATATAAAGTAGAAACATTAACCAATTTGACTCCAATGGTAGGATAAAAGCCTAGTGAGAATCCCATATTTGAGGAGAATGTGTTTGAATTTTCTCAAACATAGTTAACACAATTATAAGATGCCCTTAAAGGCATCCAGTAATAGAAGGAAAATTTGGAAAAGTAGGCTATCTTATCAATACTAGAGGCCATGATAAAGATGTTTGAAGCATATTTGTTTGATATGTTCAAATCTTTGTATGAAATGAAATCTAGACAGAATGTGGTGAGCTAATAGAGTAATGTGGATATGAATCTTGTCTACCAATGATAGAACTCAAGAAGCAAAGTAAAGGATTTGATTAGTATCCTGATAGAGGATAAAATTCCTAAATTTGAAACAATTATCTTGACTTGCCTAAATATGGTCATGACATTTTTGTTAGACAAGATCAATGGTGTGAGAAAATTATCCAAGAACCTGTAAGACCTTGATGAAGATGGCAAGTAGCTGATAAGCAAGATGAATTAGATACTTGGGAGCATGATCATTGACCCAAGTTTACTTAACCCCACATTCCTAATCACTTATGAATAAATCAAGTTAAGATCCGCTTAGGTCATGCATGAAGTGAGAAACTAGATCCAAGGAAGGATCAGGGTTGACAACATCAGGATCTTAAAAATGATTGAATGCTGAAGAAAGGATAGGGAATGCAAGGAGTGTTAAAGAAGCACATGGAAAACGATGACAAATACTTTAGAGACCTAGTAGATCAAGAGGATGGAATCTTCCTAGAGCCTATGTCAATTTTAAGTTAATAGATGAGAAACATGCCAAGGCAATAAAGATCTTTCAATAGTAGTAATAGGGCACTTCAGCATCAAAGGGATCTTAAGGCCAAACTAGTTGATTAAAGAATATTCATTTTGTAACTTAACTTTTATAATATATTAAAAAGTGAATACATTTTTATAAATGCATGTGCAACTTATAAATCACATTTCCTATAGGTTAATCCATTAGGAACTGTCTAGAGTATTCTAGAAAGATGTATAAGGGACAATTGTCTCGACACTTGTACTATTGTAATTTGACATGACTGATTGACATACCTCATGAATTATATATATAAAGAGGTATTTTCCATTATAAAAAGGGGGATTTTTTTAGAAATAATACTTTTGATAATTTTGGAGCAATTTAATGCAAACAAGGAATTCTAAAAAGTTTGTTTCATTTATTTGTGTGAATTGTATCATGGCTTCTCTCTCAATTGTCTAGTTTACAATTCAAATTTGAATGATTCTTATTGATTCCTGATGTGTAATTTTCAAATGAAGAGTTTTTAACTTGTGCTAATGCTAGGTTGACTAAAAATTCTTAGGTTTATTTTATTTTCTATGCTCTTCTTGTGGATGTGTTTATGTTATTTACCAGCATGAGTAAATCTTCAAAGTAAATCAAGTTATTATTTGCATTCTTTCATTTTCTCAAATGCTTGCCTAATGTGTAGTAGGATTTTAGATTATGCTATTTCATGATATACATTGGTTTTAAATGCATATTTGGATGATATTTGAAATTTTTCATCATATCTATGTTAAAGATCAACACGTTCCTTCTTTTCCCTACCCTTCCTTTTGATTTTTCTTTGATTTATTCACTCTAGATTAGCTTTATTATGAATATTCATCTTAGCTTAGACTTATATTTAGTTATTTGAGCATAATTAACTTCACATAGATTAGATTAATCTCATTTTCAAAGGTAAACTATTAATCCATGATTGATCCAAATAACCAAGCTTTATAAATATTGTGAAATAGTAAACTTATTTTATCGTTATTCTACCAAAGATAAAAATCCTATCACAACTTGCAACTCATGCATTGTATTCTCTAAATTCAAAAATGATTAATGTTTCATAAACACTCAGAACCACCTGTGATACACATACATGCATCAATAGGTATACAGTCCTTAGAGAGGTATCCTAAGTTGACAATACAACCATACACATTCTTGACTATGTTCTCTAGGAAAATAAGGATTATAATTGGCTTCTTGCACCTAAGATTTTCTCTAATAATCTTCAAGACTATATGAAAACTATAAAATAATTTCATGGCCTCAAAATTAACCCCATAATATTCATGAATCTTCATAACCTTTATTACCTGCCATGATGTCCTTCTAGCCTGCTCATTAGGCCTAGAAAAGAGATTTTGAGCTCTTAAGAGAGCATGGTATTTTGATGTCATATAGAAAATAATTATTTGTAAAATTAAAAATTTATCATCCTTTATAATCCCCTAAATATTATGACAACCTCACTAATATGCTCTTCACATACTAAGAATCTCATTAGACCTACTATTGTACCTTGTGGAAAGGCCAAATGACCAACCAGGCTATCTCAAGAAATATATTTTCATGATGAAAGTACATACAAAAATTTATGAGATGAAAAATATGTATTTTACCTAATACATGATCTTAAAAACTCCTAAAAACAAATACATTCAATTGATATGTAAAGGTTGCTTGAAAATTACCAAATCTCAAGTCAAGACAAGCAACTAGTTTCTTGTAAAAAATCCCCTTTTCAATGAAAATTATATGATGATTAAAAAATTAAAAAGGTATTTTTTAAAATTAAAATCATCCCCCTAAAATCTTTTTTTTCCATCGATCTTTGAAATAAATAAATGAAGACAAACCTGGATCATGTCTAAATGACTAGGCCATAGTGACCCCCATACACTCTTAGCGATTGTTCATAAAGATGGGGGCATGAATATAACAACCAATGAAATTAAATTTAATTTAATTTAATTAATTTCTCTATAATTTACCAATATATTTTTACCTAACTCTCTCTCTCCTTCTTGTACTAAGCAAAAATTGATGGCCCTTCTAGAGCTTCTAAGGAGGTTGATGAGAGATAAATTGGTTTTCTTCATTTTAAAACCTAAAAACTCTTCCAAATAATTTTTTTGACCTTTTAATGTATAAATAAGGTCCTTAAGATACTCGAAGATCAATTTTACCTTGAAGAACTATAGGGATGGCCTCAAAATAGGCCTTTTTAACACTAAAACTACCAAAATCACTTGAGAAGTCTGATGAAACTGATTAAAAATATATAAATTATACTTTCCATGCTTGAATCAGTACATTATATCCATAATATGATGATATACTATCATTCACATGCCAAACCTGCTCTAGAAGCCATACAATGACCTAAAATGTAATAAACTAGGTCATGAAGTCAGTCAAACATGTGACCAAGTAGTTTGATCAATTATACAACATGAGATGAATTGGAAACAAGCCATAAGGCTTTTTATTATGTTCTAGACTCTTTTCATCTCTTGACACAAACTAAAATTAGTCAAGAGGTGGCTAGACAAGAAAATGGCCATGATGATCAAAACCTCAATTTCATCAAAGCTACCTTAAAATATGTTAAACTAAGTTTTGGATGACCATTTTAGAGACATTACAAGACCAAAATACTAATTAATAAGGAAAACAACATGTCAAGCAAAGTTTCAAATGATAGGGGTGACAGTTTGACCTGTGAGATCAAACTTGTCAACATTTTAGTGACTTAACTAGGAAGTATGCCTATTATACTTGAGAACCAGACCATTGACATCTATTTTAGACTCATAAAACAACGTATACATTATGAAAATAATATTAAATTTTTTTATCCATGATCACAAGACTCCTTGACTTGAAACAAGATAACTTTCTTCTCCAAAACAAGGAAAGAAACACACAAAATAAGGAGAACTAACTAACAAGGCAAAAACCTAATGATAAAACTTGGAGGAAAAAAACCTAATGATGTATAAGGAACTTAGCTCTTAATAGTAGTGTTTCAAATGTATCCCATTAACTAGGATTGGAAGATCCTCACCATTTATCTTTACAAGTTAAAAGGAAAATTGGGATTTGTAACAGGAGATTGTGTATGGGCCACTCCAAATAGAGTTAAATGTGGTATTCCTTCCCAATTTATCTCTATCCTCATCCCACTTGAGAATCAAATCTCCTTCTTTGAAACTCTATGAAGAAGTTCCTTTGTCAAAGGCTCTCTTCACTTGATCTTGGTGAATTTCCATGACTAACATGGACTAATTTTTAATCTCTTCTAGCTCTATAATCTTATCATACCTAATTTTGGTTGGTTTATTATCCAAAAACTCAATTTGTTTCATTATGTCTAAAAAAGGAAACTCAAGAGAAATGGGTAACCTTGATTCCTTACCATAAACCAATTTGTATGGAGAGTTGGATATGGACCTTTTATATGTGATCCTATCAGCCCATAGATCTAACTTCAACTTCAAATGCCTGATCCTTGATTATCTTTAATAGTCTCACTTATGATCTTTAATAGGTTATTATTGGTGGACTTATTAAATCCATTGCCTTGTAGATAATAGTTTGATGAAGTGTTTATGTAAACATCATGTTGAACAACCCATTGGCTAATCTTAGCTCCCATAAAATCCATGGTATTGTATTAAATTGTGATGGAGAGAATCCCAAATCTTGTAATCAAACCTTCATAAAAGTCAAACACATTAGATTCATTTACTTCTTTCAATGCTCCTACCTCTATCCATCTTGTGAAGTAATCCATGGTAGTAAGGATCCACTTATGACCTGAGATTGAAGGAGGATTAATGAGGCCAATGAAGTCTAATCCCCATTGGAAAAAATATTGATCCACCAAAATTGGTTGGAGAGTTAAGGTTACAAGTCTCACTTTCCCTATAAAAATAGCACATTGATTTCATTTCCTAATAGCACATTGATGTATAAAAATAGCACATTGATTTGTTATATGATAAAACTTGGAGGAAAAAAACCTAATGATGTATAAGGAACTTAGCTCTTAATAGTAGTGTTTCAAATGTATCCCATTAACTAGGATTGGAAGATCCTCACCATTTATCTTTACAAGTTAAAAGGAAAATTGGGATTTGTAACAGGAGATTGTGTATGGGCCACTCCAAATAGAGTTAAATGTGGTATTCCTTCCCAATTTATCTCTATCCTCATCCCACTTGAGAATCAAATCTCCTTCTTTGAAACTCTATGAAGAAGTTCCTTTGTCAAAGGCTCTCTTCACTTGATCTTGGTGAATTTCCATGACTAACATGGACTAATTTTTAATCTCTTCTAGCTCTATAATCTTATCATACCTAATTTTGGTTGGTTTATTATCCAAAAACTCAATTTGTTTCATTATGTCTAAAAAAGGAAACTCAAGAGAAATGGGTAACCTTGATTCCTTACCATAAACCAATTTGTATGGAGAGTTGGATATGGACCTTTTATATGTGATCCTATCAGCCCATAGATCTAACTTCAACTTCAAATGCCTGATCCTTGATTATCTTTAATAGTCTCACTTATGATCTTTAATAGGTTATTATTGGTGGACTTATTAAATCCATTGCCTTGTAGATAATAGTTTGATGAAGTGTTTATGTAAACATCATGTTGAACAACCCATTGGCTAATCTTAGCTCCCATAAAATCCATGGTATTGTATTAAATTGTGATGGAGAGAATCCCAAATCTTGTAATCAAACCTTCATAAAAGTCAAACACATTAGATTCATTTACTTCTTTCAATGCTCCTACCTCTATCCATCTTGTGAAGTAATCCATGGTAGTATGGATCCACTTATGACCTGAGATTGAAGGAGGATTAATGAGGCCAATGAAGTCTAATCCCCATTGGAAAAAATATTGATCCACCAAAATTGGTTAGAGAGTTAAGGTTACAAGTCTCACTTTCCCTATAAAAATAGCACATTGATTTCATTTCCTAATAGCACATTGATGTATAAAAATAGCACATTGATTTGATATATGATAAAACTTGGAGGAAAAAAACCTAATGATGTATAAGGAACTTAGCTCTTAATAGTAGTGTTTCAAATGTATCCCATTAACTAGGATTGGAAGATCCTCACCATTTATCTTTACAAGTTAAAAGGAAAATTGGGATTTGTAACAGGAGATTGTGTATGGGCCACTCCAAATAGAGTTAAATGTGGTATTCTTTCCCAATTTATCTCTATCCTCATCCCACTTGAGAATCAAATCTCCTTCTTTGAAACTCTATGAAGAAGTTCCTTTGTCAAAGGCTCTCTTCACTTGATCTTGGTGAATTTCCATGACTAACATGGACTAATTTTTAATCTCTTCTAGCTCTATAATCTTATCATACCTAATTTTGGTTGGTTTATTATCCAAAAACTCAATTTGTTTCATTATGTCTAAAAAAGGAAACTCAAGAGAAATGGGTAACCTTGATTCCTTACCATAAACCAATTTGTATGGAGAGTTGGATATGGACCTTTTATATGTGATCCTATCAGCCCATAGATCTAACTTCAACTTCAAATGCCTGATCCTTTATTACCTTTAATAGTCTCACTTATGATCTTTAATAGGTTATTATTGGTGGACTTATTAAATCCATTGCCTTGTAGATAATAGTTTGATGAAGTGTTTATGTAAACATCATGTTGAACAACCCATTGGCTAATCTTAGCTCCCATAAAATCCATGGTATTGTATTAAATTGTGATGGAGAGAATCCCAAATCTTGTAATCAAACCTTCATAAAAGTCAAACACATTAGATTCATTTACTTCTTTCAATGCTCCTACCTCTATCCATCTTGTGAAGTAATCCATGGTAGTAAGGATCCACTTACGACCTGAGATTGAAGGAGGATTAATGAGGCCAATGAAGTCTAATCCCCATTGGAAAAAATATTGATCCACCAAAATTGGTTGGAGAGTTAAGGTTACAAGTCTCACTTTCCCTATAAAAATAGCACATTGATTTCATTTCCTAATAGCACATTGATGTATAAAAATAGCACATTGATTTGTTATATGATAAAACTTGGAGGAAAAAAACCTAATGATGTATAAGGAACTTAGCTCTTAATAGTAGTGTTTCAAATGTATCCCATTAACTAGGATTGGAAGATCCTCACCATTTATCTTTACAAGTTAAAAGGAAAATTGGGATTTGTAACAGGAGATTGTGTATGGGCCACTCCAAATAGAGTTAAATGTGGTATTCCTTCCCAATTTATCTCTATCCTCATCCCACTTGAGAATCAAATCTCCTTCTTTGAAACTCTATGAAGAAGTTCCTTTGTCAAAGGCTCTCTTCACTTGATCTTGGTGAATCTCCATGACTAACATGGACTAATTTTTAATCTCTTCTAGCTCTATAATCTTATCATACCTAATTTTGGTTGGTTTATTATCCAAAAACTCAATTTGTTTCATTATGTCTAAAAAAGGAAACTCAAGAGAAATGGGTAACCTTGATTCCTTACCATAAACCAATTTGTATGGAGAGTTGGATATGGACCTTTTATATGTGATCCTATCAGCCCATAGATCTAACTTCAACTTCAAATGCCTGATCCTTGATTATCTTTAATAGTCTCACTTATGATCTTTAATAGGTTATTATTGGTGGACTTATTAAATCCATTGCCTTGTAGATAATAGTTTGATGAAGTGTTTATGTAAACATCATGTTGAACAACCCATTGGCTAATCTTAGCTCCCATAAAATCCATGGTATTGTATTAAATTGTGATGGAGAGAATCCCAAATCTTGTAATCAAACCTTCATAAAAGTCAAACACATTAGATTCATTTACTTCTTTCAATGCTCCTACCTCTATCCATCTTGTGAAGTAATCCATGGTAGTAAGGATCCACTTATGACCTGAGATTGAAGGAGGATTAATGAGGCCAATGAAGTCTAATCCCCATTGGAAAAAATATTGATCCACCAAAATTGGTTGGAGAGTTAAGGTTACAAGTCTCACTTTCCCTATAAAAATAGCACATTGATTTCATTTCCTAATAGCACATTGATGTATAAAAATAGCACATTGATTTGTTATATGATAAAACTTGGAGGAAAAAAACCTAATGATGTATAAGGAACTTAGCTCTTAATAGTAGTGTTTCAAATGTATCCCATTAACTAGGATTGGAAGATCCTCACCATTTATCTTTACAAGTTAAAAGGAAAATTGGGATTTGTAACAGGAGATTGTGTATGGGCCACTCCAAATAGAGTTAAATGTGGTATTCTTTCCCAATTTATCTCTATCCTCATCCCACTTGAGAATCAAATCTCCTTCTTTGAAACTCTATGAAGAAGTTCCTTTGTCAAAGGCTCTCTTCACTTGATCTTGGTGAATTTCCATGACTAACATGGACTAATTTTTAATCTCTTCTAGCTCTATAATCTTATCATACCTAATTTTGGTTGGTTTATTATCCAAAAACTCAATTTGTTTCATTATGTCTAAAAAAGGAAACTCAAGAGAAATGGGTAACCTTGATTCCTTACCATAAACCAATTTGTATGGAGAGTTGGATATGGACCTTTTATATGTGATCCTATCAGCCCATAGATCTAACTTCAACTTCAAATGCCTGATCCTTTATTACCTTTAATAGTCTCACTTATGATCTTTAATAGGTTATTATTGGTGGACTTATTAAATCCATTGCCTTGTAGATAATAGTTTGATGAAGTGTTTATGTAAACATCATGTTGAACAACCCATTGGCTAATCTTAGCTCCCATAAAATCCATGGTATTGTATTAAATTGTGATGGAGAGAATCCCAAATCTTGTAATCAAACCTTCATAAAAGTCAAACACATTAGATTCATTTACTTCTTTCAATGCTCCTACCTCTATCCATCTTGTGAAGTAATCCATGGTAGTAAGGATCCACTTACGACCTGAGATTGAAGGAGGATTAATGAGGCCAATGAAGTCTAATCCCCATTGGAAAAAATATTGATCCACCAAAATTGGTTGGAGAGTTAAGGTTACAAGTCTCACTTTCCCTATAAAAATAGCACATTGATTTCATTTCCTAATAGCACATTGATGTATAAAAATAGCACATTGATTTGTTATATGATAAAACTTGGAGGAAAAAAACCTAATGATGTATAAGGAACTTAGCTCTTAATAGTAGTGTTTCAAATGTATCCCATTAACTAGGATTGGAAGATCCTCACCATTTATCTTTACAAGTTAAAAGGAAAATTGGGATTTGTAACAGGAGATTGTGTATGGGCCACTCCAAATAGAGTTAAATGTGGTATTCCTTCCCAATTTATCTCTATCCTCATCCCACTTGAGAATCAAATCTCCTTCTTTGAAACTCTATGAAGAAGTTCCTTTGTCAAAGGCTCTCTTCACTTGATCTTGGTGAATCTCCATGACTAACATGGACTAATTTTTAATCTCTTCTAGCTCTATAATCTTATCATACCTAATTTTGGTTGGTTTATTATCCAAAAACTCAATTTGTTTCATTATGTCTAAAAAAGGAAACTCAAGAGAAATGGGTAACCTTGATTCCTTACCATAAACCAATTTGTATGGAGAGTTGGATATGGACCTTTTATATGTGATCCTATCAGCCCATAGATCTAACTTCAACTTCAAATGCCTGATCCTTGATTATCTTTAATAGTCTCACTTATGATCTTTAATAGGTTATTATTGGTGGACTTATTAATTCCATTGCCTTGTAGATAATAGTTTGATGAAGTGTTTATGTAAACATCATGTTGAACAACCCATTGGCTAATCTTAGCTCCCATAAAATCCATGGTATTGTATTAAATTGTGATGGAGAGAATCCCAAATCTTGTAATCAAACCTTCATAAAAGTCAAACACATTAGATTCATTTACTTCTTTCAATGCTCCTACCTCTATCCATCTTGTGAAGTAATCCATGGTAGTAAGGATCCACTTATGACCTGAGATTGAAGGAGGATTAATGAGGCCAATGAAGTCTAATCCCCATTGGAAAAAATATTGATCCACCAAAATTGGTTGGAGAGTTAAGGTTACAAGTCTCACTTTCGCTATAAAAATAGCACATTGATTTCATTTCCTAATAGCACATTGATGTATAAAAATAGCACATTGATTTGTTATATGATAAAACTTGGAGGAAAAAAACCTAATGATGTATAAGGAACTTAGCTCTTAATAGTAGTGTTTCAAATGTATCCCATTAACTAGGATTGGAAGATCCTCACCATTTATCTTTACAAGTTAAAAGGAAAATTGGGATTTGTAACAGGAGATTGTGTATGGGCCACTCCAAATAGAGTTAAATGTGGTATTCCTTCCCAATTTATCTCTATCCTCATCCCACTTGAGAATCAAATCTCCTTCTTTGAAACTCTATGAAGAAGTTCCTTTGTCAAAGGCTCTCTTCACTTGATCTTGGTGAATTTCCATGACTAACATGGACTAATTTTTAATCTCTTCTAGCTCTATAATCTTATCATACCTAATTTTGGTTGGTTTATTATCCAAAAACTCAATTTGTTTCATTATGTCTAAAAAAGGAAACTCAAGAGAAATGGGTAACCTTGATTCCTTACCATAAACCAATTTGTATGGAGAGTTGGATATGGACCTTTTATATGTGATCCTATCAGCCCATAGATCTAACTTCAACTTCAAATGCCTGATCCTTGATTATCTTTAATAGTCTCACTTATGATCTTTAATAGGTTATTATTGGTGGACTTATTAAATCCATTGCCTTGTAGATAATAGTTTGATGAAGTGTTTATGTAAACATCATGTTGAACAACCCATTGGCTAATCTTAGCTCCCATAAAATCCATGGTATTGTATTAAATTGTGATGGAGAGAATCCCAAATCTTGTAATCAAACCTTCATAAAAGTCAAACACATTAGATTCATTTACTTCTTTCAATGCTCCTACCTCTATCCATCTTGTGAAGTAATCCATGGTAGTAAGGATCCACTTATGACCTGAGATTGAAGGAGGATTAATGAGGCCAATGAAGTCTAATCCCCATTGGAAAAAATATTGATCCACCAAAATTGGTTGGAGAGTTAAGGTTACAAGTCTCACTTTCCCTATAAAAATAGCACATTGATTTCATTTCCTAATAGCACATTGATGTATAAAAATAGCACATTGATTTGTTATATGATAAAACTTGGAGGAAAAAAACCTAATGATGTATAAGGAACTTAGCTCTTAATAGTAGTGTTTCAAATGTATCCCATTAACTAGGATTGGAAGATCCTCACCATTTATCTTTACAAGTTAAAAGGAAAATTGGGATTTGTAACAGGAGATTGTGTATGGGACACTCCAAATAGAGTTAAATGTGGTATTCCTTCCCAATTTATCTCTATCCTCATCCCACTTGAGAATCAAATCTCCTTCTTTGAAACTCTATGAAGAAGTTCCTTTGTCAAAGGCTCTCTTCACTTGATCTTGGTGAATTTCCATGACTAACATGGACTAATTTTTAATCTCTTCTAGCTCTATAATCTTATCATACCTAATTTTGGTTGGTTTATTATCCAAAAACTCAATTTGTTTCATTATGTCTAAAAAAGGAAACTCAAGAGAAATGGGTAACCTTGATTCCTTACCATAAACCAATTTGTATGGAGAGTTGGATATGGACCTTTTATATGTGATCCTATCAGCCCATAGATCTAACTTCAACTTCAAATGCCTGATCCTTGATTATCTTTAATAGTCTCACTTATGATCTTTAATAGGTTATTATTGGTGGACTTATTAAATCCATTGCCTTGTAGATAATAGTTTGATGAAGTGTTTATGTAAACATCATGTTGAACAACCCATTGGCTAATCTTAGCTCCCATAAAATCCATGGTATTGTATTAAATTGTGATGGAGAGAATCCCAAATCTTGTAATCAAACCTTCATAAAAGTCAAACACATTAGATTCATTTACTTCTTTCACTGCTCCTACCTCTATCCATCTTGTGAAGTAATCCATGGTAGTAAGGATCCACTTATGACCTGAGATTGAAGGAGGATTAATGAGGCCAATGAAGTCTAATCCCCATTGGAAAAAATATTGATCCACCAAAATTGGTTGGAGAGTTAAGGTTACAAGTCTCACTTTCCCTATAAAAATAGCACATTGATTTCATTTCCTAATAGCACATTGATGTATAAAAATAGCACATTGATTTGTTATATGATAAAACTTGGAGGAAAAAAACCTAATGATGCATAAGGAACTTAGCTCTTAATAGTAGTGTTTCAAATGTATCCCATTAAATAGGATTGGAAGATCCTCACCATTTATCTTTACAAGTTAAAAGGAAAATTGGGATTTGTAACAGGAGATTGTGTATGGGCCACTCCAAATAGACTTAAATGTGGTATTCCTTCCCAATTTATCTCTATCCTCATCCCACTTGAGAATCAAATCTCCTTCTTTGAAACTCTATGAAGAAGTTCCTTTGTCAAAGGCTCTCTTCACTTGATCTTGGTGAATTTCCATGACTAACATGGACTAATTTTTAATCTCTTCTAGCTCTATAATCTTATCATACCTAATTTTGGTTGGTTTATTATCCAAAAACTCAATTTGTTTCATTATGTCAAAAAAAGGAAACTCAAGAGAAATGGGTAACCTTGATTCCTTACCATAAACCAATTTGTATGGAGAGTTGGATATGGACCTTTTATATGTGATCCTATCAGCCCATAGATCTAACTTAAACTTCAAATGCCTGATCCTTGATTATCTTTAATAGTCTCACTTATGATCTTTAATAGGTTATTATTGGTGGACTTATTAAATCCATTGCCTTGTAGATAATAGTTTGATGAAGTGTTTATTTAAACATCATGTTGAACAACCCATTGGCTAATCTTAGCTCCCATAAAATCCATGGTATTGTATTAAATTGTGATGGAGAGAATCCCAAATCTTGTAATCAAACCTTCATAAAAGTCAAACACATTAGATTCATTTACTTCTTTCAATGCTCCTACCTCTATCCATCTTGTGAAGTAATCCATGGTAGTAAGGATCCACTTACGACCTGAGATTGAAGGAGGATTAATGAGGCCAATGAAGTCTAATCCCCATTGGAAAAAATATTGATCCACCAAAATTGGTTGGAGAGTTAAGGTTACAAGTCTCACTTTCCCTATAAAAATAGCACATTGATTTCATTTCCTAATAGCACATTGATGTATAAAAATAGCACATTGATTTGTTATATGATAAAACTTGGAGGAAAAAAACCTAATGATGTATAAGGAACATAGCTCTTAATAGTAGTGTTTCAAATGTATCCCATTAACTAGGATTGGAAGATCCTCACCATTTATCTTTACAAGTTAAAAGGAAAATTGGGATTTGTAACAGGAGATTGTGTATGGGCCACTCCAAATAGAGTTAAATGTGGTATTCCTTCCCAATTTATCTCTATCCTCATCCCACTTGAGAATCAAATCTCCTTCTTTGAAACTCTATGAAGAAGTTCCTTTGTCAAAGGCTCTCTTCACTTGATCTTGGTGAATTTCCATGACTAACATGGACTAATTTTTAATCTCTTCTAGCTCTATAATCTTATCATACCTAATTTTGGTTGGTTTATTATCCAAAAACTCAATTTGTTTCATTATGTCTAAAAAAGGAAACTCAAGAGAAATGGGTAACCTTGATTCCTTACCATAAACCAATTTGTATGGAGAGTTGGATATGGACCTTTTATATGTGATCCTATCAGCCCATAGATCTAACTTCAACTTCAAATGCCTGATCCTTGATTATCTTTAATAGTCTCACTTATGATCTTTAATAGGTTATTATTGGTGGACTTATTAAATCCATTGCCTTGTAGATAATAGTTTGATGAAGTGTTTATGTAAACATCATGTTGAACAACCCATTGGCTAATCTTAGCTCCCATAAAATCCATGGTATTGTATTAAATTGTGATGGAGAGAATCCCAAATCTTGTAATCAAACCTTCATAAAAGTCAAACACATTAGATTCATTTACTTCTTTCAATGCTCCTACCTCTATCCATCTTGTGAAGTAATCCATGGTAGTAAGGATCCACTTAGGACCTGAGATTGAAGGAGGATTAATGAGGCCAATGAAGTCTAATCCCCATTGGAAAAAATATTGATCCACCAAAATTGGTTGGAGAGTTAAGGTTACAAGTCTCACTTTCCCTATAAAAATAGCACATTGATTTCATTTCCTAATAGCACATTGATGTATAAAAATAGCACATTGATTTGTTATATGATAAAACTTGGAGGAAAAAAACCTAATGATGTATAAGGAACTTAGCTCTTAATAGTAGTGTTTCAAATGTATCCCATTAACTAGGATTGGAAGATCCTCACCATTTATCTTTACAAGTTAAAAGGAAAATTGGGATTTGTAACAGGAGATTGTGTATGGGCCACTCCAAATAGAGTTAAATGTGGTATTCCTTCCCAATTTATCTCTATCCTCATCCCACTTGAGAATCAAATCTCCTTCTTTGAAACTCTATGAAGAAGTTCCTTTTTCAAAGGCTCTCTTCACTTGATCTTGGTGAATTTCCATGACTAACATGGACTAATTTTTAATCTCTTCTAGCTCTATAATCTTATCATACCTAATTTTGGTTGGTTTATTATCCAAAAACTCAATTTGTTTCATTATGTCTAAAAAAGGAAACTCAAGAGAAATGGGTAACCTTGATTCCTTACCATAAACCAATTTGTATGGAGAGTTGGATATGGACCTTTTATATGTGATCCTATCAGCCCATAGATCTAACTTCAACTTCAAATGCCTGATCCTTGATTATCTTTAATAGTCTCACTTATGATCTTTAATAGGTTATTATTGGTGGACTTATTAAATCCATTGCCTTGTAGATAATAGTTTGATGAAGTGTTTATGTAAACATCATGTTGAACAACCCATTGGCTAATCTTAGCTCCCATAAAATCCATGGTATTGTATTAAATTGTGATGGAGAGAATCCCAAATCTTGTAATCAAACCTTCATAAAAGTCAAACACATTAGATTCATTTACTTCTTTCAATGCTCCTACCTCTATCCATCTTGTGAAGTAATCCATGGTAGTAAGGATCCACTTATGACCTGAGATTGAAGGAGGATTAATGAGGCCAATGAAGTCTAATCCCCATTGGAAAAAATATTGATCCACCAAAATTGGTTGGAGAGTTAAGGTTACAAGTCTCACTTTCCCTATAAAAATAGCACATTGATTTCATTTCCTAATAGCACATTGATGTATAAAAATAGCACATTGATTTTTTATATGATAAAACTTGGAGGAAAAAAACCTAATGATGTATAAGGAACTTAGCTCTTAATAGTAGTGTTTCAAATGTATCCCATTAACTAGGATTGGAAGATCCTCACCATTTATCTTTACAAGTTAAAAGGAAAATTGGGATTTGTAACAGGAGATTGTGTATGGGCCACTCCAAATAGAGTTAAATGTGGTATTCCTTCCCAATTTATCTCTATCCTCATCCCACTTGAGAATCAAATCTCCTTCTTTGAAACTCTATGAAGAAGTTCCTTTGTCAAAGGCTCTCTTCACTTGATCTTGGTGAATTTCCATGACTAACATGGACTAATTTTTAATCTCTTCTAGCTCTATAATCTTATCATACCTAATTTTGGTTGGTTTATTATCCAAAAACTCAATTTGTTTCATTATGTCTAAAAAAGGAAACTCAAGAGAAATGGGTAACCTTGATTCCTTACCATAAACCAATTTGTATGGAGAGTTGGATATGGACCTTTTATATGTGATCCTATCAGCCCATAGATCTAACTTCAACTTCAAATGCCTGATCCTTGATTATCTTTAATAGTCTCACTTATGATCTTTAATAGGTTATTATTGGTGGACTTATTAAATCCATTGCCTTGTAGATAATAGTTTGATGAAGTGTTTATGTAAACATCATGTTGAACAACCCATTGGCTAATCTTAGCTCCCATAAAATCCATGGTATTGTATTAAATTGTGATGGAGAGAATCCCAAATCTTGTAATCAAACCTTCATAAAAGTCAAACACATTAGATTCATTTACTTCTTTCAATGCTCCTACCTCTATCCATCTTGTGAAGTAATCCATGGTAGTAAGGATCCACTTACGACCTGAGATTGAAGGAGGATTAATGAGGCCAATGAAGTCTAATCCCCATTGGAAAAAATATTGATCCACCAAAATTGGTTGGAGAGTTAAGGTTACAAGTCTCACTTTCCCTATAAAAATAGCACATTGATTTCATTTCCTAATAGCACATTGATGTATAAAAATAGCACATTGATTTGTTATATGATAAAACTTGGAGGAAAAAAACCTAATGATGTATAAGGAACTTAGCTCTTAATAGTAGTGTTTCAAATGTATCCCATTAACTAGGATTGGAAGATCCTCACCATTTATCTTTACAAGTTAAAAGGAAAATTGGGATTTGTAACAGGAGATTGTGTATGGGCCACTCCAAATAGAGTTAAATGTGGTATTCCTTCCCAATTTATCTCTATCCTCATCCCACTTGAGAATCAAATCTCCTTCTTTGAAACTCTATGAAGAAGTTCCTTTGTCAAAGGCTCTCTTCACTTGATCTTGGTGAATTTCCATGACTAACATGGACTAATTTTTAATCTCTTCTAGCTCTATAATCTTATCATACCTAATTTTGGTTGGTTTATTATCCAAAAACTCAATTTGTTTCATTATGTCTAAAAAAGGAAACTCAAGAGAAATGGGTAACCTTGATTCCTTACCATAAACCAATTTGTATGGAGAGTTGGATATGGACCTTTTATATGTGATCCTATCAGCCCATAGATCTAACTTCAACTTCAAATGCCTGATCCTTGATTATCTTTAATAGTCTCACTTATGATCTTTAATAGGTTATTATTGGTGGACTTATTAAATCCATTGCCTTGTAGATAATAGTTTGATGAAGTGTTTATGTAAACATCATGTTGAACAACCCATTGGCTAATCTTAGCTCCCATAAAATCCATGGTATTGTATTAAATTGTGATGGAGAGAATCCCAAATCTTGTAATCAAACCTTCATAAAAGTCAAACACATTAGATTCATTTACTTCTTTCAATGCTCCTACCTCTATCCATCTTGTGAAGTAATCCATGGTAGTAAGGATCCACTTATGACCTGAGATTGAAGGAGGATTAATGAGGCCAATGAAGTCTAATCCCCATTGGAAAAAATATTGATCCACCAAAATTGGTTGGAGAGTTAAGGTTACAAGTCTCACTTTCCCTATAAAAATAGCACATTGATTTCATTTCCTAACCCATTCATGACAATCAATCAATATACTTGTTCAATATTACTGACCTCTCATGATCTTAAGGGTTGTAGTTATTAATGAGAAATTTCCTCCACCATGTCCATCATGGAACTATTCTAAAAACCTGTATTTTTGGTTTGGTTCTATACACCTTAGCAACATACCATTGCTGTCTTTTTTGAAAATCACACCACCAACAAGAATAAATGGAATAGATTGAAATATAAAATATAGTCTTCTTAAAGAACTTAAATTATGAAGATAATAACCATCTTAAAGATACATTACCAAGTCAGGAAACTAGCTAGAAGATGAGGTATAATTAGCTACAACATCTTCATCATTTAACACTAGAATTACCTCCTTAGCCTCTTGAAAATCTTGGGCTAGATGTTCACATAATCTCTTGCCTCTAATCATATTTATGACCTTGATTTCCACATCATACTCTATTACTCTTGTTATCCACCTTGCCCCCTTCTCATTTATATCTTTGTTCAAAAGGAACTCATTGATACTTGGATGGGCAACCATTAGATGTTTCATATTGTTAGATAACAAGTATCTAAACTTCTTAAGAGACTTGATTACTAAAATACCATGATTTTCAACAAAATAATACCTTGTCTCCAATTCCTCCAAGCCTTGACTAAACAAGGATATTAGCTTCTCTAAATCCTCATGATTTTGTTGCATAAGAATACCTGAAATGGTGTCCATTTTAGCATAAGTGTAAAAGATATACTATTTTGAGAAATCCACGTTTATGAGTGTAGGAACACTATCTATTTCTTGCTTTATCTCTTCAAAACTCTACATCCTTTCCTTAACCAAATGAAACTTTGATTCTTCTTAACCATGGTTATAAGTGGCTTTGCTAAAGTAGCAAAATATGAAATATACCTCCTTATGAAATTGATTTTTCTTATGAAGCTTTGTAATGCCTTCTTGTGCTTAGATAAAGAAAGAGAAACAATTGAGTCAATCATTTCAAATATATAATTAAGCCATGTTTTAAAACCACATGTCCAAGAAGCTTACCTTCATGTACTGATAAGACACACTTTTTGGGGTTAAGAGACACCCCAAATTGACTATACCTTTCAAACACTTATTTGAGATGGAACATGTGTTCACTTGAACTCTTTAAAAACATGGTTATGTCATCCAAATAGATAAGAACAAACTTGTTAATAAGACATTATAATGACATATCTATGGACCTCTAAAAGGTTGATCCATAATTAGATAAACTGAATGACATATTTCTATATGAAAAGGTCCCCCACTTGGTAGTGAAGGCTATCTTAAAATGGGCTTCTTCTTTAACCAAAATATGATTGTAACCACTATACCCATTTAATATAGAGAACCTATCTAAATCTATACCCAACTATAATATCTATTCCATGGATGGAAATGGGTAATGATCCTTAAGAGAATCCTTGTTTAAATTTTGGAAGTCAACACAAAGTCCAATCTCATCATTTTTCTTCCATACTGGAATAAGGTTTGCCACCCAAGTTGAATTCTTGATTAAAAATATGAAGGTTGATTCTATTAGCTTATGAAGCTCAGTTATCATCAAAGGCTCAGGTTTTAGATTTATGACCCTTTGTCTTTGTCTAACTGATTTGGTTTCAACTTTTATCTCAATGGTGTATTGAGATAAAATAGGGTCAAATCCTTTTAGATCACTATATTTCCATACAAATAAAAAAACTACTACATGACTCAATGAATGATTCTTTTTGTGAGTTAGTATTTACTTTACCCAATTTCAAACTCTTTCTAGATGTAATCTCAACTTGGAATAGTGCTCTTATTTGGTTGACAAAGAAGAATTATCTCTCCTCATCTCATCATTTACACTAAATATGTTTTCAAGTGTGGCCAATCCTTTGAGAATATTATTGGATTTTAGTTTAATAATATGATCCCCATACTACTACAACAAATTTGACTAATTTTTGGAAGATATTTCAGCCTCCTCTTACAAGAACCTAAGAATCTAATTGTCATCCTCAAAGAATTTCCAGTTCTCATGATTATCTAGGATGGAGGGCATCACAACAAATTTTGACATGTGACTAATTTTTCCCACTTTTTATATCAGTTGAAATGTTGAATTGAAACCCTATTGTATCCAACCTATTCACATGTTTATTCTTTTCTTTTGGTACTAGTTGAATGTCAAAATATTGAAAATCATAAAGTAAGTACCAAAATATATGCTTATAATATATAATAAATACATTTTTAGATAAGTTAAGTCCTCTTACTTGGTGAACACTAATTTCACTATCACCAAAAACTTGTAAAATGTTGATTCCCATCTTCCTAGCCAGCTGCAAACTCTGGACTAGTGCCTCATATTATGAAACATTATTTGAACAACCAAACTAAAAATTAATTGAGTAAAAATACATTTTATTTTTTTGATATATCAAAATTATTTCATCCATAGTACCATGCTTATTCCTTGATCCATTGAAGTATAGCTTCCATAGACCATCACTAGATTCATCATCCTTCACCATGGCTAGAATTTTTGCATCATTTTCATGGAGGCGATAGATACCAAGTCCTTATTCCTCAATATTTTTTTTATGTATCATTATAATGTAAATTTTAATACCATTCATCAATTAATAAATCTGTAACTCCCTCTAAAGGTGAATTAGTTTTCACTTCACTAGCTTCTAACACCTCATCTGAGATGACATATTTAGTATTTACAACACTTGGTATGTAAGGATCTAAGTGGAAACATGAAATGGGCTCAGAATGGATAGTTACATTTGTTCCATACCTATCTATAAACATTAAATATGTATAATCAGATGATAGGTATCCACCAATATTTGAGGTGAAGTCTCTAGACAAACACATGATAAAGTAAGGAGGCAAGTCTACCACCACTACATCTTGTTGAATAGTGACATTTGGACAAGAATGTAATGTTAAATTTAAGTTATTTATCATTCTTAATATATTTTTTTATGATCCATAAAAAATAAATACCCCTTTTTGTTTGGTTCATATACTAAACTAAGCTTATTAACAATTTGTTTGGGCATGACAGTGCTACTAGCTCCACTATACACCATACAGTAATGAACTAACGTATCACCAACTATCAAGGAGAGATAAAAGGGATGTTTTTTTATTTTTTTTACCTCATATTTACCATATTTTACCTCTTTATGTACTTTTTATACCTTTTGTCTTATTAGTTGATTTGAATTTGACAAGATTATGTTTTCTTTCTCAACTAGTTTTGATGATAAATTGAAAGTTGAAAGTTCTTGTATGAGAATGTTATTTTGTATTGAGATTGATAAGGAATACCAAATGCTCATAATAAAATTTTAATTATTCATATAATAAATAATACTATAAGAAAATTCACTTACCTTTGGTTACACTCTTTGAATAGCTAGCTGATATTAAATTTATGATACTTGTTGAGACCTACCAACCTCTATATTCTAATTTTTTATGGTATGGCAAAACAAAATAATTTTTATCATTCTTAATAAAATTAGGAGGTGTGATTGAATCATGATTCACATATTTGGTCTCTTCAATAAGTCTCTTTTTCACTCTAGTTATAGCTTCAACCACATTGCTTGAGGCACCAAAATCACCAACTTGATTCAAGGCCACATGATCATCAAGCTTCAAATTAACAAAATTAGAATCCATAGGCCCTTTTCCATGACTCATATTATATTTTTGTGCCATAATTTCATTATGTTGACCCTATTGAAGATAAGCCTCCTCTTGAGTCATTTAATGCATCACCATGATAGGTTGACCAATGCCTAATTTTTTATGTCATTCTAATTTGAGGGCTGCCAACTTGAATTTGACATCATGTTATTTTGAGTTGGCATAGGAATAATAGCCTTAGATGATGATGAAACATTTAGATCAACAATTAAATATGGCTTAGATTGAGTGATAGCTCCTAGAGCTTGATAGGATGGTATATATTCTTTGAAACCTTGATAAGATGGATTATCATCTTTAAAAGGCTAATAGGTAGGCTAGTTAGGCACTTGGTGAGGCCTATTTACTTGGTTTTGCTACCTCTTCAGTTGGACAATCTCATTCCCAAAATATTGCAACATTATTTTGAGCTTTTCAATCTCAGTTGATTAGCTAAGAGGGGCTAAAACTTGAGCTTGGAAGACATGAATAGGATCCATAGGAGGATCTTGAGGGGATGGTATGGGCTGTGTTTCAAGGAAAAAAGGTATAGGAGGCCTAGGCACCAATTTTAAGACTTATATAAAACTGTTCTCAGCTCTTATTGCTACTTCATATATATCTAGAAAAGTGGTACCACCCATTGATTGTATTATGACACTAATATCTAAATTGAGCTCAGATAATATAAGAAGGCATATTATAAGGATGGCCTAATCAATAAAGGTATCCTAGTCCATGTTTTTTTGAATATATGGTTAAATTCAATCTTGAACTCATGAGGAGCCCTCTTTGTGGTAGTTAGTTGCTCAAACAAGAATAGGTGATCAAATTTGTACTCAAAATGCATACAAAAGGCTATACCTAAGTCATCCTAGGAAGCAATAGAGTTTAGTGGGAGGATTATATAACACTATAGTGTTTTTCCTTTAAAATAAGTAGCAAGCAGTTTAATAACCATTAAACATAGGTTGGCAACATCCTTGATGTGATCAATAGGTGTGGTTTGATCTTCTCCTAAAAATAATGGGATGCTATTAAGAGCTGATATTGGTATATCATTAAAGTAGGTAAGATTAAGTGGGCTACTTATATTAAATGGGATAAAAACTTGGTTTATGATGGCCATTTGGATAGTGGGAATTTCACTATCTAGAATAATAGGTTGATCATGAGATAGAAATTAATTTATAAGATAGGGTTTGTCTTATTAAATATTGTTTTTTTATAATAATTATAATGAAACTCAATGAATTGAAAAGGAAAACCTTTAATGGATGATCTTATGGTAACCTTTGGCATAAAAATGCCATGTATCTATTATTAAGAACTTTGTAACTTCAAGGAATATTCTAGTTCATATTATGATGAGTGTCTTCTACTATTTAAAATGAATTCCTCATCTCCAAACTTCAGCTATGCCAAGGAGAATGTGCCCCACTGAGCATGCTAAAAACTATTGTCAATCAAAAGTGTGCCATTATAAAAATGTATGTTGATTCTTACTCCTCTTGAAACATGGAATCTATCCTAAGTGTGGGTGAATTTTAAAGGGAGATAATCTCTAGAGAAGGCCATTTCACTTGATGCACTCACAAAAACTAATTCTTAAACCTAATAACTACTAATTCTAACAATGAAAACGGTGAAAAAGACATTATTTGCAATGGAATTGAAAGAAAAACTAGAAATTAAGGTGATGCACAAATATTTTATCACCACTTATGATTTAAATGGATACTCTTATTAAATATATAAGATTTCACACATTCTCTACACTTCAGGAATGACTTCAATAACAATGTTTTATAAGGACTTGACAAACTCATTTTTTGCAAAGAAGGAATGTAAAGGAACTTTATTCACATCCAATGATTATGTTAGAATTGATATTGACACTTAATATGATCATATAAAATCAAATATATTATATTAAGTTATAAATACTAGATAATAACACATGAAAGTAAATGATTCACAATGTTATATCAATGACAAACACATACACTTCACCAAAAGCCTAAAAATGGAAGAACAAAATCTTCTTATTTATCTCAAAAAGTGAATGAAAAATTTGGTATATTTTCAACACAAACAAAAGCAAAGAGTAATTAAAACATTATAGAAAATGAATACAAATAGAAAATCAAAATGATAGGAGACAAAGCAACCCCAAAATAGGGGTCTCAAACTTGGTTCACACTCCCTTTTGTGCTACGTAGTACCTTTTAAAAATGTTTCATTCATCCATGTCCTTAAGTTGGAATAAAAGAGAGAGTATCATTAGTTTTGGGGTATTTTAAATATCCTCATTATGATTGGTCAAGACTTGACTACTTGGAGAGTCCCTATATATTTGTTTGACCCCCTATATACTAGTTCTATCCTTGATGAAGAATTAGTCTTCATCCTTGAAAATAGGAATTTAAGTATTCATTAATTATTACTTGAAAAATTATTATAAGACATTCATAAATTTCTTCCACCATACATGGCTTGTTGGAAGTTCTTTAGTGCTTGTTTGACTCCTTCAACAAGCTAGGCATTGGAAGGAAAAAAGGCTTTTTTAAAGACTTGAGACTTTTTCAAATGTTTCCAACTCCTTCTAGCTGATCCTTGACCTTTTAATGCCTTATTTTTGTCAAAGATAATATGTATTAGCCTTGATAAATCTTATTATAATCCTTATGTAATGATTTAGTATATTGACCCCTTGGAAAGCTCATTCTTCAACATGATGTATAAGGGAAAAGTGGAGTTTGTCTTCAAGAATACAACCTTCCTCCATGGATGGTCTCTTAAAAATATACGAGACTTGGAAAAATACATTTGAAGCCATAAAATACTTTAAAAGACTTGGTTTTGCACCAAAACCTTGAATTTGCTCTCAAACCCTTGTAGCCCTCCTAATAGTTGAAACTCCTTGTCTAAACAAATATGGCAATGACTATGGAAAAACAAGCATAGTTTTAGATACCCATTAAGCTATGATAGTTCCACACAAAATTTCATGATCATTTTTTGAGTTTAAGTGTCCTTTCCAGTTTGTTCTCTCTCCCAAATTAGGCCTAATTAGCCCTCCTAGGCCTAGAAAGTAGAAATATTGCTCCTAAAAACTCCCACATGTATGAAATCACCCAAAATAATGTGACTCACTTTCCGTAGGCTACCACTAACTGCCATATCAATTTTCTTCCTCTTCTAGTGTTAAGCCTAAGAAAGAAAGGATCACGTGTGGGTATTACAAGGGCAAGCATGATGAAAACAAATGTTTGAATAAATAAATTGACCACCTAACAAGCCTTCTTGAGAAGAATAATATAGGTGTTCTTAAGTCTATAAAACCATCTTCATTAATCCAAAAATACTCCAAGGCAAATGACAATGGTAAAGAAAAGGCAAAATAAAAAGGTGAGAAGCAAGTGAAAAGTAGGGCCTTAGTTGTAGTTGTACCTCTGACTCCTACATGGGTCATTGAATATGGAGCATCACATCACATGGCTTCTTCATAGATTGAGTTCACTTCCTTAAGAACATGTGACATATCTACTAGTCATTTGGGTGATGATGCTTCTACATAGGTTTTTGAGAGAGGATATGTTGAAGTGAGTGGAGGAACATTCAATAATGTTCTCAGTATTCCCTCACTTTAAACTAATCTTCTATTTGTTTACCAAATTACTCACCTTGGTTTGGGCATGTGAGTTAACTTAAATCAAAATTTAGTAAATGTAATAGAGTTGCATATTGATATTATATTTCTAGTGGGATTGGTTGATCATTAAAATTGACTAAATATCTTCTCACACTTTATCCTTGAATCCCCTTCAAATTCTTCCTCATCAGAGTCACCTGGAATCGATGACATTTTAAATCTTTATTAAGGAATCTTCATCTAGCAGAGATGAATATGATAGTGATGGGGATACACGTCCACCATCTTATTATCACCTTCTAGATATTGAGGAGCTATTTTTTATGTCACCTAGTTTTGGTCCACTTTAGGCATTGAAAGGAGTAAGTATATTGATTTAAGTATAATTAGACATCAAAAAGTATTCTACATAGTTGTAGGGTATTACACATTATTCTTTGCCTCTATTTTAGATACTCCATCATTGCATGGATAATTTGGCCCATCTACTAAGCATGAGGAACATATTTTTTTGTATAGGTACTATACCTTGGTTGGAGATCTATCATGGACTTGGTAGACACATTCACTATTCTAGGGTGATTCACTGTTCACTGCATCTACTACTAATCCACAATCACTCCAGAGAGATCCTTTGTAGGATACATAGTGGATATAAGTAGTTGTAGATTTTAGTGGGTTTTTTTTTTTTTTTTTTGGGAGGCAGGGGGGAGGGTTTCCTATGAGTTTTCTCCACTTTATGGGAGTTGTTTTATACATGGGTACCTCATCAGGTATTGTTACTAGGACCCATTTCTTTTACCCACCTAAGTTGTGCTTATAGGGAGTTATTAGTGTAGGTATTTATTTTCAATTATATTTTGTTATTTATATTATTCCTACACAAATGGGTTATTATTACACTTGAGTTATCTTTCTTAGGTGTATTTAGACGTAGGGAGTTACTCTTTTTCACTATCATTGGCTAGTAGATGTTACTCATTGATTAGTAATTTTAGAATTAGGAGTTACATACATATTTTAATACTTTGTGATCATTCATTTAAGATTTACACATTACTCTCCTATTTATACATCTTTTGGGTGAGATATGCAATATAGAGTGTGTCAGATATTTTGTCTTGTTTTTTGTGCAATATTCTCATTCTTTCTCTTAGCAATTTTTATGCAATAGTTTTAATTTTGCTCATAAATTTATGCATTTATTTAAACCATATATCTTGTCCAATTCTCTGATAACCTCTGCATACATAACATATATAACATCTTGATGCTACTTATGAGCTTTTTAATATTATTGTGACAAAAAAAGAGTGATTTATACATTATTGTGTGAGTATGCCCTAC
Source organism: Torreya grandis (assembly GCA_037957365.1). NCBI lineage: Eukaryota > Viridiplantae > Streptophyta > Pinopsida > Cupressales > Taxaceae > Torreya > Torreya grandis. Next base: position 5,411,853 of record JARHVA010000430.1, read on the forward strand.
AAACATTCATCTAAATCCTACTTGATTTTTATTGATGCAAATAATGGTAGGACTATTTTATAAATAGGTATATTTTACCAAAAAATTGGCTCTCTATGACAACTACTCATTGATGGAATAAGTTTCCTCAAAACTAGCTACACCCACAATTATGCAGAGCTACATTGTTTATAACAAAAAAATAACATTCATATTTATTCAATTTGATAGTTAAACATTTAAAATACTTCTAATCATTAGATTTTAAAACATCATAGGAATTGAATCCACTTTACTTATCCAATAAATAAAAAATACACAAATTTACTTGGCATCATTTTTTTCTTTTCAGATTTGCAAGAGAATTAGAATGGAAAAAGGGAAAATTTAGAGCATTTGAGAAAAATGATTTATCTCAATAAATAAAATGAGTAAAGAGCATATGAATTAATCTAAACAATATCAACATACCTAATCAATTAATTGCAATAGATGATCAATTATAACATAAATAGAATGTATAAAACCATAACACTACAAATTTAACCATTGTGAATCTTTATATAAATGAGATCCAATTTTAAAGTTGTTAAAATCCTACTCTTTATAAAACTTGGGCCACTAGTAGTTTTAAAAAACTCATAGGGATTGAATCCACTTTATTTTATC
>JARHVA010000430.1:5417500-5491268 GCA_037957365.1 Torreya grandis
CATATACATATACATATACATATACATATACATATACATATACATATACATACACACACACACACACCCACACACACACACACACACACACATATTAAACTCATAACATGGATTGAACATATATATGTATATGTACACACACACACACACACACACACACACACACACACACACACACACACACACACACACACACACACACACAGACACACATATATACATACACATACATATGTTCAATCCATGTTATGAGTTTAATATATATATATATATATATATATATATATATATATATACACATACACATACACATACAAATACACACACACACACATGTGTGTATGTGTGTATGTGTATATATATATATATATGTATATGTATATATATGTATCTATGTATATATATATATGTATGTATATATATATGTATGTATATACATATATGTATGTATATATATATCTGTGTGTGTGTGTGTGTGTGTGTGTGTGTGTGTGTGTGTGTATATATATATATATTGAACCCATAACATGGATTGAACCCAAATTGTGGATTTAACACAATATATGAATTAAACTCATTATACAAATTAAATACAACATTTCAATTAAACCTAATAAAATGATTAAATTTAAACATAAATTAGATATTAAACCCAAATTAAACATCAAATCGAAAATATAGATTAAACCTAAAATACATATTGAAATTGTATTATAGATTGAATCCAAAGTACAAATTAAGCATAAAATTTAGAACTCAAAACTCAAATTGAACTAAAAAGGGCTTATAAACAAGGGTTTAATAGCAACCCCTGATTAAAAACCCTCATCAGACATTGTACCAGGTTATAATCAATGAATCTTCATCATCCTTATCCCCTTCACCTTCATTTTTCTTCCTCCCATATTATCCTCATCCTTAACCTCATGCACAAACACTAAAAGTATCTTATCCTCCAAACTAAAATTAAACCCTACCTTAACAAACAAATTGCGGCCAAATGCATCATATTACCTTGATTCACTTCTCATCAATGGCTTGATGATTTGAATTAAGAAATTTATATAACAAAGCACAAAACATATACCTATTAGATATGTTATATATGATGGATTATCCATAATTACAAACACATATTATTGTATTGTATTCTAGATATTCAAAAATAAATAGTTGAATCCACAACCTGATGACAAGTTAGCTATAATAATTAAAAAAGAGAAATAGAACTCATTTTCTCTACATAGTATTATGCCTCAAGCCAGGTGTTATGTTGATTTGAGTAGGTGGCAGATGGCATAACCAAAACTATTCTTTCCAACTCCACCACTGATGCTCCATGTATGCCCACCAACTTATAACCACTAACTACAAAAACTGATCCCCTCAACATCTAAATCCTACCAATTGTACATGGAAACTATTGTGGTAAAATACCAAACTAGAAACCACATAACATCTATGAATATTCAAAACTATGAGGTGAGTCTAAGGGCTTTATCTCAAAGTATATCGCCTCTGACATAATAATATTCTAAGGTCACATAATATACCCCCTTAGATTTTAAATATATGTTGCATAATTATATGGTCCTTTCATTTTAAAGTGTAAATATTATCAAATAAGGCAATGACATTTTAAAAAGTACAAATTATCAAATAGGACAATGGTATTGTAAAAGTATAATTAATTTGAACTATTTACACAAAACTAACATATTAAGAGTAATTCAGTCTCTTCAAATAAGAGAATGTTTTGAAACTATATTAAAATTTAATATACATATCTCTAATAATTCTTGTTTAAATTAAAATTATGATAATCTTGTTAATAGTCCATATTACGATATTTGAAAATATATTGTAAATAATAAAATATACCGATTTAATTATTAATAATTCAAATTTAAATTATAAATAATACAACTCTAAAAAAATAAATTTATTAAAATGAATTTATATTCTCTAATTTATTAGTATATTATTAAGGCCATTTTTATAATCAAATTCAAATTGTAATATAATATAAATTCCATGATTTTTTAATATATTATTAAAACTATTTTAAATATTAAAAATTAAATTTTAATTATAAATATGTTTTCCTAAAATTAAAATATTCTTTTAAGAAACATATATTTTGAAATCTTAAAACTACATTTTCTTAAAAATGGAGTAAGCTCACTTTTACCCCATAAAGATATAAATTAAAGGCCAAGTGGTAAATCAACAAGATTCTATCCTATTATTGTGAATGTTCAGATCCTTCCATCACTAATGATACAAATATTAAAATAAAAATAATAATTTTAAATCCAATTTCATTGGATTTATAGTTTCTTTTAATTTGTAGACATTTCATAGATTATACATACAAAAGGGAAATATGATTTAAAAAGGTATTAAACATATAAAGGGATATTTTTAGAATATAGAATGGGAATATAAATAAAATTCAAATAAATTATAAATTATGAATTCAAATGAAATATTGCATTAATGATTTAGTAAGGTTTGGAGATGGACCGCCTCTAAATCCACCTTATTTGCATGTACTTGGATTTGCATATAGATATAAATATGGCCTTATTATATAAGTACAAAACTGAGCATCAATTATAGAGTTAGAAAATAATATTATGTGTCTTTCTAGATTAAAAAAGAGAATTTTCACTTGGAAAGTATGATAAATTTGTGCGAATATTGAAAGTAGCATAGGATAGATGCCAAGGAGAATGTTGTAATAGCTAAAGGGTTCTAGCCAAAATAATTTTAAAAAATCATGGATCAAAGTCCAAGGTAATTGGGCCTTGCTAAAAAATCAAATCAAGTGCATAAGAGTTTCAATATGGCCATAAAATAGATATTTGGGTTTTGAAACACCTAAATGAATAAAGCATCAACCTAAAGGTAATCCTTGATATAGTAGGCACCAAATAAATTGTGAAATTTTTATTTCAAGAATGGCACTTCAAATAATGTGACATCTCTTACTCTAAGTATGAATGAAAGAATAGAGAGACCATCAAACATTGAGTTTGTCAATCATTATAATTCAAGGTGAATGAACAAGTCATATCCTTTATTGGGATTATAATGAAAAAAAGAGATTTATACATACCACTTCCTTTCCTCCCACCATGTTATAGTAAATATAACTATATATTTTTAAAACTATGTAGATACTCTTGATCATTATTGCTCAAATGAAACTTAGCTTCAATGTTAGGTAACTAGAGCCAACTTCTAGTCAATTTGCAGAAAATGGCTTGCATTCTATGCACTAATATTCTAAAAATATTGAGAGCATGAACCTAGGGCACATCCACAAAAGGGACATCATGAAAATTGATGATAGGAGACCACCATAGAGAGTGGTGGTTTATAAACAAACCATCATTGAATCCATTTTCATTCCAAAGCAAGTAAGCCCTAATTTTCACCAAGATTTCCAAATTTTATTAACTAAAAAGGACATAAAAACCTTTATTGGAGATTATAATATGATAAGGTTGTGAAATAATAATTCCTTTCAAGTTGCACACCCATTGTATACATCTAATTCCTAACACCATTATGTTTTGAAATTGTCAATCTTACTCGAATTGCACTCAAATGCACAATTAAGGCCAAAATCACTTAAACATTTTAAATGGTTTGAGATTGTAATATATAATTTCCAATTTAGGCTAATTTATCCCTAAATGGGGATATTCATTTTATGTGATTCCTAACTTTTCTCAAGTCATATCAAGTCAAAATGATGATTTCGCATTTTGGTGCCCTGGATCACTCTTTTCTTCTAATTTGTTAGTACACATTACATACCTTTGTTATTTTTTGTTGAAAACATCATAAATGGGATAATGGTTTAACTAACATCACCTCCTAATTCTTCCCAAGTCAAATTATGACCTAGTAATATGACTTTCTGACTAGTTTGATTAATTATGCACTAATTTCCAAAGAATTACACTAAAATTAATTAATCTTACTTAAGTAAATTAAAACAAACTATGAGATTAAGAATTATATGGATCAAATTTAATATTTATTTTTTTTAAATTGATTATAAATATCTACATCACCTAATGACATGATCAACGGGGTGGCATCCTTAAGCCATAAATGCAATAAATTTTAGGTTTATGGGTACCCATGCCTAATTAATGCCTCTTCCTCCCAAATATTTATGAAAATATTTATGGATTTATTATGAAATATTATATTAATACATGGCCACACATTTCAATCTTGATATGTATGGTCATGGTTTATCCTGAACCATTTAAAAAATCTATAAATAAAGGGGCATAAAACATCATTTTTAAGCTTAAATTGTGTAAACTTATAATGTGGGATTATATCCACAAGCTTTTTTTGTGTTGATTAATATATTTTATTTGTAATAAGATATATTTATTTTATAGGAATAGATTTGATTTCTTATCTTGAGCCTAGATTATGCATAGTGATCTTGAGATGATGGAGGATCTTGGCATCTATTGTTGACAAAGACAAGAACACCAAATCAATGTGAAAAACATGCTTGGAACCAATTTTGGATGGTAGAATCACTTGGGAAGGTAATATGCATATGTGATTTATTTAAAATTATTCTTATTATCATTTGTAAACCTCGTTGAATAGGTTGGATTATATTGTTAGTTCTTATGCATTCTTTTATGTTTTTCATGACTAATGTTTGAACTAATCCTCTTTATAATCCAACACTACATTTTGTCATGCCCAATGGGACCATAGCATCTATTCAAGCAAGGAATACATCTTGAAAATATCATATTTCCATTTAAGTCATTAAAAAATCCTTTAACAACAATTTTTATGCTCATTTCCCCATGTTTTTAATGTTTGTTTTACACATAGAAGTTACACAGTAACTAACACCAGTTCCATGTACCAGCATCAATTAGATTATAGGAAAAAATCTAGCTAAAAATTTAAATTATATATCTTTATTGAACTTTGTTTTTATCAAAATTAAATTTTATAAGTCTCTGGTCTAAACATTTATTGATCCAAAAGGTTTTTTTTTTGAGTTTTTATCCTAACCATTGAGCTAACAAGTATTTTTGAGATAACATTTTTGCCTGGAGTTCAAAGGTGATCATTATTAGTCTATTTTTATTATAAATTATTGGTATATGATTGACATCAATCTTGCAAAAAATGACATCGATCTATAGTGATCGGTGTTGATCTCTGTGTTTTTGAAAAAACATAGACCTTAGAGAAACAAATCCAAAGTTGCTTGTCTCATTTGCAAATATGTTTCAAAGAGAAACAAAAATCTCTAATTTTTATTATAGGAATTATGAGGAAAAGTGTTTATTTAAGAATAACTAAGTATTTTCACATTTACTTTTGGTGTTTTAAAAGGAATTAGGAACCTTCCCTTTGGTGTTTAAAAGGAATTAGATGGTTTATTTGATTGTTTAAGTGATTTTTTTGCTTTTAAGTTTTTTAAAAATAAATCCACATGGCTAATAACACCACCAAAAACTTCATTTTTAGTGCTTAAAACCAAACTCACTTCAAAGTTGTAATCTTTTTCAAAAAGTGTGTTTATTTTATGTAAATCATCTATTGATTATTAGATTGTTTGAGCAAAAGAATTGTGTGTATATGCTCTCCGCTCGTCCCCTATAGGGAACTTGGGTGATCAAAATAAAAATTTTAGTACAATTGTGTCTTTTTCCAAGGCATTAAAAGTAAGTTGTCTAAGCTCTCCACAAAACATGTATGGTTTGGGTGATCTAAAAACAACCCTAAAGCCTTTTTACTTAGATTTTATTTCATGTAATTTGGCTTGTGAGGGAAATGCCATTACATCCCATGGCTTCTCTAGGGAAGAATTGACATAGGGATTCTTCTCCTAATAGTGTTTTAACCCTGCTCCATGGTGGGGTATAAAAATTAGGGTGCGCATACTATGAGATCTAGGAGGTTGAGAAGCTAACCTCTCCTTTAGTAACAAAATCTTGAGTCAGATGTGGTCAATTAGGGGATACCACTAAGCAGTCCATGGATGATATCATCATGTAAATAAATATACCCTTGCATGATAAGTTGATTAGTATGAAATTAATTTATGTGTTGCATCTCTTGTGTTAGCCACACATGGGACCATCTAAAAATTCATAAATTGTAAGTTTTAGAAAGTGTCACTTGCCATAGAGTATTATTGATGTAGGGTACACCCAAACATATATGTTGTCATATTGTCACTTGGAATAATGGGGGTGTAAAATAACCTACCATATAATGCACTTTTATTTTGGGTGAACACTTAATTTCCTTCCAAGTATACATGTACAGATGGATTTCAACAATACAAAGTAAACCTTGTCAATTTAGTGATTAGGATGATTAATTAGTGTATTTGTATTTTGGTTTCAAATTACTTGGTCATTGATTTGTGTTTAAAATTGATTGTAAACACACGTCATAACCAAAACACATTGTCCATTAATTTTTTAAATAAGTGTTACACTGGTCAAATCCAAATCAATCTTTTCCTTGTTCAAATTTGTCATCTTAAACATTGTGTCATAACATCTAATTGGTGTAGTTATGCTACCCATTTGAGTCTAAACCACTTTCCCAATTATATTTAAGTCCTTTATTGATAGTCCAAATTCAAAATTTTACCTTTCTAAGTTGATAAGGTTGGTATGTTAATTGGGTTCACCATGTATATTTGAATTGAGATAACTTGGGTTCAATTTCCCATTTGGATTGAAGTCCATTTATAGACTCATAATCCATTTTCATCATTGGTGAAATTAGATCATTTTATGCATTTATTTCACTCTAAGTTCTAGAAAAAAATTTTATACTACCATTCTTATTACAATGTGGTGGCATTGTGTTGCCTATTTGGTTGTAGTTTTATACTTAAGAATTAGTGCATGTTTCCACATCTTGAGTTTTTTGGTTCATATTGTATCCTTCCTAAACTGATGGGATTTATTCTAGTTTCTTAGTAGTAACTCATCAAAGTTGAATTATTTTTTGCAGTATTGATGTATCTCTCAACTTGTGTTTGGTATACTAGTTTACACTTAGGTATTTGACTTATCATGCCCTCTTCCAATTCATACAATTTCAATCTACCCAAGGTTGAGTAAATTTATGAACATCATTCTTCTAATTATGTATGGTACTATGCCACCCTCCCTTTTATAGTCTCTTTGATTACCTAGTAACCTTATTTAGAAAATATCAAAAAACATACCTTTTTCAAATGTTTTCAAAACATTTCTAAATCTTGTCAAACATAGAGATCAACTTTTTTAGACATGACTCAAAGGTACACTCATAGTGGGGTATCTTATGGCCCTAGCTATGAGGAAGAGAATTATTATGATGGTCAATATAATTTAGTGGTATTTGAAAACATTCCAACAATAATAGGATCCAAGGAAGATCATGTAGAATATCAACCCCAAAAGGATAAAGATGAAGCCCTTGTAAGGTTGATAGAATCTAGTGCTAGACTACCCTCAAATTTTCCCATGGAATAATTACATACATTAGTTGGAGAAGGAGAGAAAAAATGAGAGCAAGATTTTTTAAACATTGCATAAATAAAAATACCTTCTTCTAGAAAAGGTAAGGAAATACTTATGGATTCAAAACCATATGATCAAGATCTTGTCAATATGATCAAGAAAATAAGTCAATGATTTACATACCAGCTTATCATAGATTTGAAAAACTTTTTAGTATCTACGTCAATCCACAATGATGCTTAAAAGGAATAGGGAAATGTGATTGAAATAATGCAAAATATAGTTGAGAACACAACCATGATAGATAAAGATATCTCAATAGAAAAACCCAAATCCCAAGAAGATCCATAACATGATCCATTAGACATGGAGCACACATTTTTCAATCACCAAGAACCACTTGTTCCTTTGTAAATTCAAAGACCCAAACATTCAATATGCCTTGAATAAATTCTATAAAATAATTTGGCTAGTCCATCTTAACTAACATGTATAATAATGAATAGACAAAGAACTCCCCAAAACCAACAAAACATGGTTAATTCAAGGCAATAGATTCCTAAGAATCAACCACTTATTTACTTGACTCAAGGAGTGAACCAAAACCAAGTCGAGGATTATAGTGTGTATATCCCTACCAAATCGATGTAACAATAGGTTTACATTCTACCTCAAAAAAAAAACAAGGGCACATTTCACCCCAAGAGAATCATGTTCCACCCATAAATGCAACAAACATGTAAGAGTGGATATCCATAAACGAGATTGTGTCATGTTTAGAGACTAAAAATAGGATCAAAATATACAAATTCAATGAGATATGTCCATATCCATTTGATTTATCTATTCTCTAAGTACATTTCTACCTCACTTTGAGGCAACAAAAATTGACAAATACAAAGGAAAGGGTGACTAACATGAACATATTCAAGCATTTTTCATATTATGCCAAGAGGTAGCTTACAATAGCATGTTATTACTTTGATTGTTTCCATGAAGTTTAGTGGGACAAGATTTAGACTGGCTACTCAAGTTACCCAATGGATTAGTAGTGGATTGGAATGACTTATTTGAAAAGTTCATCAACCATTTCTCATACAAGATCGAACATGAATTGACCATTATTGACTTGTGTAAATCCAAACAACATAATGGAGAAAGCTTCATTATGTATCTATAAATATGGAGAGCATTAGTAGGTCATTTTCAACATAACTTGCTAGATAAATAGTTAGTAGACATATTTTCATAGAACCTGCACCTTGAGGTGGTGCATAATCTACAGTTTCTTTGTGCAAACACTTTTGAAGAAATCATAGACAAGGGTGTCTAAATTGAGAAGGATCCTATTAAAAAAGTCCTTGTCAAGATTTTTACATAGGGTTAAACATCAAATCAGAATCCATCTTCTAATCAAATAGTTGTACAGGAAAAACCTAAGGGTTTTAACAAGAACAAGAACATGATTGGAAATGGTGTGACTAAAACAAGACACCTACAAACCTTGTAGGCCCTGCCATCCCCAAATATATAATTAGTTCCACCTAATCCACCGCATAATTTGTAAAGATAACCTCCATAGAGGATATTTCATAATCAATATAGAGTCTTCAACAAATTGGGATAACCAGTTAAAATAGTGTTCCAAAAGCTTGTAGTAGATAACCTAATTGTATGGCTAATACCAAGGCCATTTCCTTGAGATCAGCCAAAAATAGATTGGTATAAGGAGAATGAATGGTGAAATTTCCATCATGTTGTTGTATAAAGTGCATATTAGTGCATCTAATTACAACACCTTATTAAATATCTAATTGAGAGTGGTGAAGTCAAGATCAAATTGGCCCCACAAGTCACTAATCAGGATATGGGAATATACCAAGATCCATTTCCTCAACATAATCGACCAACACCAAGGAACAACCAATATAACCAAGGACAAAATCAAAGGCAAAATCAAAACTAGAATCCAATTCAAAATCATAATTAGCATGATCATAATCAGGATCATAATACCCATGTTAACAACTTGGGTTACAAAAACATGCCTTCTAACTATAAAAACACCATGGGATGTATTTATGCAACCCAGATTGCCACTATTATTGTCAAATCATATGAACTATATTATACTCCTCATAGTATGAGACCCATTATTATATGACCAATACCCTCTCCCCCTAGTAATATTTGTCGAGTTCATGTAATTTTGTTACAACTCCATTTGCATGGGTTACTATTTCTAGATAACACCCTTCTAATTACAATGGCTCCTCATCGATTTGAAATTATAGTAATTAAACTAAATGCTCATGAGTCACCCTCTAAGGCCCTTCACCTTTATCCTTTGATCATACTGGTTCTTACCACTCTAGGTTACATATTCATAGCTAGACGTTTATGAGTTTCTCTCAAGGGCCCTTTGTCCTTTTCTTCCATATAACCCAATGTGAACATTATGCCTTCCTTTCTAAATCCTAATACTACACCAGCCAAGGCCAAACCATCTCATCCTAATTTAAGAAACCTTATAATCTATCAGACCAACTAAGTAAAACCTATACACATATTTCCATTTTAGATCTTTTGCATACATCTAAAGTCTATAGACCTATTATTAATAGATTGTTTTAATAATTGATTATTCCTAAAGATATAAATCTTGAATAGTCTTAAAAACTAGTTAGACATTTATCTTCATTTCATTAGCTTACGTTTGATCAAAAAGACATGTCCACCCTAGGTCTGAGCCATAAGAACCCACTGTATATTGACGTAATTATTTAAAACCATAAGATCAAGTGGGTTCTTATAGACAATGGTTTGGGGCTGAACATCATGTACCTTAAACTAGTATAGAGATTGGGCTACACTACAAAGGACATCTAGTCAGAGATGATCATAATTAAAGCTTATGACAATGTAAAGAGGGAGTCTTCTAGAACTATTTAGTTACCGATCATTATTGGGTCTATTTCCCACCACACATTACTTCATATTGTGGACTTTGAACTACCTTAAAACATACTTATTGGTCATCCTTGGATCTATGAAGTATAGACCATTCCATATACCTTGTATTAGTACCTTAAGTATCCCCATGATGGGATTGAGCTTAGTGTTCCCATCGATCAATAACCTTATCATTATTGCAAACATCTTGAGGCTAAGTATCAAAATTATAACTAGTATCCTAGTTTCAAATTTATTACAAAGAAGAACAAGGAGATAGTTTCACATCCACATCCATCCACTTATATCAACCCTAGTGACCTTGCATCCACTTTGACTAATCCATTTCCTATAACCATTATAAAATAGGTTGCTATTGAAGATGTGGGCATTTCCACATACCATCTTAAACATTCCTTCCATATTACAATATTATCAAAGTCTTCAAAAACATTTGGTAAACCTAAACCATCCAAAATCTTAAATAGACCCACCTTGATCTAGAAACCAAAGAAAAAACAATGGAAATCACTTGTGGTGTTTGTACTTGATACTTCACCAAAGAAGGATCAAGAGGATTTTATAGAAGGATATTGGTTATATTTTGAAGGCCTTGCTGATTGATTTTAAAATCCAAAGTATCTTATCCCTAATCAGATCATGGATCATGTTGATTATATAGGAAGTGACATTGGCCCATGATCATAAGGAATCTTGGAAACTTTATCAGTTGGACTACCTAATCTAAATCATGGTCTTATATTTATACCACTTGGGGGTGACCTCATGACTCTCAATAGTGGTTCTTCCAAATTGAATAGTGACAAGACTCCTAGTAGCAATGTAGCATCCTATTATAGCCTTTTTGATGAGCTCATCGACTCAAATTTATTTGATCAAAATTCCATTATGACCATAACACTTGTTTATCCCTTTGGAGCTTCCCATCTTGAAGAAAGATCCCATTTAACTATTGGATATTCCCTTATTGAAGTAAAAATTCATTGTTCCCTATGCCTTTTTCATCTAAAACTCATTGATTGGGACCAGTAAAATTTGGTCATATGTTTTGATGAGTTTTAAAATGAATAATAAATTTTAGAATACATGGGCCTAAGAGATGGATTGCCTATTGGTGATCATAAACAAGGCTTTAATTTTTAATTGGGTCTTTCTACCTATTTTAAAGAGTAGGGAAACTTTATTGGTCATAACAAAGATAAAGCATTGATATCTTTTGGTTAAACCCTCTTTGAGGCACTTGTTGATTAGGGAAAAAGTAAAAAAAAAGATAAGCCCTTGAGTGAAAACCTATTTTAGGTGCTCTTGGGTGGGAAAATTTGTTCATCCCATTAGGACATAGAATGTCCACCAAGTCCTAGATCTATAGCTAGTACAAGCATCTCTTCATAATAACAACAACTATTTGAGCATCTTGCTCTTGAGTTTCATGAGGTTTTTTCTACTTGGCCATTAACTAAGATGGTGGATTCAGATTCATCACATTATCTAGAGCTCTAGGTGAAAAATCAAGAAAATGTAGTAGAAGAAGATGATCATAATCACACCTTGCCTATTATTCTTGAATATGGATACACACTTCTTATAGAGAACATAGTTGAAGTGAACTTAGGAACATATGATGATCCCAAAATTGGTTATCTTGAAGCTTCGCTTACTGAAGCAGAATGTGAGCACATTATATCCATTTTGATGGATTTTAGAGAGATTTTTGCATGGGTCATATTCAAACATGCTAGGATTATACCCAAACTTGGTATTGCATCACCTTGTTGTTTATCTAGATGGCAAACCAGTTAAGTAAATATTGAGAAAGATGAATCCACATATCATCCTCTTGATAAAAGTTAAATTGGAGAAATTATTGAGAGCAGACTTGAACAGATTGTTAGACAATTATGAATGGATATATAACATAGTTAAAGTTAGTAATAAACCACATGACATATTTATTTTTAAAAAATTTAGAGACATCAAAAAATCATGCCCTAAAGATGATTTTACTCTATCCAATTCAACATGATAGTTGATTCTATTGCTGGGTATGAGATGTTATCCCTCATGGATGGATTTTATAGATATAATCATATCAAGATATCCCAAGAATATCAACACAATATTGAGTTTACCACTATATGGGGAAATTTTTATTACCAAGTCATGCCATTTATCTTGAAGAATGCTAGATCCACATTCAACATGCCATGACTATCATCTTCCATGGCATGATGCATGATATTATTGAGGATTATGTTGATGACATAATATAAAAATCAATAATATGTGATAGATGTCCTAATGTTATAAAAATAATCCTTGAGAGGCTTCATGAATATAAATTCCACCTAAATCCTAAGATGTGTGTCTTTGAAGTCACTTTAGGGAAATTGCTAGGTTTCATTATATCACAAAGAAGGATTGAAGTTGAACCTACTAAGGTAAAGGCTATTAAATAAATGCCTATGTATGTAATAAAAAATTCATTATGTCTATAAATCAATCCTAACTCAGAGAAGATAGATCATACCATACACTTCTAATTGGGGACACATTTGTTAAGTGGGAGCATGACCAATATGGGGATCTACTAGACATAATTAGGGCATATCTTACTAAAATAAACTATTTTAGGGAGGGTTTTAAATCCTCCAATTAAGAAAAATCATGTAATAACCCTAAAGGAGTCCTATGCTTTAATATTTCACTAAACTAATAAAAAGTAAACCAAATCTAATCTAATGTTCACCAAAGCTTGTGGCACAAAGTGGGGGTCAAAAATAAATAAAATTAAACATTCATAAGAGACATATAACTAATTCAATGTCTATGGAATCCTAATTCATGAAAGATAAGTACAAATGCATATTTATCTACTCTTACAAAGGAGGAACAAAGTTATGAATACTTACCTTTGAAGATGAACCCACTGAGCCTCAATCTCTCCCTTGGCCAAGGTGCTTCACAAGAGGTTGTTATGGTATGTAAGGATGACAAGGATAAATTAGATCTAGGATACACAACTTCTCCACAAAATAAGATCCATATCTCCAAATAAAGTATGAAACCCTAAACTTGCTCCTCAAGTAAAATGGTTAATAAGTAGATGAGAAATATATCTTAATTCTTCTCTTCTCTCAATAATGGTGAATTAAACTTGTATATATAGGATGATTTGACCCTAAACCCTTATAAAAATCTCAATTGATAGGGTTGACCCAATTGACCTTGGACAATTTTGGACAATAATTCACTAGGTCATAAGCTAGGTCAGTCAAGAGCCAAACTAGTTCCTAAGTGAAAATCACCCAAAACTGTACATGATTGACCTATTTGACCTAGTATAACCAACTGAAAAAAGGGGATTAAAGTGAGTAAAATGAGGATAAAATGTGGGAAATGATTGAAGAGGGTACAATAGAAAAGAATAATCCTAGGGATAACATTTTTAGGAGATAAGTGTGTAGATAACACGTGGCAAAAGGGATAATAATCCTATGAAGCACTAATGGTTTTCCCACCCCTTTCCCAGTGTACCCCTTAAGGCATGCACTTAGAGAGATTGAGACTTGATAGGCTCTTGCAAGATATAAAGTGTCAATAATTGATAAAATTTTGAATATATTATGTATATATATATATGCCATACTTGAAGCTCATCACATGTCATATGAGTGAAACACGAGATAGTGCTTCGGGAATAGAACATGATAACACATAACACTAATGCTAAGTAAAGTATTTCAAGAGAAAATGAGATAAATGAAAAGTCATAATTGAAAAATTCATACCTTCACTTACCTTAGTGCTGTAGATAAATAAGTAGATTGCAAGAGAAGTAAAGGCATCTAATGTGAAGAGCATTGGGTGAACCTAAAGAAGTTAGTGCAAAAAGAAGACAAAAATAAAAAAAATTGGAAGATGCATATAGTGGAAGAATAATAACACTATTTATCCACATATGAACTAAGCAATTGGAGAAAGAAAATCAATAGTGGAAGGATGTGATCAAGGCACTTGAAGAAAAAATATGTACTATGAAGAAAGATGCCAAAGAGGATGAGAATATTATCAATGATCTCAAGGTTTAGTTAGTAGATGACAAGACAAGTTTGTGTTCAAAAGAAAAGGACATCATGTTTGATAAATAATCTTGTCATAATAATAGAGAAGATGACATCAAAGAAGAAGAAGTTGATCTAGAAGTTGAGCTCATGGGGGCACTTAGTGAATTGAAGGAGTAAAACAAGAAGAATCATAAGATGAGAAATATAATCAAAGGTCTTAAATCAAAAGTAAATTCTCTTGAGGGAAGTTTGATAAAGAAAGCATGTATAATAAATGATGACATGGATAAAGAAGCTAAGAGTGATAAAGAGACTATCCAAATTCTTAGAGGTAAATTAATGGATATAATTTCAAGTATAAGAGATAAAGAGGATGAGAGCATTAATTGGAAACTAAGATAGGTTCATTAATGGATGAGCATGAGAATTTTATTTCTAAGATAAGCAAGCTTGAATATCAAAATAAGTTAGATCAGGTCAAGAGTAATGAATGAAGGTCTATTAGACAACCAAATGCTTCAAGGTATGCTAGTTTATTTCATGGTCATTGTTATACATGTAATAAGTATGGTCATAGAGATAAGGAATATAGAATGAAGTTAGTTAAGTGGGCATTTATGGAGCTATGATAAAAAGAGTTTTTGGCTAAAGATTGATCATAGATCAAATCTATCAAAAGGTACAAATGATGGTATTTGTTTCAATTATCATAAGAGTGGACATATTAATAAATTCTATCTAAATAATTTTAAGAGGTATTCAAGGTATGATAAAGGATATAGAGATCCTATAAGGTTTGAGAAAGGATAAACTTAGATATGGAAATCAAAGGTAATCATTAATAGTTCTTCTAGATATAAGGTTGATAAGAAAGTTGTTCTAGAGGGCTATGTTGCAGATCAATCTAAAATCAAAGGTCAAGTAGGTAAGATGGCTACAGAAGACAAGAAGGGTCAAACTATGGTTTGGAGACCTAAGGAAGTAAAGACTACGAAGATTAACCCTGTTGAGTCCAAGAGTCTTGATGGATTATTTTCTAAGGTGGAAAAAAGATAAAATAATAAAATAGAGTCAAGAGGTTCTATTGACAATAATTATTAACAAATCTAAAGAAAAGAATAAAGTCAAGGATTCAGTTAAAATCAAATAGGACTACAAGTTAGAGAAATATATGGAGATATGGGAGTATCCTAAGTTTTGGGACTTTTAGTGTCTCTATGTCAAAGGGGTGTCTCTATCTAGGCTTCAAGGAGACACTTCTTAGTTATAGGAAGCTTGGTGGCTATCAGATATTATTTGGTGAGAAGATAAGAAAACAAGGTATGTTTCTATATTCTTTTTATTTATCTATTTATTGGAAAAAATAGGTTTTTGAAGAATCTTATTGGTCCTAAATTGAGAAGGAGCTAGCTTGTTGATAATAGTTTGGATGATCTAGTATAAAGTATTTGAAGACTTGTTGAAGATACCATGTTATTGATGAAGCATGAAGTTAGGGGAGCTTTGTAATTAGTCAAGTCTTATGATCAGAGGATTGAGTAGTTGAATCTAAGAAGGAAGGTGTGGATAGTCAAGTTTGTGTGCTCAAAATGATATTGCTAATAAGAGAATGTCTTTTGTTAATGGGGATAAAAAATTTGATTAGTTTACTCCAAAGGTTTATGAAGGAGTTGTGCAGGGTCAGAATGGGTGTTTTTAGATGGTCAAATTAGTTTGATGCAATGTCAAGAAGTGTTTGGTGATTAGAAAGGTCTATGAATTTTTTTGTTATGTGATCTAGGTGTTTTTACAGTCTAAAGGTATGTTTGTTGCCTATTGAATATTTTTGAGTGCTCTTAGTTTTCTCATTTTTTGGCTCAAGGACAAATAGGCCTAAAATAGGTTATAGTAAATCAAGGATCTCAAAGGTGTGAAGGCTCAAACATTGGTCCAACAAGTGTGATGGGTGTCTGCAAGTGTGAAAGAAGTTTCAAAAGTGTGTGTTGACTAGAAAGATGCATATTGACCTTATTTGTTTTGAGTTTCTAGGGTTTTGAGCTATGATAGAAAAGTGGTCTGCCTTATGAGTTAAGGTTTGAGTCTTCTTACTATGTTTAATGGGACAAATGGATGTTCAAATTTATATTCATAGATAATTTAAGGTTTGTGGTTCTCAAATTATTCAATCTTTTGTCAATATGGATGACTAATTGGCTAGTAGGTTTGTGAAGGAAGTATGTTGTAGAGGATGAGCTTAGTGATGAAAATTGGTGTGCTTGAGGGGGACTTTGAGAGTGATTTAGATATAATGTTTTAGTTCTTGAAGATGTGTCTACTAAAAATGTTTAGGCTGTGCAAGTTCTAGGTAGGGTTATAAAGAAGCTAGATAGGCCTAGTTTGAAGAAGAGTGATTTTTGCTCAGTTTTTCCAAAAGAGTAAAGTATGTGTGTTTCAAGGTAAGTTCTCAAGTTGGTTGAGATCATGTTTTTAATTTGGTGAGTGGCATGAAGTTATATTGTTAATCCTTATGGTAGCTTGAGAGAGAAGGCTAGTAAGTATATGTGGTGGTTTTTCATGATGTGTGGAGATCTGAAGATGATCAATATGTGAAAAGTCTCATAAATCTTAGGAGGAGTACCTATCAAATGCTTCTTGATGTGTTCCATTAGATTCCAATGGGTTTGTGTGTTCTTTCTTAATTGGTTGCAGTGCTTGGTTGAAGAGAGTGTTGCATGGAGCAATAATAAGTTAAGGCAAAAAGAGGTAGGATTAAGGCAAGGGGGAGCTTATGTCATCTTTCTAAGATGGTCATTTACTTTTTATGGTCTTTTTAGGTCCTTAGGATCAGTTGGTGCCCACTTTATCTTTGTGTCAAAGGGGGAGAAAGTTCCTATTATGGGAGTGCTTGAAGAAAAAAAAGGTGAGATATATATTCCTATATATGATGGTTTTTGACATCAATGACAAAGAAGGATATTATTGGAGAGTTTTTAGTGATGTCATGGTGATGTCATTAAGATATCCTAGTGAGTGGATTAAGTGTTTTGATATCCTAATTGATCATGACAAAGTGTGCAATGTGCTTGTCCTAGTTTGCTTGAAGTATGCTTGGTTGATCTTCAATTTTGACATGGCTAGATATGTTTAAGGATGAGTATGGAGTACTGAGCATGTGAATGGGGTCCTATAATAGGTTTTATATGATTTGATTTATTGTGTGCATGAGTGGATTCCATCTAGTATAGTTTTCATCTAGACACTTTGGGTCTAGTGGTAAAAAAATCAAAGTAGGTAGTTTGATGACATCACTATTACCATGTGGGAAAGAGTCAAGGGGGATTGGTCATATGGTTGTGATCACAATATTCCCTAATTTTTATGTGACAAATATTAAGTCATATAATAAATCATGATCAAAGATATGAGGATGTAAAGTTGGGTAATTGGATAGAATTCACTATGTTCCCATACTTAGATAAATTTGTGAAAGGGCTCAAGAAGATCCAAGTAAGCATGTTTAAGAGGTTATCATTCACATGAGTGGAATAATTAGGACAAAATTATCATATGGGTTTGTTCATTTTTGTACTTAGTTTTTATGCACTAATTCTTATATAATTAAATTAAGCATGTCAAAAGATATGCAAGTGCAAAGTTAGGATCCTAGGGATTTTAAAAATATTTTTCCATACTTAGCCAAATTTTAATGAGGCAAGAAATATCTAAGAAACAATTTGATGATGGAATGTCTTAGTAGATATTTTAGGAGAAGGCAATCATATGGGTTTATTCATTTTTGAGCCTAGTTTTGTGATAAATTTTAGATCATGCACTAAAGTGCATCAAAAGCTATGCATGATCAAAGCTAGCCTCTTAGGTAGGTTTTGACATAGTTGGCTTTGTGATAGAATATTTTGAGAAGGCATTTTAATGGAATTATATCTCACACATACAAAGATTCTAGGAGTAGATTGTTATATGTTTAGATTCTCCTATATGAGCAAATCATCTAGTATAAATTTGAGATCATGCATCAAAGCATGGTCAAAGTTATTAGGTTCCAAATTTGGCATTCCAGGTAGATAAGCAAGGTTCCCATACTTGGTCATTTCTTCACAAGTTAAAGTTTAAGCAAGATCGATAATGCACATTTCTCCAAGAAGTTAAGAACAAGTGAGATGAGGATAGGTGAATGCTATTTAATGACTGATAAAAGGTAACTGATAAGGATCTAATGGTGAGTGGGTGTTCATAAAGATTGATCAAATGATGAGAATTGATAGTTAAAGACATGGTTGATCCATAGAGATCGACAGTGTGTATTGAGTCAACATTACAAGGGTACATGAGATGAGGTCAAAGTGACTAAGGTTTAACATTTGAGTATTAGTGCCTATGTGTTAAAGATTAAAAAATATTAATGGTGCAGATTGATCCAAATCTGAGAGGACATGAGATGTGAGCATTGTGTTCAGAGTTTAATTATGACTGTTTGCATTTGAATATTTGAATTTATGAAGGAAAGACTAGTGTCTAGTTTTTGGGCCATAACTTTTGATCCAAGACTAATTTAATCATATTATAAAAAAAATATGAAGAGGACTCCATGGTGTATCTAATGAACCTAATTTGAATATTTAGAAGTGTGTACAATCAAAGATATTAATGTTCAAAGCTGATTGTGTGTTTGTTCTTATTTTGCAAGTGACCTGAGAAGAGTAATTAAGCTTATATAGATACTATTTTGATGTCTCTTGATGAATTGGATATTGGGGAGTGTTTAAGACTCTATGAGGATGTTCTATGTAGATTTTGGAGGTGTGATCAATCTATCTTGAGTATGAACAATGTTTAAGGAGTTGATTGTGTATTCATTCATGATGTTCATGTACACCAAGTTAGTGTTTGAGTTGTTTGAGCATATGCAAAGGTGAGTAAAGATGATTGCGATCATTTGAGGATGTCAAAGGGGATAAAATGAGTGGACACATGTATTTTAAAGTGGTCCTATGTTCTTTTTTTATTGATTATGTGATAAATGCGTGAATAGGTCTCCATAAGACCTATAAGAGCTACAAGGGCTTTATTAAAAGGTGTAGCTGCTTAAGGGTGACACATAGATGCTATGGATGACCTATGAAGATTGTATTGAGCTATGTCTCAATGAGTTAGTTGAATTAAGGGTTAATTCATACCTAATGGCTGACTAATATGGTGATGATCATGATTGCTCTATAAATAGTGGAAGTAAAGATGATGGTTTCTAGACTTGTGAGACTTGGATAAGGGAGTGCAAGTATGGAGCCAAGTGAAGGAGATAACCTTTGAAAGAGATGGTGCAGGTTATTAAGGACCAAAAAATATTGAAGAGGATCAAACATGATATTATAAGCAAGGTGTTGAAGGTAATCACATAGGTCATTGGACCTAATAAGCCTAGAAGAGGTAGAATGAATGAGTATGCTCAAGAAGCTATTTGAGAGAGACTTGGGAGAGAACTAAGAGAGGCTTGTGTGTGTGAATTGGGAATTGAAGGAGGGGTAGAGTACCCTTTGGATGAGTTGATGAGTAGATCAATTTGAGGATTATTTGTATGACCTATTGGTCATGATTCTACTAGATGAATAGTGTTCTTATTCTTTGAGTATGAGCAAAGGTAAAGAGTGATAAGCAGAGGTCCATCATTAGGTGTTGTAGACATAAATCCAAAGATATATGTGTTCATAGTTATTATTGTTGAATCTTAGAATATAAGTGTAGACACCAAAATCATGTCTACTCCTTGGTCCAATCCCCCTTGGTCCCCTTGGTCCACTTCTAAACATTCCTAACCCACACACTTATTAATTTAAAATAAATTACCTATTTTAAATTAATAACACACCCTTGACACATCACCCATGACACCTCACCTTGCCCTTGGATACCTCATTTATCACCCTATGACCCTTCTTAATTACCTAAGCCCTATTTCAACCCTCCCACTAACCTCTCGTGCCTATTTAATCTGCCTTTAGACCATTTTCCAACGGTAGCTAAACTCAGCAGATAGAGGAATGGGAAAAAGGCTAAAAATAACCTTTTTTCCCATCTTTTAGCCACTAACGTCAGTTACCCATTGGCCAACGCTGGCAGAATCACCGATGTCGGTTACTTAAAGTAGGCTCGAAGGCAAATTCTTGACCCCTGAATCACCCCCAAATCAATCACAGACCTGAATGTGAATTCTCTTGCTTTGAATCCAACTTCTCTCTCTCTTTCTCTCCCAGACACACACCAAGCATCATAGGATATAGGCACTCTATAGAAATAACTCCAAACATTGGGTTAAAAACATTACAAGAAGTCTTCTACATCAGCCGCATTAGCAACAAGTCTTCTACACTCTTTCTTCAGCAAACCAGAGCTAAGTATTTCTTTTGCCCTTTCATTTCAGTAGTTTAGAAAGCATCAATAATTAGTTCTCTTTTTACTAGTTCTAAGCACTGTAGACCAAACCAAGCCTGACTTTCTTCTCGAAGAGGCTGAGAGGCCTTCCCCATATCCTTACTCCTTTTGATAACCTATCCTTTACCCCTTATCCCTCTTAAGACTCTATTGGCTTCCCTGCAATCTTGCATGGACCTCTAGACCCAGACAGACCTTCTAGATCCCTCTGTCAACCACAACCCTGTCCAAAAACCCATCCAAGGCCATTGCCCTGACTGACATCGACCATTTCCCCTATCGACGTCGACAACTTGACCAACTGATGCCAGTAGGACTACCGACATTGATGACTGTGAAAAACTGATAGCAGAATACAGGTACGCATTATCTCTATTTATTTTGCTCAATCTTTCATTATTTATCTTTATCCAACACTCTTTTATCAAAAGTGGACTGCCATCCCTCAAGGAAGTCTTTGCACTTCTGGGACCTAGTTTTTCTTGGTAGTCCACCATACATCTAACATTTTCCTTGTTTTAGTCTCTTTCTCTCTACAGGTGTTGTCCTCCACAACCAAAGAGGAGCTCCTTCAATTGTCTAGATATAGTGCGCAAACTTCATCTGGGTACGTACAAACCCCTGACCATTTAACCTTAGTTTCTAATTTCTTTTGAATGTAGGAAAAGAGAAAATAGTTAGAAACATTCTGGCACACCCAGTGGGACCCCTGGATTTTTCCTTGGGTTCATCCTTTTTCTTCTAAAGTCAAACATTCATATAGGTGCATTAGATTCCTTCTTGCATCCTTCTTCTATCTCTTTATTTTGAAAAGACATCATAAGCAGATGTTAAAAAGAATCTCTTTCTTTTTCTTCTTGTCACCTTTCCTTTTTGCATCTTAGAGTAGTGAAGTTCATACTCTTAACCTTTTCCTCACTTGTTTGCATCTGAACAAAACATTTCAATTTGGGCTTAAAATCTATTGCATCTCATTGCTGCTTGAATGTATTTTTAGCTCATATAGTAATTAAAAATGCATTATGAATAAATCGTAGCATAATTATGTTACATGACAAGACCACTATCACAAATCAAACATCTAAACATACCTAAAACAAGGTCTGACTAGGATTTCATCACCTAGCGGATACCTTACCCTTCTTGGTAATCTTACTTGGACTTCACTACCAAGGGGAGAGCCCACTCTGTTCTCTGGCAGAGTATAAACTCTAGGGGAAGTATATACTGGCTAAGTGACCTAGCTTATCTCTGGGCTCGTGAAGTGAGGGGAGCAAGCTCCTAGCACTAGGCCATGTACAAAACCTAATACAGATTTTGAGCACCAAAACTAACCTAAAACCAACCTTAGACTGCTTCTTCTAGGACCTGTTCTAAAAGCCAACTTCCCAAACATACTCTTCTAAGGCATAAGCCAACAAGACTCTAAAACTTATTCTTAGGAATTTAACATTTAGAGTTTGCTTGTCTTCATCTATTTTTATGTCTCTATCTAATTTTTTGAGCTGGTGAGGTCGCATTCTGAGCTCCAAGAATAACTCAGACTTTTTTCTTTCTTCCAAAAACTTTCAATTTTTAGAGTTTATGGAAACACACAGACACCGACATCAATTTTTCCACCAACATCGGTAAATTATTTCACCGACATCAGTTATCTAACTAACATCGACAACTTTATTCACCGACATCAATTTTTCCACTGATGTTGGTCACTGTCAAAAATTTTCTTCTCAAAATAGCAAGCTAAACATGACCTTTTTGCTGTTAAAAACACTAATTTTGGTTTTCTGAGGCTGAAACATACATTTTTTAGAACCTAAACCCCCCTTTCTACCTTGGATGGTTTTGACACATAGTCAAACCAAAACTCTTGTTGACCACACAAGGAAACAACCACTCCCACCTTTGCCCTCCATAACAAGTCCTCTAATGGAGTATCATTCAGAGACTGAACGAACTCCTACCCAACCAACCCCAACTCAACCCCCTATTGTTCCTGAAGGGGACCAAGGCTTTGAAAGGTTCCTTGACCTCAATGTCAAGGCCCTTCAGCACTATCTCATGAGAAGTCAAATGCGAGACTCTTTAGGCAACCCAATTTATGGGATGCCAACTTCCTTAGTTGAGATGGCAGTCGTATCAATAGCCTCCGTAATTCAACCCATAGACACCCAGGCCATCACCTCAACTAATAATCTAACCATGACCAATCTTCAAAGTGTGGCTTCTCCTTCTATTTCTAGGCCTACTTCCATCAAGGTTTCGGTACCCCATCAACCACATACTATTCAGCAAAGTTCTATACCATTCAAAAACTTAATTGTCTCCATCCCACCTACTCTTGCACCCATCAACACAAGGGTGGCTACTCATCCTTTTGCTAGTGTTGCCACCACTCAACCACCTTTGGTGGCACCTAGTCAATTTGTGCCCCCTAGCTTTATGACACAACCACCCTTGACTTCAACATCAATCCCCATGATGAAATACCAATATGTTGCACTAATACAAATGCAACCTAGTACGTCATACACCCCTCACAACACCTTCCAAGTGCCTTACAACCTAAGAGGTGTCCCACCTATAAATCCATCAACTGACCTAATCAAGATGTTGATGGATAAGGTGTCTAATCTTGAGACATCTATTTTGGGTTCAAGAAATGTTCTTTCATATGAACAAATCTATAATGAACCTATTCATCCCTCAGTCCCAATCCAACCATATCCTAGTCAATGGGAACTTCCCAAGTTTACTCACTTTCAGAGTAAGGAAGACCCATAGCAACATCTACAAGTATTTAGACATGCTTGTTATCTTATAGCACATGATGATGCATTATTACTACACACATTTCCCATGTCACTTTTTGGTGCTGCCGTCGATTGGTATAGTTCTATTGCCAGTCATTCTCTCTTTTCTTTCAATCAACTAGCCCAACTTTTCCTTGACCACTTTTCAATTAACATCACTAAAAAGGTCTCCATCATAGACCTATATTGTATCAGACAATTTGACAATGAATCCATAGTTGATTTCATTGCTCGATGGAGAAGTTTAACCAACCAACTCTCCTTTTCTTTACCTCAACCTAAGCTCATTGAGCTCTTTTTACAAGCGTGTGCCAAACACATTTCATCTACTTTGTGGGTCCAAACATTCCGCACATTTGATGAAGCTTTTACCATGGCTAGGAAGCTTGAACTCTGAGCTGTAGAAGAAGATAAAGTCAAATTGCGTAGTAAGAATACTAATGCAAAATCAAATGACTCTTCGTCCAAATATTCTTCCTCCAATTCCAAGTCTAAGGGATCAGTAAATGATGTAGTACTTAGATCATCGTCATCAACCACAACTAACCAACCTCAACCTTTAACATCTCAAAGCATTACATGACAATTCCAACAACGATACATATAGTGTCAATATACTCCAATAAGAGAATCATACACATCCATGTTGGATAAACTTGTCAAACAAGGAGTCCTCAATCTCCCCTAAATTCGACCACCACCTCAATTTGACCCCTCAAAAGTGATCCCTAAATGGTATAGGGAAAATGACTTCTATAATTATCACCGTGTCAAAGGCCATGACATAAACAACTGAAAAACCTTCAAAAACATTGTCCAAGACATGATAGATAAAGGTGATCTTGTCTTGGATAACCCAAATGTGCCACCTAACCAAAACATAGACATCTTTAGACAACCTTTTCCTAACCATCCCCCTAGCCAAAACAATGTGCAGACCATGGCCGATGACTCCCAAGAGCATAATATACGCATGGTTAACACGGTCTCTCCTTTCATGCCTAACCAACCTCTCTCATAGTCTAAAGAGGTTAGTCAACCTATTGGTCCATCACAGGTAGAAGAACCTTCTTCTCCTATCCATCCATCACAGGCAGAAGAGCCTTCTTCTCCTATTTGTCCACCACAGGTAGAAGAACCTTCTTCTCCTATTTCTCTCCCACAGGTGGAAGAACCTTCTTCTCCTATTAGTTCTCCATCTACCCCCCTTATATTGGAGGATGCTTTGACCATACTAATGCCACTAGCCCCACCTTCATCCTTCCTAATACCAATGGGGGACCCTACCTTTCTTGCTCATCAACCACAAGTAAAAGGCACAATCATCCCTACCCTTTATCCTCTTGAGGAGTCACAATCTCCAATCCCTTCTCCGCCGAAAGAGGAACTTGCCACCTCACCTACTTCGGTCGAAGAAGATCTGGTGAGGGTAGAATTAAACCTTACCCCCCATAATAGTAATCCTCACACCCAACCAAAGAAGGCTATGAAACCACATCAGAGAACTTTTCTCCCACCATCACCATTGCCCTCTATTTTGGGCCCACACCCATCTACCTTAATAGGAGTACTCCCTACTCCAACACCTATCACAAACAAATCACCTCCATTACTACCAACACCTAACAAAAACATACCTCCTTCAAAACATCTAATGCCTCCTACCACGAAAGTGTCATCTACGCATCTGGCCACACCACCAAACAAAATGATGGTATGAAACACTCCCTCAACAATGTCTAAATAGAAGTTGTCAACTTTTACTGCAACACAACGTACATACCCATTAGCAAGTTCTTATACCTTGCTATTATGCCAACTGTTACAATCCTCTAACATCACTCTTCTACCTATTAATCCATACCAACCTCTTAGACCAAAACCATCTTGGTTTGATGACACTAAAATTTACCAATATCATCGCACACCTGGGCATGACACTAAAAATTGTTGTGCCCTTAAGGTTGTCATCTGCAAATTCACGGAAAAGGACACCCTTCTTATTGAGGATACTATCAACAAATCTCCAACATTGTCTCATGTCTCCAAACCCTTTTCACCGTCACACTCATCAACTCTCAGATCAAAACCATCTTGGTTCAATGACACTAAATTTTGTGCATATCATCACACACCTGGACATGACACTGAGCATTATTGTGCTCTTAAAGATATAATTCATTGACACTTTAAAAAGGACACCCATTTCATTAAGGATCCTCTTGACCACCCTTTCAAAAAACCATCGACACCATCCCATGCCTCTCAAACCTCATCACCTAAATCAAGAGCCCATCAACAAACTATGGTTTCTCGACCACCTTATCCCCCTTTGTTCAAAATCAACACCATCAATGTGGCCACTAGGTCACAAACCATGAAGGATAAAGGGAAAGAGAAGGTTTCTATCCCTTGGACATATCCATTCGTCAAGCCCTCACCACAACCAAAACCCAAGATTACTATCTTGGGCACATCTCGATCAACATCTTTGAAGCCAATTCATGACTCTAAGGTGAAACAACTTCACCCAACCTCTATGAAGACATATTTGTATGACCTCATTCAAATATCTCCACAACATCGACAAGCCTTAATCAAAGCCTTACAGGCAGTGGAGGTCCAACCTGAAGACTCCCAACCACTAGCTACCTTATTCCAATCATTGCTTATGTCACTAGCCTTAATTCTGAGATTCCAAACTCTGACCTGGAAGATCAAGATCTTTCCCTCTTAAACTAAGCCTATCAGGCAAAAGCTTCATAGGATGCATCCTCGCATCGCACTCCTTGTCAAAGAGGAGCTTCATTGTCTTCTATCCGTCTCATTTATCCAACCCTTTGATTATCCGTAATGGGTGCCAAACATTATCCCTATCACTAAACGACTGGGGGAATTCAACTTTATACTGACTATCACGATCCCAACCAAACATTGACCAAACATCAACTAACCAAGCATCAACCAAACATCAACCAACCAAGCATCAATCAACACATGACCAATATGGAAAGAAGTAAATGAGGCAAGTTTGCTCCAAATTGGCTCAGACCTTATATCATAACACACAAGTATGGATCAGGGACTTATCGTCTATCTTCTCTTGAAGGCCGACCAAAATTTGAGCCCCTTAATGCCTTACATCTATGACCATTCTACTATTTATCAAGTACTCATTCACTTGATATTTAACTTGAGCTTATCCCTTGAGCAAGCCCTATCACTTTAATCCTCATTCCTTTCAACCTTGTTCCCTTAAACAAACACTATGTAACCCTTTTATATAGTATGAATGCTTTGTCTTAATAAAAGGGAGACCCTTAAACCTCTATAGTCAAGTCCATGACCACAAGTCCAGTCAAAAACAAAACAAAATAATATATATATATATATATATATATATATATATATATATATATATATATATATATATATATATATATATAACATATCAAAATGGGATGCCTATTCAAAGGTCATAAATTTTAAATGCAAACTGCTCCCTCGAAGGACAGTTACATCATCATTGTTGTAGCTAATAGACTTCTCCCTCGAAGGATAGCTATTCAAAGCCCTCAAAAACATATAAAGCAAAAATATAGACCACTCCCTCGAAGGATGGCTATGCCTAAAAATATTTCTACAAACAAAACTCTCTTAGAAGCTTCCCACATCAATCAGCTTCACAAATGACCACAAAACAAAACATCCCCACGTAGACTTTCCACATCGATCAGTCTACCCAAAAAAAAAAGTCATGGACTTGACCTATAGTCGTTCTCAGGGTCTCCTATAAAAAGGGGTGAAGTTATCCCTACTATAATGGGTTACCCTATCCTAACATATCACATCACCTATTACCCTAACATACTCAAGGGATTTCGAGCTCATTTAATGTCAAAGTGATTCGATTACTTCTCTAACACAAACAATGGTCAATGACGTAATGCATGAACGGGGATTTTGTTTGCAAAACCCTTATCTATGCTATCATTATGGTCCTTGTCAATGAAAGAGCAATGCACCTTTCACTTCTTATACATCTTGGTCACACATAACCAAATCATCTTCTGAACCAAACCAAACCAAACCAAACATTTTCAGACCACCAACATGACATCGCCCATTCACACTAGTTTCTATGGAAACCAATACACATGGAAACTATCGACCACACAATTTATGCCAAGCATAAACCATTACTTGCTAAAGCATAAAAATACTCATTTCATTTTTAGCATACATCCATCACCCAATATGAAAACTCGCTAGGGATGAAAAACCACATCACCAATGTTACAAAATACACCATCACATAATATGGAAAAGGTTGTAACATCATCATACCCTCATCATTTATACCATGACCAAACCAACCTATCAACCAGCCTAAACTACATTGGCCTGAGGCCCTTCCAACAGGGGCTATGTAGGTAGCACTCAGATGACATGACGTCTTCTGGGGTTAGCTCAGCCACATCCGTTTGTTCATCTACTTGATGGACAAACTATTTCACCTTTAACCATGACTTAACCTCATCCAACTCACATCCATAACTGACCCTCTTCCTCCCTTTTAGGGAGAACTACATTGGCCCAAGGCCCTTCAAACAGGGGCTATGTAGGCAGCACTCAGTTGACATGGGGTCTTCTGAGGTTAGCTTGGCCATTCCTTCATCCGTCCATCTAACGGACCAATTATCTCTACCAACCCAAAATCATGACCAATAACCTTAGAGATCACAACTATCTCCTCAGACCATGACCACTTTTGAGATAACTATGCCTTGGTTTTTTTGATTGCATGTATGCGACCTCATGAATAAATAGAAAAATTATCTGTAACCCATATTATGACCCTCACACCTATTGTAGAATTGCAAGCAAGTTGATCCCTAATATTTGTGACATTTTTGTGTTTTCCAAGAGCACTTCCTGAGCTCGGGATACTTGGAACACAATGACCATTGGAGCTAGAGCTTGGATCGAATAACCCAATCAGCTACGACTAAATGCTGGACCCTAGTTATTTCGATTTTAGCACTCCTTGACCTTTGACTCCGATAATTTGACCTATCCATCATGTGAAGTGGTATATGCGCAATCTCAAATTTTGCAACATTCACACTCAAACTTCACCATATCCATCCTCTATCTATCAAATCAGCACCCGATATCAGGTTACCTTCTCTTGACTCTTGCTTTGAGGGGGAATACCTCATCCCATACCTCGAGGCAATATTCCTCCTATTTTTGTCTTGTAGTTTGTCAGAACAACCAACAAGACAAAAGTGACCTTATCCCATACCTGGGGCAACTTACTCCTATTTTTGTCTTGCAGTTCGTCAAAACAACCAATAAGACAAAAAGGGGCAAATGTAGACACCAAAATCGTGTCTACTCTTTGGTCGACTCCCCCTTGGTCCCCTTGGTCCAGTTCTAAACATTCCTAACCCACACACTTATGAATTTAAAATAAATTACCTATTTTAAATTAATAACACCACCCTTGACACATCACCCATGACACCTCACCTTGCCCTTGGATACCTCATTTATCACCCTATGACCCTTCTTAATTACCTAAGACCTATTTCAACCCTCCCACTAACCTCTCGCACCTATTTAATCTACCTTTGGACCATTTTCCAATGGCAGCTAAACTCGGTAGATGGAAGAACGGGTGAAAGGCTAAAAATAGCCTTTTTCCCATCTTTTAGCCGTCGACATCAGTTACCCATCGATCGACGCCGACGAGATCACCGATGTTGGTTGCTTAAAGCATGCCTGAAGGCAAATTCTTGACACCCAAATCACCCTTGGATCAATCACAGACCTAAATGTGAATTCTCTTGCTTTAAATCCAACTTCTCTCTCTCTTTCTCTCCCAGACACACACCAAGCATCACAGGCTACATGCACTCTATAGAAATAGCTCCAGACATTGGGTTAAAAACATTGCAAGAAGTCTTCTACATCATCTGCATTAGCAACAAATCTTCTACACTCTTTCTTCAACAAACCAAAGCTAAGTATTTCTTCTGCCCTTTTATTTCAGTAGTTTAGAAAGCATCAGTAATTAGTTCTCTTTTTAATAGTTCTAAGCACTGTAGACTAGACCAACCCTGACTTTCTTCCCGGAGAGGCTGAGAGGGCTTCCCCATATCCTTACTCCTTTTGACAACCTATCCTCTACCCCTTATCACTCTTAAGACTCTATTGGCTTCCCTGCAATCTTGCACAGACCTCCAGACCTAGATAGACCTTCTAGATCCCTCTGTCAACCACAACCATGTCCAAAAACCCATCCAAGGCCATTGCCCTGATTGACATCGACCATATCCCCTACCGACATCAGTAGCATAACTGACGTCAGCAACTTGACCAACCGACGCCAGCAGAACTATCGATGTCGGTGACTTTGACAGACTGACAGAAAAATATAGGTACACATTCTCTATTTCTTTTGCTCAGTCTTTCATTATTTATCTTTATCCAACACTCTTTTATCAAAAGTGGACTATCATCCCTCAAGGAAGTCTTTGCACTTCTAGGACCTAGCTTTGCTTGGCAGTCCACCATGCATCTATCTAACATTTTCCTTGTTTTAGTCTCTCTCTCTCTACAAGTGTCATCCTCCACAGCCAAAGAGGAGCTCCTTCAATCGTCTGGATACGGTGTGCAAACTTCATCTGGGTACGTACAAACCCCTGACCATTTAACCTTAGTTTCTTATTTCTTCTAAATGTAGAAAAAGCAAAAATAGTTAGAAACAATAAGGTGGTTGCAGCCTCCTCATAAGTTAAAACTTGCTAAAATTGTAGTTGTTGTTGCAACTTAGCTAGAAAGGTGTAGCAACACTTTATGGCATTGTAGCATCACTAAAATCAAGAATGGTAGTTCCTTTATCAGTAGCTTGTTGGTATAAATTGGTTCTTATTATTATTAGATAGTATTCCAATTGTAAGTTCTAGTGGGTTTTATTCCAAAGAGGGTTTCCCATGTATGCCTTGTGTTATGTGCTTGATCTTCGATTATAATTCTTGTTCATTATTATGGATGATGTGTATGCCTCATAAATGTATGTGTTGAATGATTAAGAGATTGAAGGAATTGGAATTGAATTTGGATTATCTAAGCTCACTAAATCACTCCCTCCTCATTGATTTTACCTATAGCATAAGGAATCTAATGAAGGATATTTGAAAGATTTAAGATTCTAGAAAAGTAAGTTTAAATAAGGTCAAAGGGAAATCATTGGGTATTTTTGACTTGTGAATGAGAGAAAAAGAGCTTGGAGAGACTAAATGAGCTAAGATGTCAAGGAGATATTAGGCTAGATGAGAGGGACCCCTAGTGGTAGTAACGGGTGTAGCACAGGTAGTAATTGAGAATTACAAGTTATTTTTTTAATATTTTATTAAATTTAAGTGTTTTTTAAAAATTTGTAATTTAGAGTGTTTCTAGACATCAAGATGAACACAAAATAGATGTTGAGGGAAGGAAAAACCATTTAGGGAAATGGGTTAGAATAGTTTGGGGAAATAACTGCTGAAAGGTATTTATTTTACAAAATGTAAGGGGTTGGAAAGTAGAAACAACTAGTACAACCCAATTGACCTAGTCGGCTTAAAATTGGTAAAATCCACATTCCCAAACTAGTAGGTATGTGCCAACCTAGTGGATTTTATAGACTACCGACTTAGTACATTGTTGTTGACTTAGGAGAAAAATCCACTATGATAACTTAGTACTAAGAGGGGGAAAATAGAGGGGTTGACTTAGTTTGGTAAGTCAACCGAGTCAAAAAAATGAAACTTTGGTTAAACTAGTGTTTGACTAAGGGACCAAAATAATACAAAAAAGCATGTAATAGGACAAAAGAGTTCTAGAAGGGCCCAAAATGACCGAGTTAAGGAGAAAAGGGATAATTAGGCTAATAATAGGTCTAGTTGATAATAAGGAACAAATTAAAGCAATTTTGGTTTGTTTTTCTCAAAATATGAAAAAGATTGTATTTTGATTATAAATGACATGGAGGATCTAATACATATCTTTTTATTTTATATTTATAGGGATGATCAAGGTTTTCATGTTTAATGGATGCATCATGGCTTTTGAACTTATTATAGTACTTGTCTATTGAGGATAGAGCTAGATTGATCTCATTAGGCTTAGGAGGCATAGTAGACATGTGTAAGATTCCTTTGAGTTCAGACTTGTTAGTCATGTTCCTGAGAGCCTAAGAATGGTTAATTAACATGTTTAGGTGAGAGGTGGAGGGGCATACCACAAAGGTGGGCATCACTTTAGAGGATGTGCATGCCATCTTGAGACTACCCATAGTACATACACCTGTATTCACATGAGTGCTAGATAGTCAGGAAGAGAGGAGAGCCGTATCCATATGGGTGATGGGCTTAGAGAGGATATACCCTAGATTAAGGGTGAGTATGTTTGATGCATATAATTTTTAGATTATATATATATATATATATATATATATATATATATGGTTGTGATATGACTTGTGACAACATATGTATTATGTCACAAGTTATATGGTAAGGCAACACTATTTGTGATAGCCTTGAGTTAGATAATATTAGAGCAAAGGATATTATATGACTTATGATCTATCATCTAGTTAAAGCTTATTCATGGCATGTTATCTAAAGGGCATAAGTCTATGGGACTAATTATATTTTTGATGACATGGATATATGAGAGGTTCACCATGTATCAACTAGTTAGGTTATCCCATGCAATCGATGATAGGTTACCTGGAGTTTAAAGATGGAGATAAGACTAGGTAACATGGGCCATGCCCCATGTGCTAGTTATATAGATAGTGAGATAAGTGGATATTATACGGTAGCCTTATGGGCACATCACTACAATATAGCCTAGCTGGGAGATAGTTTTACTCACTTTGACATGGATAGAGGTAATAGGGAAATATACCTAGTGGACAAAGCCACATCTAATGGCACATGTACTAGGGTAGATGGGATAGCCTCACCCCACAACACTAAATAGTGATTCCCACATTTTGAGACTAGAATGTGAGGGAACCATGGGGGAGAGGAGGACTAGGACCACTAGTTGCTAGGCTAGAACTCATACCACATTATGAGAGACCATGGATTGGTCAAACACAATAGGTAGTAGAGTGAGTTGAGATGGATGCAAAGGTAGGAGTACCATATGTACCACCACTAACTCCATAGTAAGATGAGTATTGACCACTATGGATATGTAATAAATGGAGGAAATAGGAGTAAGAGAGAGAAGATACTATCATCATCCAATATGACCCATCAGGTAGTCTAAGACAAAGATGGGTGATAGAGAGACCACTTAGGTGTAGCCTGAGATGGGTATGAGTGTTGATTCTAGGATTTATTTTTAGGTAGTGATTGATAGATGAGGTTCTTAGAGGATGCATTAATGGGGAGACCATGCTCAATGATCATGTAGATGGTGAGATAGTGGTAAGCAACACATAGCCATGTAAAATAAGAGATGGTTAAATTTTTGTTTAAGTTATTTGATATAGAGTAGAGATATATTTTGAGATATATCAGTGAACTAATATCTATTTACTTTGATTCTTATAAGTCTTTTAGAGGATGAGGAGATCATATGGGGTGTCTAGTGAGTGATGTACTCCATGATATCCTAAATAAGGAAATGATGTCATATGACCCAACCACATTAGAAGATCTCATGGTACCATCTACCCCAACTCAGGTGAGCTGGTTTAGATTAGTGACAGAGGCCATGAGGTAGTTATAAGAACATAAAGAGGTGATGTAACCACTATTAGGGATGGGTGAAGGAGAGGCATGGGCATGATAGGCCCTGATAGAGGAGAGAGCTACACATCTAGATACCATGACATAGATGAGATAGGTATATGCCTAGGAGAGAGTGACACATCTAGCAACCCTAACCCAATTGGCATAGGTACAGGCTCAAGTGGTTCATCTACAAGGGTGGGTATTAGGATTGAGTTCTTAGATAGCCTCTTTACAACATTTTGTTTAGAGGATTCAGATCAAGGCATCTATGGGTAGCATGGCTAGGCCACAAGATGGGTAGGATGGGGCCCAACCATAGAGTTGGATCTTTGTATATGGTTGTATTTTTATACTTAAAACTCAATATGGTATTTAGATGCTAATTATGTGTGTTTGAATTATGGTTATGGTTGTTGATGTTTGGATATATTTATTTTTAGCACATGTATTTAGATTGTGTTGGATATGTTATAGGAAATATATGAGTTATGGTTTCTTTTCTAGAATTATGTAAGACACATGCATGGTTAAAAAAAGAAATAGGCAAAAAGACTTGGTAAAATATAATCAATCAAAAATGTACTACAAAATATTTTAAGTTGGGAAATGTGTAATGACAATAAATTGACCAAGTATAAAAAACTAAAAAGGTGATAAACAAGATGGTAAAATTTTTATTTTTAAACTAAGTGAAATATTGGCACCAAATTAAAATAAGTAAAATCACACTAAATCATGTAATAAAATAATGTAATAAAATGGAAGATCTATAAAATAATAAATGGTATAAAAATAAATAAATTAAGTCATTCAATCATACTAAATCACATGGGGAAGCATAAGAGAAAAAAAAAATAATGATATTGGTCTTAAATTTATCATACTAATTCAAGCTAGGAAGTATGCAAAATTCAAGAAATGATTGGATTTTTACATGTAATAAAAAAATAAGAATATAAAAGTGAAAGAGAAATGAAGTAAGCATAAAACATACTAAATCAAGCTGGGAAGCATATCAATCACGTGTAACTTCATAATAAATCACATATTATCTCATATTTGACACATGCATTTTTAATTGTGACATGGATTATTAGAATTTTTTTTGAGGAAGGCCAAGTCCTATCTGTGGTCTTACATTGAAACTCACAAAAGGAACACCAATGAGGTGAAATTTAATGTGAAAATATGGTAACAAAGGGATGTTGGTAATAGGAATATGAAATTATGGTAATTTATGAGGAAGTCGAGGTCCAATCCATGCTCTTACAATATAACTCACAAATGAAATCCTTAGGGGAGCCTTCAATGGACAAAACAATATTTATCAAGAGGAAATATGAGGAATGTAGGGAGTAAAAAAGGGAATGTAAAAATCATAACTTAGGCATATTATGAGAATACCTTAGGAGACATTAGGTATACTAAGTACATGAGAATATACTAAGTGTCTAGTGACCATTAATGTAGAAAAGAAACTTGTTTGCTATAGACACAAAGATTTGTAGGCACATAAGCATGATACTAAGATCAACTCATGAAGGTAGATTGGTACAAGAAAATTAAAATGGAACTACCTTCCCATGATGTGTTCCCCATTCCTGAATACCCCTTACAAAGCCATCAGTCTACTATGAAGATTGGGTACTTGTGTGAGAAAGTAGGTAGCACTAAAATATATTTTTTAATCTCCTCTTCTAATCTACTGGCCTATCACACCCCAATGGAGCTTGAATCTATCATGAGGTCAATTGTGAATTTTGATATTTAAGTATAAAAATGAGATGTGCTTTGAATCACATCTTTTAGTGTGATTAGAATTTCAAGAATTTTGAAATGTATTTGCCTTTTGTATCATTGTCTTTTTTTAAATTATTTAGATTTTGAATATTTTTTAGGATTTTTAAGATTCCTCCTCCATACAAACTTGGAATGACCAATCATGAGATATATAATGATACACATGAATGATTTTTAGGCTTAGGCTAAAGGAAGCTAAGTGACCAAAGACAAGATTAACTAGAACACTTAGGCTTGATAATGAACCAACATGTTATCCCAAGTATCAACCATGTATATGCTTAGTTTGTGAAAAGGGAATACGGGGAGAAAGGAAATATAAAGTGGATAGGTAAAATGAGAGTATAATGAGATTAATTATTTTATAACTAATCACATAGGAAAGAATTAATTACTAAAGGGAACAAGTTGTGTATAATCAAGTCACAATGAGAATTATCCATGTATATAGAGATACTAAATAAAACAATCATGAAGAGAAAAAAAGGGAGTTTATAAGAAAGAAAATTAAGAAGAAAAATAAAGAAATGATAAATATGACATTTGTAAACAAACATAAATGATAGGATAAGCAATATAGAGGGCAAAAGCAAAAGTCACCATGTAAGATAAATATGAATTTGACACAATGTAAAATGATATAAAAAATAGATAAATATAAATCTGGAGAACATGTCCAATCCAAAATGAAAATGTAAGAATGCCATGCATGTGTTCATAAGTACTTATATATTTTCCCACACACATTATCTAGAAAATATGATAGATTGCTATGAAGCTGGATACGAATTGTAGCTAATGTTTCATCTATCTTCAGTGAAAATTGGGAAAATACTTCACAGTTAATCTCCTCAATAGAAAAGGTAGGAATTATTGATGGATCATGCTAAGGAAGGATATAAAGAAAGGGATCCTTGGAAGAATTTGTATGCATCTAAATTTTCTCACCTATATTACTGTCACTAATATTCCTATTAGTCGATACTAATTATGCTGATCTAATTTATCTCCTTTTATCCCTCCAATTAGTCACTCCTAGTCATTTATCTAATGCCCCATTCTTAATTATTATTCATTCCTCTAAACTTATTCTATCCCATCAATCAATTAATTATCCTAAATCCCCATTATCTTAATCTAACCCTATTTATCTATTATTTAAGAATTTTAAATTCCCAATGGCCCACCTACTAGCCCATGCCTAATATCTCCTACATCCTTAGTACTTAATCACCCACCTAATCCCTATCTAAGGCCCCATCTAAGCCTAATTAATCCCTATGAGGATTCTAGAATTGGAGGATTCTAGAATCATTTCTATTCTAACCCCCCCTCTCTAGAAGCCTCCAAATCTAGAGGCTTCCAAGGAATTTTAAATTCCTTAGATAATCCTCATCCCTTGATCTCCTTTAAATAACTTCAAACCTCAACCATTGATATTTCCCTCCCTCTTCTATTTAAACAAATACACTACTCTATTGGAGTGATAAGTAAAAATCATAACAAATCCATGTCAATCCAATACTTGATTAAATCAATCATCAAATATCTTCATCATACCATCATAATGTCCAAAAATTTGAGTCAAGGTAATAAATCATTGTAATCTCTTTCTTTTCATTCTATTTAATCTTGGTTTAGGATTTAAGTGTATGATTGAATATCTTATTCAACTAATTACACTTAGTTCTAATGAATTTAGACTTTACTTAGTGGTTTGAGATTTGTGTGGTTTAAATTAGTTATATTTAATCCATAAAGATCAAATTTTAGGATATAGAATTCATGGGAGTAGACTCTATAGGAGATGAAGGAATCACTGGTTGGGAAGGATCCACAAGTGAGAGAAGGTCCATGGGTGAAGGATTCATAAGTGGAGGAATAGAAGGTGATAAAGGGACTATAGGAGGGGATGGAACCATAGGAGGTAGAAACATGGGATAAGAAGGGGGAGTCTTCTTATGAGAATGATCTATGGGGGGAATGGTAGAAGATTTGATAATAGCTATAAGGTGATATTTAAGATGTTGTTGAAGGATACAATAATGATCATTGTAATGGGTACCACATTGGTGCAAAAGATAATAAACCTCTCCATACTTAGGAATACACTAAGGTAGTACATTCAAGATTGGTATGGATTTGTCTAAGGATTGAGGGGTATAAGGATGTAAAGTGTCAATATATTGTCATAGTTTGTGACAATGCATGGATAAATGATTATCTATGCTATGGAAAAAATGGATATGCCTATGAGTGGTCTTAGTATAGGTGCTCATAGGAGGAAGTGTAATAGAAGTAGGAGCTTGGGAAGGCTCATCAGCCCATTTGGTAGGCCAAATATCCATCTATGGTAAAGGATACAAACCCTCACCAAGAGAAGGTGGTGCTAGTGAAAGAAGGGACTAGACTTAATGGAAGGAGCAATAGAATTAGAAGCAAGAATAGATTTAGGTAAAGTATTAGGAATGGGTTCCAAAGTGGGCTCTACTAAGGGAGGGGTGGGGTATATAGAAGGTTGAAGGAGGGTTGCATGCATCTCAAGTATAAGCAAGCTATAGGGTTTTGAGTACCTAGGAAAGTGGTAAGGCCCAATCATATCATGATCCAAAAGCATACTCCTACATGGTTTTTTAGAAATTAGAGGTGTCTATACCATATCTACCCTATGATAAAGAGGAAAAATACTAAAATTAAGAACTATAAATGATGTAATATAGGAAGATACATGA
The DNA here is from genome assembly GCA_037957365.1 of Torreya grandis. Taxonomy (NCBI): domain Eukaryota; kingdom Viridiplantae; phylum Streptophyta; class Pinopsida; order Cupressales; family Taxaceae; genus Torreya; species Torreya grandis. The sequence goes on from JARHVA010000430.1 coordinate 5,455,647, forward strand.
AAAGAATAAAACAAAGAGGAACAATAATGGATAATCCCAACATCACATGCCTAAACAAGACCACCTAAAAATGGATTATTTAAGGTATAACCATCATCATAGTCATGTTTGTGAATATCAATGATGAAGGTAGGGATGACATTATCATCTGATGAGGTGTGATGAATGGAATGTTGAGTCTTAGTCAAGACAATGGGGATATCATCACATGGTGGTTTGTGAGAATGAGGCTATAAAGAAACAAGAAGTTGAGAGATGAGATGAGGTGAGGGAAAAAAAGTTTTAATCTTTAAGTTGATCTCATTAGGTTCATTATCATAAAAACCTAAGAGGATAGGGGGAATATTCCTAATGAGATTGGGATGCCCTTTATAACTTCAAGTGGAATTGATGAGAAAGTTAAATTTTTGAGACTAACAGAATGGAACATTGGGTTAAGGTTCAATAGTAGGAATCTTAAAGACACCATGATCTTGTAATTATTTAAAATTCCAAGAGTTAGTGTCACCCTGAATCCTATAGATGGATCCATTGTAAGGGAATTTAACTCATTAGAAAATGGAATAAGTGATTACTCCCATATGGTGAGTCTATATCCTACCAAGAAATATGTTATAAGATAGAAGAAAGTTAAATATTATCACCTTCACATTAACGTTGATAGGTGTGATAGTAATGGGAAGCCACACACAACTTAAAGGAGGAATTTTACTTCAATAATATCCTTAGCATGTGCTACATGTGTATTTGAGATTGTATTTAGAATATAAAATGGTTTTATAAAATTGAGAGAGGAAACATAGGTACCAAAACACTCATCAATCAAGGCACACTTGACTTGGATATCATTGATTTAAATGCTAATGAATAGAAGAGGATCATTTTCATGAAGCATAATCTCATCATGAATCATAAAAGTAATGGGAAATTTTAAGGAAATAGATGTGTCCATTGTTTCATCAACATAGATGGACATCTATTCACATTGTTGTAATATGTTATCTTCAGATCTAGACAAGGTTGATTTGCATCCTACTAGGGGAGGATGAGGGATGTTCATTTCAAATAATAATTTCATGAGACAGTTTTGATGACATGGAAAGGTCCTCATAAGCTCAAGATATGGAATTTGGAATGGGAGATTAGTGAGTTTCATGATGGGATCTCACTCATCATAATCCATAAGAAGGTTGTAATAAATAGGTTCATAGTGTTGAAGGAAGTCCTCGAAAGGAGGAGCCAAGGTACATTGAAATTCATGTTGATAAGAAGGATAAGGTTTAGAACATGGTTGTAAGCTATGTTGAGAAGATAAAAAGTAGTTGGTTTAGGTTGGTTTTGAGAAATGGTAGGAGAAGTGTTGATAGAAGCTTGATTGTCATTGGTGTTAGGTAAAGAAGATGGAGGGATGGCAGAAATAGAATGGGAAGTGTTATCCAAGGGAGGAGTGGGAATTGGGTCATCAAAAGTTATAAGGTCATATTTCCCCAACTCATTTAAGTGAGTTAAAGAAGAATCCTAGATAATGTAAAATATGCAAGATGATGGAGGAGTGTAGATATGCTAAGGGTCAATAAAAGTAACCACCCTTCACATATTAGTCATATTAACCAAATTCTCTTTAGGAGTAGGGTTAACAAGACTTTTTACATTATTGGTGGAAGGGGTGGGCTTGTCTTGGGTATCTTGATTAGGATGGTGATTAGGAAGAGGTTGTTGATAGATAGCCAAATGAGCATTAGCTCGATGCAAAGATTGAGATTTAGTATACATTTCATGAGTCTTAAAATCAATGTCATAAGTTTGTTTGTGTTTTTTAATGATAGAGTCATGATAAAAATTAGGACCAAGAATAAAATCCATAGCTAAATTATGAATCTGCCTACATGTCTCATGAGAATGACCCCAACTAGAATGAAACTAATAAAACTTTTTGAGATCATACAAATATTTTATAGGATGAGTGAGAAAAAGTTCTCATGGAAGAGGCCTAGGTAGAAATTTAAGTAATTTAGCTAAGGATAAAGGTTTATGAACAATGATGTTTTTAGGTGAATAGAAATGAGGATTGGTGAATTGTTGAGAAGGGGGAGTGGTTCCAAAGTTTGGTTAGGAATGACAACTTGAATAGTGTGAATTGTGTCATAAGAGTTTGTGACACCATCATTGGTAGCATTATGATTTTTGGTTTTAAGTAAAACATGAGTACCCATAGACCCTTCGGGTGGCTTTAATTGACACATAAGGAAATCTTGGAATTTATCTTGGTCAATAGCCTCCTCCAAAGTACATGGAGAGAGAGTGCGGACTTGATATTTTAACTTGGGAAAAGAGCATTGGTAAAGATATGAAAAAGGTTATCATTGCCCATGTTATGGTCACATTTGTTGGACAATGTTTTCCACCTTTTAACAAAATCTTGAGAAGTTTCATTTTCAATTTTCTTATAATTTATAAAGTGGGCTAAAGGATTCTCAAGATGATCACTAATTTGGAACTCTTGGACTAGAGTATTTACTAAATCTTCCAAACTAGTAATAGAATGAGTTTTAAGTTGGTTGTACCAATCTAAAGCATCATCCATTAGGGTTTTGGCTAAGATTTTAGTAGAGACAAAGGTATTCAATCTGATCCAATATTTATAAATCTTTCTAAATGTTTTTAGATGAAGATTAGGATTAGTTGATCCATTATAAGAAATTGTAGGGGTGATACCTCCTATATCAATATTAAAAATTTGAGTGGTAAGAGGTTAATTTTTAAGATGTTTAATTACCTTGTTGACAAGAGGGGGTTGAGGGATGAGATTGACATGGGAATATTGAAGAGGATGAGGGGAAACATTTTGACTATGTGTACCTTGTTGTTCCCAAAATCCATCACTAGTTTCTGTGGCCAACATGTTGACCATTTTAGTCCTACAGGCCAAAATGGTCTCTTTCTTTCTCAAAATGTTATGAGAAATCAAGTTATTCCATTGAACAAGACTTTTTGGCTAAGGAAATCATAGGTTTAAAAGGCAAGGTTTCCCAAGGAAAAATCTCAAAACACTTAAGGCATTTCCTAAAAATTGTAAGGATGGTTCAATGCCAAGGTTTAATCAAAATGTTCAATGGTGGGGTTCAATAATATGGAATGAACCATTAAACTATTGAACCATTAAACTCTACCTTTGAAAGGTTCAAATAGTTCAAAGGTTTAACAAGTTCAAAGGTTTAATGCATTCAAAAGGTTTAAAGATTCAAAGTTCAAAGTTCGAGCGAATGGTTTAGACATAAGATTCCAAAAAAAGGTTCAACCAAATGTTTCAACCGAGTGGTTCAAACAATTAGTTCAACGATACATTGAACTCCTAAAGAAGACTAAGTGAATGTGGATCTTTATAAAACATCAAACCACTGAACTACCAAACCATTAAACTTTGAACCATTGAACCTTGAACCATTGAAATCCAAAAGGTTCAAAGGGTTCAAGGTTTAAAGTGGTTCAAAGTGACCAGTGATGCCCCCATAGATGTCAAATTCAGGGTAATGACATGACCGTTGATTTTTGAATAACATAGATCTGAGAACAAACTTAGTGACTAACCAAGGAAGGAGCTAAAGAAGCTAGTAAAAGGTGAGAAGATAGCCCCAAGAGCTCAGATCACTAGGAAAAGATAAAATATAGCAAGGAAAGAGGGAATGATACATAAAATCTAGAAATATCTGTAGAAGAGTTATTCCAATAGATGGAGTAGTCTTCTAGATGGACCTCAGAGAGCACAAGCATTCAATGGCATGGCCTATTTTTCTTCATTGAGTAAAGGTGAATGGATAGCTATGTAAACATCATAAAGAAGACCTGGCAACCCCTGCTTTAGAGGAGACATTAGAGATGATTTAGAATGCCAAAAGTTAAGGCCGATGACCTATTCTAGAATGGACCCTTCACATAATTTCCAATGCATTAAATGAAGCATGGGACATTTCATGAAAACAAGACCCAAGTCTTTCTTTAGATACTATATATTGTAATCTCTTAGCTTGTAGATGGGAGATCTCTCTGTTATTAGAAGTGAAACTCTACCCAAATTGAAAGGCATTCTTGAGACTTTGAGCATAGACTGTTAATCATATTTTATCAAGTGAATGAGAAAGCAAGTGACCTTTCAGACTTTATGTTGAAATAGCTTGTGTTATCTAGGAAATCATTCTTATGTCTTTTTCTTAAATGTAATCTTGTCCATTTAATCAAATAAGCAGAACAAGTGGAAATAATTTGAAAGATGTCCTGAAGTTGACTATGGGAGACTTTATGCTGCCATAATTGTCTTTAGTCTGTGTGTTTTGTGTTTCAAGATATTGGAGAGACTTTGAGCTCCCCTTATCCTTCATAATCTTTTACTTTGTTATAGTTTTCAGTGGAGTCTTTGTGTTGTACTTCATTCTACTGTGTTACTTTGTCCTAAATTATCACAAGAAATAATGAAAGACTTTGTGCTTTCATAGGTTTCTCATGGATCCAGTTACTACCTAGGAAGAATCCCTGATGTTTACTAAACATCATTTCTGAAAGAAGATAAATGCCTTCAGTAATTACACAAGAATTATCCCTTATTTTGTGAACATCATATCTGAAAAAGGAGAGATGGATGGTATGATTTCACCCTTGAGTCTATTTTTAGCTTATATTAGTATATTATAGTTTATAGGGAACCTACCCTTGCTGAGAGGAGAGATTTATCTCATTATGCTATGGTATCCACACCCATTTCACCATATAAATCTCATTGTGCTATGGTTGATATACCCATTTTGCCATCAGTCAGTTGATGACAAAATATTCACTCAATAATTTTTGGTGACCCTATTGGGGAAGAATGTGCAATTCGAAGACTCAAGCTTCAAATTGAAGCATTTCCAATTTTTTTCCATTCTACACTCTAGTAGATCCATGGTATACATGAAGTCAGAGAGCTCAAGGTATTGTTGATCCTGTGTTCAATTTTATGTAGCAAAATAATTTTGACCTTTCTCCTCCATAATCTTGCCTTTAATGAACCAGGAGTTTTCTTCTTATAGACGTCAAGTCTCCAATACTAGGCAAAGCTTCTCTTTCCTCTACTAGTAGAGCTTTATCTATATGTACCCTATAGAGGTTCGTTATCCCTCTTTTCAATCATCATATCATAGCATCCCAAGGCCCTTGGGGTAACACTTTTGACCCTCTAAATCTAGCCCCACCTTTACATGACTACCCCATAGTTCAAGAAAGAATTTTCCCATGTTTTATGGTGATGGGAGAGTTCATCCTAATGAGCATATTGCAGCTTTCTACATAGCTTGTGGTGTGATAGTCATTGAATTTAAAGATATAGTGGTCAGGTTATTTCTAGAAACATTGTAAGGTGCTGCCATAGACTAGTTTTATCATCTGTAAGCACAAATAGTAACTTATTGGAACACTCTCAAGGCCAAGTTTGAGGCTAGGTTCAAACCCACATAAGATGCACATGCCCTATTAGTCTAGCTTACAAAAATGAATAAGGAGCCTCATGAACGCATGTGAGACTTCATTGCTAAATTTGACACGCTAAGGAATAGGATTCCTATAATTGCTCAATCGACGCTAGAAAATCTTAAGTGCTTCATCAATTCTTAGCTTCCTAAAGTGAGTTTCTTATTGAGGTGGGCTAGCCACATATATCTTGTTATAGCTCAAATTTTGGCCACTGAGGTTGAAGATGATCTTATCTTCGTAGGAAAGATAAGAAGAGATCCTAATAGAAATAAATCTTCTTCATCTTCTAAAAAAATTTCTACAGGCACCACTGATCCTATAGTGCAAATGCTAGCAAATGAATTGTTATCTCTAAAAAATCAAATGGCATAAGGGATGTCTGCCCCTTCTTCTTATCAAGATATACCAAGGAGGACATTTACCAACCCATCATATCAAGGTAATGCTACCAGGAATTAAGGGCAACTAAATCGTCTCCCTCCCCCATAAGGGAAGCTTGCCATTAAAGCAGCACCGACTAACTCAGTAGTTGGTTATCATGAAGCTGAACATGATTTCTCTTTCCAGCCTGAGTTAGACCAAGAAGATGATGCTAATCTCTTTGTAGAAGGAGAAGAAGAATTAGTTGGTGACTCCAACATTAGTTTCCTAAATTACCAAGATGAAGCTAGAAGTAAGAGAGAAGTATTTGATGGATCATACACTATTTTTACTAGGTCCTAAAACTAGTCAACTCAACAAGCTGATAAGAGAAAAATAGGGGAAGAATATTGAACAGTAATTTCAATTTCTAAATTGGGGACTTCACTACCTTTCTAATCAAAGGACCTAGTGATCAATAAAAAAGTAAGTACCTCAAACAACCCTACACCTTCTGCTTCAATTTTTCAAACTAGTACCACACCCATCCAAACCTAGAATGATGGACTTCCTTCATCTGTTCCTAGTTATTTTCATTCATTTGATATAATTGATCATACTAAGAAGACCAAGATCCAAATGTCTGAGTTTGAATACTTACAAGCCAACCCTGAGCAGTTTGATAGGCTAGTTAAATGCATCAAGAACAAAACCATCCCTATAGGACAAAATGTTTTAAAGGTGACTCATGATCCCCCAAAGAACAAAGCCACCCAAAATAATCTTGTCATTACTCCTCCTATTACTCCTAGGAAAATAGAACCTTTTTATGTTTCCCTTTTGATTAATGGTAATAAGTTGAGCAATTGTATAATAGACTCCGGAGCCTCTGACAATGTTATGGCCACCAAGGTGGTAGACTCTCTCGGTCTCACTTTGACTAAAACTTTGGGAGATGTTTCTCCATGGAAAACAAGTAAGTACCACTTTTGGGATAGATCAAAGATGCCCAATTTGCATTCGTGGTATTCCCATAAAAAAGGATTAAAATAACAGTTTTGGTGGCCAATGTTATAGCTTCCTATGGCATTCTACTTGGACAAAATTTTGCAAGGATGTTGGTGGAGAATTGAACATGGAACTATTTGAAGTGAGGATACCTATCAATGGAATCATGAAAAGGTTGCTTCCTGAGAAGGAATCAAAATATATTATCACTCAAACATCTGATCTTGAAGCTCAAATTCTATTTGAATTTTTAGGAATGGGTAACTATTTTATATCCATAGAAGATGTTTCTATTTCATTAGATGAAAGTTCTATAAGTGACAATCCAAAAAATTCAAACAAGACATTAGAAGAATTGGTAGAACACTATTTAGATGAAAAAGGATCTTCCCTCCCTAATTAAGAGAAATCTAAAAGGAGATCAAATTCTAATGATGTCTAGATTCTTGAATTTGATGGCAGCTATTCTTCTACCAGTTTTGGAGCTAAAATTGTTTTGATATCTCCAAAAGGAGATATTTTCCCCTATTGATATAAATTTTAGTTCAAAAATACCAAAAACACTGTTGAGTATGAATCTTTGTTGCTCAAATTGAAAGCTACTCAAGCTAAAGATGTTAAGTTTCTTCACGCCTGAGATGTTGAACTAGTGGTTTGTTAAGTGAGGAACCTGTATCAAACCAAGAATGAAAGATTGTGACATTATCACAATTTGGTGTGGGACTGCCTTGAAAATTTTGAGGCTTTCAATATTTTTGTGATGCCCAAAGAGTTTAATGTTCATGCAGATTCATTGGTTGTCTCTACAACCCTCATGGTTCCTCACAAAGATTTTGAAGGGCACAAGTACACTATTGAATTGGTCTTTCGACCAAGTATACCTAATAATCCAAATCATTGGCAAGTGTTTAATGAGGATAACCAAATCATTGATTTTCTAGAATAGATGGATGGATTTGAGGAGCTTTATTTTGAAGGCAGTGAATCTCCTCCATAGGAATCAGCTCTTGAAACAAATTTAAAAATTGGTGAAGAGTTCCTTTAGCTCAAAGGGAATAAAATTACAAAAGGGTTAGTTTCTCTTGAGAATATATTCAATAAGCATGATAGGTTTATCAAGAATAAACAAATGGATTCAAGTTCCTCCAAAGATTTTGATCAAATAAATTTGAGTACAGAAGATAATCCCAAAATGGTCAACATTGGGAATTGTTGCACTCTTGATGAAAAACTCAAATTCATTACTTTGATTCACCATTACATTGATGTTTTGGTTTACTCTTATGATGATCTAAAATGTCTCCGTCCTAAAGAAATTTGACATGAAACTCCTCTCAAGGTTGGGTCATTGCCTTACAAGCAGAAACAAAGGTAGTACAAACCCAAGATATCATGTACTATTCTTTTTGAGATCCAAAAAATGTTAAATGTGAGGATAATTTTTCTAATCCATCATTCCACCTAGATTGAAAACATTGTCCCTATAAGAAAAAAGAATGGAGAAATTTTCCTTTGTGTTGATTTCAAAAATCTAAATCAATCCTCTTTAAAAGACAACTACCCCTGCCCATCATGGATTAGCTACTACAAACAGTGACTAGCTCAGAGATGTTATCAATGTTAGATGTATTTTTAGGGTATAATCAAGTGTAATTTGGTGAAGTATACCAATATAAGATTGCTTTCACTATACCTTGGGGCACCTTTGCATATCATAGATGCCTTTTGGTTTGATCAATGCTGGCACCACCTTCTAGAGAGTGATGGATCTTGCCTTCAAAAATGAAATGGGAAAGTTCATTGTGGTATATCTTGATGACTTGAACATCTTTTCCAAAGATCATCCTGATCATGTGTATCATTTACAATAAGTGTTGGAATGATGTTGACAAAATGGCATTTCTCTCAATCCTAAAAAATTAGTTTTTGGGGTTACAAATGGAAAACTTCTTGGCCACATTTTATCCCAAGAAGTCATAAAGATCAACCCAAAAAGATTCAAATCCATCCAATGCTAGTAAGAATGCAGTCCATTTTTTCTTTGGAAAGGTGAATTTTCTACGAAGGTTCATTCTTGAATTCACATAGAAGACTAGCCACATTATCAAAATGATGAAGGGTAAAGCTACTTTCCACTAAACTAAAGAAGGCAAGACAACATTTAAAGATATCAAGGAAGCTATCACCCATGCCTCAATATTTGTTTGTCCATATTATACCAAAGACTTCATAATATATAGCTATGCTTCTCAACACATGCTTTCAGCCATTTTGGTTTAGCAAAATAAAGAAGGTGTGGAGTCCCCGATATCTTTCATGAGTTGTCCTCTCAAAGCTCATGAGTTAAAATATTCAAACATAGAGAAGAATTTATGTCATGGTTAAGGCAGTAAAACACTTCCATTTTTACATCCTGAACTCACACACTGTTGCTCTGGTTCCTAATACAACAATAAAGTCCATTTTAACTCAACAAGAGTTTGAAACTAAAAAGGGAAATTAGATTGCTAAAATATATGAGTTTGATCTTGTTATCAAACTTATGAAGCTTGTGTGGGGAAGAGGTCTCTACCAGTTAATTGTTGATAACATACCAAAGGAAGCAGGGCATGAAAAAATAGAGTTTAAAGACATACCTACAGTTCTATTTGTCACCACTATGAATGAGTGGTATTCCAATATCACTCATTTCCTTACCTATGGTGAGTTTCCTACCTACCTATCCTATTAATAAAAGAGGACTATTAAGTTAAAAGCTTTTAACTTTGCCCTTTGGGATAATGGTTTGTACAAAAGGAACCTTGACGGGGTATTTCTTCGTTGAATGGATAAAGTGCAACAGAGAAAACTTTTGGAGTTTTTTCACAATTTGGCTTATGGAAGACATTTTTTTGCACCTGTGACTACCCATAAGATTTTGTGAGCCAAGTACTATTAGCCTACTCTATTTCAAGATTCATACACTTGGATGCGTATATACGAGCTGTGTCAATAGTTCATTGGAAAACCCAAGTTGGTTGTGTTACCTCTCAAGCTAGTGGTGATCAAAGAGCCATTTTAACAATGGGGTATTGATTTCATTATTTTTGTAAACCCATTCTCAAGTGCTGGACATGACTATGTTCTCACAACCATAGACTATTTTATCAAGTGGGTGGAAGCCATTCTAGTCAAACATGCTACTTCAAAAGTGGTATGTAATTTCCTCAAGGAAAATATTATTTCTCAGTTTGGAGTCCCAATTAAGATTGTAACAAATAATGCAACATATTTCTATTCTCACGAGGTTACCCATTCTATTATTATTATGGGATTATCCTCTCCCACTCTTCTGACTACTATCTACAAGGAAATGGTGAAGTAGAATCAAGCAACAAGAACCTGGTGACCATTATCAAGAAGTTGGTAGATGACAATCAGAGAACCTAGCGTAAATCATTGTTTGATGTTGTATGGGTAGACAAGATTACACCCAAAAGGGTGATAAGTATTTCACCATTTCAACTTCTATATGGTTTGAATGCAGAGATACTAATCACCCTAGAACTACCAGCACTGAAGTTGGCAAAGGTAGTCAAAGATCAAACATTTGAAGATTCCATTGACAAGAGGAACATGTTCTTGACTAAACTAAATGAAAAATGAATTATGGTGGTATACTGTATTTCTACACATCAAAATTAGGTAAAGAGACTCTTTGACAAAAGAGCAAGGATTCATGATTTTTAGATTGGAGATCAAGTCTTGTTATGGGACAAGAGGAGAGAACCAAAAGGAATGCATGGAAAATTGGATTGCTTATGAAGAGGCCCATTTTCCATTCATCGATTAAATGGTTAAAATAGTTTCTTACTAAAATACCAAGATGGAATACCATTTTTACTACCTCATAATGGGCAGCATCTGAAGCACTTCAATCTTTGAAGTATTAGATAAGTCCAATTATACATTTGTATAGTCTTTATTTATTTCATGTTCATTTGGTTTTGGCATCTTTCTCTTTTTGGATGGCATGACTTTGTATCCCAATGGCATAGATGAAGGCACTTAGAGTCTAGATTCTACTCTCTTTGATTATTTCAAAAGATAATCGATGGAAGTTCCCCAACTAGAGCTAGCTGTTATTCCCAAAATATGTCACTAGTTTTTATGGACAACATGTCAACCATTTTGGTATTACACACCAAAATGGTCTCTTTATTTTTCAAAATGTTCTGAGCAATCAAGTTATTCCATTGAACAAGCCTTTTTAGCTAAGGAAATCATAGGTTCAAAAGGCAGGTTTTCACAAGGAAAAATCTCAAAACACTTAAGGCATTTCCTAAAAATTGTAAGGATGGTTCAACGCCAAGGTTCAATCAAAAGGTTCAATGGTGGGGTTCAATAATATGGAATGAACCATTGAACCGTTGAAGCATTGAACTCTACCTCTGAAAGGTTCAAAGAGTTTAAAGGTTTAATGATTTCAAAGCTTCAACATGTTCAAAGGGTTTAAAGATTCAAAGTACAAAATTTGAGCAAATGGTTCAAATGGAAGATTAAAAAAAAAGGTTCAACCAAGTGGTTCAATGATACAATTAACTCCTAAAGAAGACTAAGTGAACATGGCTCTTTACAAAATATTGAACCACTGAACTATCGAACCATTGAACTTTGAATCATTGAACCTGAACCATTGAACTCCAAAAGGTTCAAAGGGTTCAAATTTTAAAATGGTTCAAAGTGACTAGTGACACCCCCATGGATGTCAAATTTAGGGTAATGAAATGACCATTGATTTTTGAATAACGTAGACCTAAGAACAAACTCAGTGATCAGCCACATAAGTAGCCAAAGAAGCCAACAAAAGGTGAGAAGATATCCTTGAGAGCTCAGATCACTAAGAAGAGACAAAATGTAGCAAGGAAAGAGGGAATGATATAGGGAATCTAGAAATATCTATAGAAGAGTTATTCTAATAGGTGGAGTAGTCCACCAGATAGACCTCAGAGAGCGCAAGCATTCAATGGCATAGCCTATTTTTCTTCATTGAGTAAAGGTGAATGGATAGTCGTGTAAACATCATAAAGAAGACCAAGCAACCCATGATTTGGAGGAGACAATGGAGATGATTTAAAATGCCAAAAGTTAATGCTAATGACCTATTCTAGCATGCCCCCTTCATAGAATTACCAATGCATTCAATGTAGCATGGGCCATTTCATGAAAACAAGCACCCAAGTCTTTCTTTAGATACTATATATTGTAATCTCTCAGCTTGTAGCTGGGATATCTCTCTGTTATTAGAATCAAAACTCTACCCAAATTGAAAGGCATTCTTGAGACTTTGAGCTTAGACTGTTAATCATATTTTATCAAGTGAATGAGAAAGCAAGTGACCTTTCAAACTTTGTGTTGAAATAGCTTGTGTTATCTAAGAAATTATTCTTATGTCTTTTTCCTAAATACAATCTTGTCCATTTAATTAAATAAGAAAAACAAGTGGAAATAATTTGAAAGATGTCCTGAAGTCAACTATGGGAGACTTTGTGCTACCATAATTGTCTTTAATCTATGTGTTTTGTGTTTCAAGATATTAGAGAGACTTTGAGCTCCCCTTATCCTTCATAATATTTTACTCTATTGTAGTTTCCAGTGGAGACTTTGTGCTGCACTTCATTCTACTATGTTACTTTGTCCTAAATTAGCACAAGAAACAATTAATGACTTTGTGCTTTCATAGGTTTCTTGTGGATCCAATTACTACCTAGGAAGAATCCCTGCTATTTTCTAAACATCATTTCTGAAAGAAGAGAAATTCCTTCAATAATTACATAAGAATTCTCCTTTATTTTGTGAACATCATCTCTAAAAAAGGAGATATGGATGGTATGATTTCACCCCTGAGTCTATTTTTAACTTATATTAGTATATTATAGTTTATAGGGAACCTCCCCTTGCTGAGAGGAGAGATTTATCTCATTATGTTGTGGTAACCACACCCATTTTACTATATAAATCTCATTGTGCTATGGTTGATATACCCATTTTTCTATCAGTCAGTTGATGACAAAAGATTCACCCAACATGCCCCAAGGCAGTGGTTGAGGGTGGGTTTGAATACGGAGAAGGTGATTTTGCATTCTCATCATTTGATTTGTATTATGATCTTGAAATGTATTCATTTGATTAAGTGTTTTTAATAAGAGTTGATGGGTTTGATTGGCATTATTATCATTACTTGAAGCATTATATTTTGTATTAGTGACTTGGGTACCACTATTAGTGTTGATAAGATCTTGATAGGAACTATTAGAATGTGAGGCACTAGTGGGAAAATTTCCTCATGTGGAAAAAGATGAAATAGTGAAGGGGTGAGAAGAGGAAGTACTAGAATCATGATTACCCTTAGTAATAAATGATGTACTAGTGTAAGAGTTAAGGAGAGTGGATTTTGGGAGAGGACCACTAGATGCAAAACCTACCATGTTACTGGATATACTAGGCATGGAATAGAAGAAGTTAAAGAAGAAGAGGTCATGGTATGAGAAGGGATCATAATAGAGGGAAGAGGATGAAAATAAAAGAAGGTAGTACCCCCAAATATTTATGGGAATGTGGGAAAAGTTGAATAAGGCTCTTTAACTTGATCACTAATCATGAGGTGGTAAATGGTAGAGGGATCCTTTCCTCAATGTTAAGTAAATTTGGAGATAAAGAAGAGCATTTAAAGGGCATACTCTAATTCAAGTTGATATTCTAGTGAGAAAAAAGGATTACGTAATAAAGAGGAATGAGGAGGGGTACCATAGTTCATTTTGTGAGTGGTTATATGAGCATTACCCTCATCTAAGATAGGAACCCTACTCTACTTATGGGAGACCCTATGAGGGTTGGTAAAACTCATCATGTCTATAAAATTCAACTTAGTATTATCTTCAAATAGAAAGTTCATGATGAAGGAAAATGACTAAACAAGGCAAGAGAGATGCAAAAGTAAGGAAATAAAAAGTGACAAAAAACTATATAGAGTCAACTATGTTGACCTAATACTGACAACAAAGGTTGGAAATTCTATAGAGTCGACAAGGTCAACCTAGTATAGGAAACAAGGAAAACAAACAACCAATAAAATATTGTGTCAATAGAAATGACTACGTATTGAAACAAGAATTTTTTTTAGGTACTTTAGGAAAGCAATAAATTAAAGGAAAAACACAATCAATTAGCTTAATGAGATTTATCTAATTAAGGCACACATCATAAAACCTTACACCAATACTGGCTAATGTAAGTTATTTCAACACAACATATAATCGAGCAAAGAACAAGCAATAAACTTGGATAGTAAAAGCTAACTAAGTAGTCAACTTAATTTTTTTTAGATTATTAGAGTATAATTTTAGATGTGATAGGAATTTGGTTATAAGTAAGGAATTTAAAAAATAAATCTAAGAATGCTTTCAAGATGTTTGGGCTAAAAGGGGTCTATATTGGCAATGGAACTAGCTTGGTATTGGGGCCTGCCCCCTCATTTTACACACCACAAAGAAAGGGTGTTGGGTGGTTAGACAAAATATACCATTAACCACGTGTTTATACTTAGACATTAAACTAAGTTGAATTCCCCCTTGGTGATGAAATCCAAGTAGGTAAGCCTTGGTAGATAATTGTTAAAATGCTTTTTGAGATTTTGTGATTTGGTAGTGTGTGCATAAAATAGAGAATATTGAAACAAAATGGTATATTGAAAATAACCTAATTATATTATGTGATATATTCTAAGCATTAAAGTAACAAGAAATGAAAGTGTAAGCTAATTTACTAGCATATAAGGGTTAATACCAACTTTGAAACATAATATAGTGTCGATTCAATCAATAGTGGAGGTAGTGAATATAGAAAAGGTTTGAAAGTGTTGCATCTATACTATGGAATCAGGGGTCTAAAAATGAACTATGTTGATAGAGTTGACTTAGATTTCTAGATAGAACACAATACAGAACTACATCAACAAGGTTGACCTAGTTGACTATAGAAGGGTAGTTTTAAAGACTATAAATTATGAAAAATAAAACTGTAATAAATGTTATAAATTAAAAATAAGGATATAAAGTAACCTTGGTGGGTTTGAGGATGCAAATAAATATGATATTTCAATTGAATAACTTGGATTGATCTAGATTTGTAGATCCTATTTGCTAAAAACTTAAGAAATATATAAGGTTGACTGGGTCGATCGAGTATGCTAAAATAAAAGTCTAGAAATGTATAGGGTTGATTGGATTGACCTAGTAGCCTGAACATGGTAAAAATACTACATAGATATATTAGGGTTGTATTGATTTAACTATATGTTAAACTTGTGCACATAAGTTAAAATTATGTTGATATATTCAACTCAGTATTACAACTATATGATAATAAAAATGATAAAATAATAAAATATATGAAACAAAAACTTGTAAGGGTTAGTTTCATGTTAGGTTAACCATAATGTATGAAATAATAAATTCATCATGTCTATAAATCAATCTTAACTTGGATAAGATAGATCATACCAAACACTTCTAATTGGGGACACATTTGTTAAATCAGAACATAACCAATATGGGAATCTGATAGACCCAATTAGGGGATCTATTACCACAATACACTATGTTAGGGAGGGTTCCAAATCATATAGTCAAGAAAAATCATTAAATAACCCTAAGGGAGTCCTATGTTTTGATATCCCACTAAACCAATAAAAAGTAAAGAAAATCTAATCTCATGCTCACCAAAGCTTGTGTCATAAAGTGGGGGTTAGAAACAAATAAAAGTAAATATGTATAAGATACATATACTCAAAACAATGTGTACATAATCCTAATACATGGAAGATAATTATAAATGCATATCTATCTACTCTTACAAAGGAGGAACAAAGCTAGAAATAATTACCTTTGAAGATGAACCTATCGATGTCAATCTCTCCCTTGGATAAGGTTATTTATAAGAGGTTGTTATGGTATGTAAGGATGAAAAGGATAAATTATATTTAAGATACACAACCAATTAATTCATCCCAAATACTTCTCCACAAGACAATATCCATATCTCCAAAGAAAGTATGAAACCCTAAGCTTGCTCCTCAAGTATAATGGTCAATAAGTAGATGCACAATATATCTTACTTTTTATTCTCTTCTCTCAATAATGGTGAAATGAACTTGTATATATAGGTGAATTTGACCTTAAATACTTTAAAAAATCTTGGTTGATAGGGTTGACCTAGTCAAACAAGCATAATTTTGGACAATAACTCATTAGGTCAGCCAAGAGCCAAACTAGTTCCTAAGTGAAAATCACCCAAAACTATACAGGGTCAACCCAGTCAACCTTGTATAGATAACTGACAAAAGGGAGTTGAGGTTATAAAAATGAGGATAAAATATCATAAATGACTGGAGAGGGTTTAATAAATAATAACAAGCTTAGGGATAATGTTTTTAGGAGACAAGTGTGTAGATAACAAGTGGCAAAAGGGATAACAATTCCGCAAAACACCAATGGTCTACCCACCCCTTTCTCAGTGCATCTCCTAAGGAGTGCACTCAGAGATATTGAGACTTGATGGGTTCCTACAAGATATACAGTGTTAGTAATTGATAAAATTTTGAAAATATTATGTGCATATAGCCTCCACCTTTAAATCTGAAACATCTCCACAACCTGTAGGGAAAGATCTAGTCAATCTGCTAGTTCATTTCTTAACTAGAAGATAAGTGCCACTCATTTACCCATATTTTGAAGAAAGGGGTCACATTTCAATGGGATGAAGATTGTTAGTTATCATTTGTTAATCTCAAGACATATTTTTCCAACCCACTAATTTTAAGACTTCTAACATCTGGACAACCACTGCTTCTTTACATATCAACAACTGATCATGCATTGAAGGAATTTTTGGGCCAACATGATGATCAAGGTAAATAACATGTAGTCTATTATTTAAGACACATACTAGTTTCTTATGAAAAAAATATTCTGCTTATTGATAAGGCATGTTTAGCTATGGTGTTTGATTCCTAAAAGTTGTGACATTATATGTTGAACAATAAAACTATTGTCATCACCATGGTTGATCCTTTCAAGTTTTTAATATACAAATCAGCTCTCATAAGACATATGGCTAAATGGGTCATGATCCTAAGTGAATTTAATGTTGAGAATTAGAATCAGAAATCTATCAAGTGGTAGGTTATTTTTGATCAACTTATATAAGCCCCTATTATGGACACTCAACCACTTAAATTCAACTTTCTAGATGATTCTATCATGATAGTAGAAGAAGTGGAAAATGAACCTGAGTAATGGAAGATTTATTTTGATAGTCCTTCACTTCTCATCGATCTAGAGTTGGTATATTTTTTATCACACTATATTAGGATTTGATTCCCAAAACATTTCACATTAATTTTCATTGTACCAATAATATGGCCAAGTATGAGGCACTTATTTTAGGACTACATCTTACCATTCAGTGGGACATTCAAAACTTAATGGTTTATGTTGATTCCCAATTGATCATCAATCAAACTATTGATCAATATCAAACTAGAGATGACAAATTTGTTCCTTACAAGTAAATCATGGATAATCTCAAGGTTATTTCAAATCTATACATTTTGAACAAGTACTAAGGGCTAGCAACAGATATGTTGATGCAATGGCAACGATTAGGTCAATGATATAGATTGATGGTGGAGCTAAGGAGTATCAATTTCTTATTGAGAATATTCTATAGCTTGCACATATTATACTAGATTTAGAAGGGGTATGTCCAATTATTGGTCCCATTCCCCCACCTAAACTACATTGGTATCAAGCCTATTATAATTATTTCCATGATCACATTTTTTCACCTAACTTATCCAATAACCAATAGAAACTATTTCATCACTACCTAGCTCATTATACCCTCCTTAGAAACATGCTTTATCATAAAGGCTATAATGGAATGTTACTTCATTATTTATCTTTAGGAGAATCCAAGCTAGTGCTGAAGGAGGTTCATGAAGGAATGTGTGGGGCCCATACCAATGATATAGTCTTAGTTAAAACTTTCCTAAGAATAGGCTATTATTGGCCAAAGATGGAGATAAATGATTTCAACTATGTTAGGAATTATGTTCCTTATCAAAAACATATAAATTTGATACATGCACCTTTCTTACCACTACAATTGATCATAATATCATGGTCATTATCAATTTGGGTCCTCGATCTCATTGGGAAAATAAAACCAACATCTTTAGATGGACATAAACACATTTTAACTACTATCAAGTACTTTATTAAGTGGATTGAGTACATTCCTCTCACTTATGTCATCGAGAAGTAGATAACCAAATTTATTCATTACCATATCATCTGTTGATATGGCATCCCATCATGCATTATATCTGATAATGTTGGATCTTTTTTAAATAGAGATGTAAAAGACCTTTGTGAAAAATGCACAATTAAGAACAATAAATCCATGCCATTTAACCCACAAGGTAATGGACAAGTTGAGGCATCTAACAAGATCATTTTAGCCTTTTTAAATAAGATTATCAATGATGGTGGCTGTAATTAGCACTTGTAAATATTTCCATTCCTTTGGGCCTATAGAACTAGTCATTAAAACCCAAAAAGATCCATTCCATAATCCCTTATTTATGGCACATAAGCTATTATCCTAATTAAGATCAATCTACCTTCATTGCGAGTGTCTTTGGAACATATTGAAGATGATAAAGAGTATAGAGTCTCAAAGTTGTAAAAACTAAAACTTCTTGATGGTAAGTGTTTGGCTACCCTAGAAAACTTAAAATCCTATCAAAACATACTATGAAGAAGCTAAAACAAGTGCATTCTCCATCATAAGTTTGATATTGGTGATTTGGTCTTGAAAAAGAACCAAAATAACACAAATGTTTAACATAAGAAAAAAGGTAAGTTCCAACCTAATTGGTTAGGACCACATGTTATCACGATGAATTATGGATCAAGGGTATACCAACTATCTAAAGAAAATGGTGAATAACTTTTAGAACCCATGAACATTGTGCAACTAAAGAGGTTCTACACTTGAATAGCTTCAAACCATTTTCTACAAGACCCCTTACTTGGGGGTAACTTATGCTGAAGTATTCTACCATTTTATCCTAGACCATCCTCTCATGGAACATATTATTTTGACTTACCTTGGACCATTCTTTATAGAACCTTATTACTTTCAAAACCATAGATAGTGAAGGATTTTGGATTGTTAGCACACTGAACACATTTTATCCCACCCTAGACCATCTCTTTTGGAACATATTCATTTTGGACCATTCTCTTTGAGAACCACATCCTTTTCATATCCCAAGGGTGTTGTAACCTAAGCACTTTTATCCCTTGACCAATTATGATCTTGATTACCAATCATCAACATTATGATCACATTCAATTCTATTTTTACTAAGCAAAATAACATGAATAATATTTTATAGATTCTTTTATATACAAGTGAAAATGGATAGCATAGCATATGGTTTTTGGCAAATTGCATGGTTCTTTAGATTCTATCTACTACTGCACAATGTTATATTATTTTGCTATTGTTTTTTAGGCATTGTTGCCTTATCAAGATATTCACTCTCATTGATTTGTGATCATGTATCATTGCATCAAACTTAGCTATTATTAGAATTCTTAATTATTTCCCTAGGTCATTATTTATATTCATGATTACCATTATATATGTCTTCACTATTATTGGAACTTCTACTCTTGGATGAGCACCTCTCTGATTAAATGGTTCCCCTTTTGTACATATTTTATCCCAAAAATGAAAAAAATTAGAAAATGATCCACAAAAGAACAAAAACATTGTCTTACACTTTTATAAATTTTGATCCTCACATTCTTACCATTTTAAATTAATTTTCCCATGCACTTTCCATTTTACAAGACCATTTTGTGAGCCCATATCTTCCCTTTTCTTCTATAATGTTTATCATGTTTTCTAGTCATCACCTTTTCTTCTAACCCACTTCTTGGGAGAACTAAATTTGGCCTAAAGTTCATGTTGGAACATGTGTCTATAGAACTATGTAGGCAATGTCCACTTGTCTTGTACATTTAGATTTATCTCAGCCAACCCTTTCCTTCTTTTATCTTATCCCATTTCTTTTGCGTTGTTTCCCTATTATTTGAAAACAACTTTGTGTCCTTGTTCTTACTATGTTGTTATATAAAGCAATGCCTCTACTACACATGCATGATTAACTATTTTTAAACCACACTAACTTGGTTTTTGTTTGTGTGTGTTTATTTGAGTTTTACTATTTTTTCTTGGTGTTTCATTGTGTTTTATTGGTGTTTTGTTGTACTTTATTATCTCTTCATTTATTTCTTCTTTCCTTTGGTTTTTTCTTCTTGGTATTGTGTTTTCCTATTTGATCTTGTTCTCTTCTTTTATTTTTCAAGAACATCTTGATGGTCCACATAGATCTTGATTATTTATATCTTGATATCATGTTATTAGGTTGTTCTTGTTTTGTTTTAAACATTCTTTTTCATACTTAAGTCTTGATTTTTCATATCTTGATTTTAAATTTGGTTTATTTATATTTTATTTTTAATTTGCCTTTTATTTTTGGTTTAAATGTAAATAGTTATAACTTTGCTTTTGGTCATTTTTTACCATTATCCTTAGTTATAGGTATTCACATTTTAACCAACTCTATGCAATTAAAATGACAATGTCCTCATAAGTTCATCATACTTATGATGCATAATTTATTTATATATAGAAATCACTTTGTGATTTGGATTCAAGTCTCAATATCAATACAGCTCTAATGAACCACTCTCATGATCACCATGCATAAACTAGGCTCAATAGGTTTAACACTCTGACTCTATGCTTAAACATGCATCTCTTAACATACATTATGTGTCTAATCAAACTTTGCTTAGTTTTATTCATCCCTCATTCCATTCTCTCTGATATTATGGGTGAACTACACTAGCTTGAGGTCCATTTAGACTATGTAGGCAATGCTTGGATACTAGACATATATTGGGTCAACTCAGCTACCTTCATTTTTATTTTCATCTCTTTCATCACCTTTGTGCATTTTAGCATGTTTGGTTTCCTATGGATCTTATGTCCATTACATCATCATATATATGTTTGCACACACTCATCTTTAATTTATGTAATTAGATTATCTCCTTGAGCTATTGATTGCCAATTTGTCCATGATGGGGTACCACATTTGAACCTACCATTGAATCAAATCAGCCCTACAGGGGCAAACCATTCTTTATCAATGATCAAATTCGACCCTCTTGGGTCAAAATTATTTACCATGATCATATTCAATCTAATGGAGCATATAATTATTTCTTATATATTTGGAGATCACGTTCTCCTATTCTTATAATTCTAATCTCTCCACACTTTTTCCCATGATGGCAATATTTTAGTGTGCAACTTGTCTCAGGATTGATCAATTCCAAAGCATGCAACTTACACCCTAAATTTGGGTGTGTTCAAAGTGTGTCACTTATATTTTTGGATTGCATCTTTCCCATTCCTCCCATATTTAGGGCCCATTATTTTTTACATTATATTTTGATCATTGATGAAATCAATATGTGAAAGCATTAGCTCATTTGGATTTAATTTATTCCATGGGTTAATCTCACTTTCTCTCTCATTTTGAGAGTCCATTCTTCTCTTTTATTCCTAGTATGTCCTCTCAAGGGGGCATCATGGATCATTTCCAATTTCTTCTTGACAACTCTTTTATTTGAAAAGACATTGTTTTGCTTGAATGTCTCACTACACCTTATCAAACAAGGGTAAAATGTATACATCCAATTCCTAACACCATTGCATTTTGAAATTATCAATCTTATTTGAATTGTACTCAAATGCATAATTTAAGCCAAAATCACTTAAATGCACTAAATGGTTATATCTTTTAGTATACAAGTGTTGATTTAGGCTAATGTATCCCTAGATGGGGCAATGCATTTGATGTGATTCCTAAATTTTCTCAAGTCATTTTGAGTCAAAATGATGATTTTGCATTTTAGTGCCCTGGATCACTATTTTATTTTAATTCATTATTACATGTAATGTACCTTTGTTATTTTTTTTCAACAACATCCTAAATGGGATAATGGTCCATATGCATCTAACCCCACCTCTTTATTCTTATCGAGTCAAATTATAACCCAGTAATATGACTTTCTGACTAGTTTGATTAATTATGCACTGATTTCAAAAGAATTGTACTTTTAAAATTGATTAATGTTACTGTTGATGTTTAAAATTGTGCTTGATTCTAATCAATCAACAATGGGAAGTTTCAAGCTATGGGACATTGCAGCTTGAAACAACCTCCAAATTTTAGAGAAGCTGGTCTCTTCCTTTGTATCAAGTGTTGGGGGAAAAGCGATAGGAGATTAAACAAAAATGCAAATGTAGGAACTAAAACCTAACTATGGTGATGCACCTAAGTGTAATCCTAATCCTAACCTGAGCACAGTGAGATTGTTATAGGATTCAATTACATTTAAGAGTAGACAAGTGCATGATCAATGTAAAAGATTAGAATAACAAAAATAGAGGCTCATAACAGGGAATTCTTTTGCTGAGATACAGAGAATGTCAACAAAGGCATAGTGTTCAATCTTCTTAATAGAATCTTCCAATCACATAAGAGGCACAAAAATCACGTACAGTTATGTAGAACTTCTAACTCAAGAAAATGAGACAAAATCAAATGACATTCTTAATCACAACTACAGAGAATCTACAGTATAAACTACCTTTGCAAATGACACAGACAACACCAACTAAGGCATGGAGTTCAATCTTCTTAATTCATTCAGCCACATAAAAGGCACAGAAACATGCACAGTTACATAAACTTTACAACTCAAGAAAATTGAAACAAGAACAAATGATATTACTAGTCATAATTCTAGAAAGTCTAAAATGATAGAATTCCCCCCCCCCCTTTTTGATTTTACAATTCTTCCTCTTTATAGCCTCAGATGTCTCCTTCCATCACTCCCCTTTGCATGCAATTCCACTATGTCTTTCACTCATAGGGGAAAAAATAGATGGTGCTTTCAATGCTTTGGATGTATCTTGGTCTTATCAGGAAGGGCCATGCTGGACTGGGACAGGTGTTCTGATCGTGGCATGGCAATTAATATCTAGAACCTCCCTTTGCACCTAAATTTCTTGTTCCATCACCTGCTTAGCCGCTCAATTGTCTATTCTACCTCTGCTTATAGGGGATAAATAGATGGCCCTTTAATGCTTGCAAGCCCCAAAAATCTACCTGGTGCACTATTCTATCTACCAAGAATACTCTCACTGAGTTTTCCACCATCTTTGCTATAACAGTTAGATGAAAACTCTGTTCTATTGAAATAGAAGAGGACACTTAATCAATTCATGAAAATTATCTTTATGGTCTAGAAGACACTAGAGAATGACACTTGGTGCCTTCCACTTTTTCTATATTCTGCTCAAGAATGCTCCACCTTTGACACCTGTCATAATCCGCTTCCTTGATACTTTACAGTTTTTTAACAAAATAAAACTCACCACATTCCTTACCCTAGCAACTTTTAAGAAGGGGATGGATGCACATGGTAGTCTTCACTTGTTTCCTTGGCACTTCCACTTTCCTTTGAAGTAACAGGTGGGACCCACCACAATCTTATTCGGCAATGAAGCTTAAAGAGGGTCTCTTAGAAGTTGACGCATGGTGACCTCTGCTACTCTTGGGAAGATGTGTGGCATCTTTCACTTCTCTTACTAGGGGTATGTGGCATCTTTCACTGCATTCAGGAATGGAGTAGAAGGGGATCAGAGAGTGACACTTGGTAGCATTCGCTGCATTATGGCACTTGAGAAAAATAAAATGATGCCTTTCTATGTTGAACCAAAGTCTCTCAGATGCCAACACATGGTGACTTCCGCTACTTCTTTAAAAAGGTAGTTCAGGGCCTTCTACGACTGCCACCTAGCACTTTTTGCTTCTTTAATACATAGCTCATTGAAAGTCTTTGCCAATAATTAGAATGGAATGTGGGGGCTGAAATGAGACATGGGTGCTGACATGTGGTGTGTTTCTCTTAGGTGCTATTAAATACGTGGCACATTCTATGGCCTTCTTGAAAGTTACAAAAAGGGGCTTGGAGGATGCCAGCTGGCCGGCTCCATGTTTTAGAGAGTGACACTTGGTGGCTTCTTCCTGAATTCAATACTTAGGCAAAAATGAAATGAAAGAAACAAAAAGGGGGAAAGGACCTGTGCTTAGCAGGTGACACTTGGTATCTTCTATTGCACTTCGACACTTAGCCAAAAATGAACCTGCCCTCTGTTCCAAAACTCTACTGCTATGCCCAAGGTATGCTGGAACCAAAATTGTAGTGCTTGACTGAAAAATTTAAATACAACATAGAGTTAAAAAAATACTCTACAGTTACGGTGACCCCCAAGACTTTTGAGCCTGCTCAAAAAGAACCTGACTCCCACTCTGTCAAAATTTCAAAATTTTATAGCTTCAAACGTGTTGTCTGGTAGATGGACCACTCATGGTCAGATAACCCTTGCTTGTTCTAAAATTCAATGAAATCTAGATCAAGGTTAATGATATCCTTGTGTGAAAAGGCTTTCAGGATCTAGACCATAGCTTTTAGTTTGAATTCTAGTCAGGAAACAGGAACCAAAATAACGTCAACTTCTGAGACTGACGAATCATCTTGTAAGCTCTAGAAAATTGTTTGATCCCTCTATTTGGCCAGTAGCAATGGTTCAATTTGATCAACCATCAGCACCATCTTTACATATAGTAATGGGGAAGGAAGGCCTAGTTACACCAGATCTTCAATATGGTGTCTCATCTTGTGGATGCCTTCTTTCACGACTTCAAGATGGTCTTTGCAACTATTGGCTGTAGCATTGCAACTGAGCACCTCATTGACCTGTTTCATAGCAATGATTTTGTCAGGGATCCCCATGGCTACCAATGTTGCATCCATTGCATCGTAGAGCCTTTATAACAATGAATGGGAGTCTGTGACTCTTTTGGAGACTGTGGCCAAAGTGTTCTATACTAAATTTTCCACCCTCTCACACAATTGCTATGCGTTGAGTAGGAAGGTGAGAAATGGCCTGAGCTAGATAATCTCTAAAGAGATTCTCTCCCATGCTGACTCATAGAGCTCCTTCACTAGTTGCATTACTCTGACACCTCTTGGCTTATTAGCCAACTCAATTGTCAGTTGCACCATCCTTTGTTGCTTTGCTTAGAACTGGGCTTGAAAAGCCACAGCCTTGTTTTACTCCTCCAGTAGCATTTGTTGTGATTAGGTAACTTGAAGCTGAAGTCCTTCAACTCTTCCCTATAACACTACATTCTCCCACCTAAGGGTTGTTACTGCATCTTTTACAAGTGTGAGCTCTACTTTCAATAAATTGTTCTGGGCCTGGACTACCCATTGAGTCTGAAGGGAAATATATCTTGCAACTGTTTATGCAAACTAGCTATTTCAGTGTCTCTCTTATTTATTTATTTGGCCAAACTATTATAGTTTGCCTTTTCTTTGGCCAAATCAGCCTCCATCTTCTGTAGTCTTTTTGATTTCTTCAAATAATTTTCTATGACCGTAGAAGTGGATTTGGTCAACAGCTCAACTCTATCCTGGGGCCTAAACAGGGACATGTTAATGGCCACTACATTTATCATATAGTCCTTCAGCTGCATTTGCTCGCTCAACTTGGCAATGTTGGGTGATAAATGGGTCACCATCAGCTGCTATTAGATGGGGTCAAATTGTGACCTCAAATGTGGGACAACTAGTGCTTTATTCTCTTTAATTCTCTTTTTCTCCAACCGGGCTTCTCTTGCCTTCCTAGTAGTATCAGCTTGTGTCTGGAAGGTGGAAGGGGATGTAATATGTCCTCCTACAAAAGGATACCCTTATGGCAGGCCATATTGGATAGCCATTGGTTGGCTAGGGGTGAGTTGCAGGGGCATATTTTTGGGAATAAAGGGGGAGAAATGGGGTAACATTAGGGCCTGAGATGCCAATGATGGGGTGAATTATGAAATAGGAATGGCAGCAGTGGTAGGAGGTGTCATTTGGCTAGGTGGAGGCACCACACTGACAGGGAAAAGAGTAGATTGAGAGGGAGGAGGGGGAGTAATACTTACCTGAGGGGAAGTTACAGTGATCTGCACTGGGCACTATGAAGGCTCTTCTTCCTCCTCTAAATCTAAATGGAAGTGCACCCTCTTTCTCTTCCTGGGTGTTTTTACCTCTGGCTGCATTTGTTTCCCTTCCACCTCTATAGTTGATGGTGGTGCTTGTGGAGAACTTGGGACTTCAATCACTCCCAATGATGGGGAGGCTTTTGGTGGTGAAGACACCACACTTCTTTGTTGTTCTACAGTAGCTGCAGCTTACTCTGAGGTTTGCAGTTGCTAGCTTGGTCCCGCTATAGCTTCTTGCTCTATCCCAAGTGTCAGCAATTAGCTTGTTTCTAGGCTAGATGCAGGGGAAGTATGCCACTCATCCCAGAGTTCTTCCCATATATCATCTAAATGTATGCCTCTGAAAGCATGGGTGGTTTGGGAAATTTCTTGCCTATATTTCCAATAGGCCTCAATCTTCTTTGTATCCCAACCTTAGTTCCTCAACATCCTTCTCAAACCAAAAGTCATCCTAACTTTGGGATCATAATCCCTTTGTTTATCATAGAAGGTTTCCCATGGCCTATTCTATGACAGGGGCAAATTTGTCAATTCAACATAGAGACTAGGAGCATCTTCTGCAAGGTTTTTCCTGGTCTCCCAAAAAGGGTGGCCTTCATGTGTGATCCTGGCCCCAATCTTATTGGTCCTCACCACAAAATATATGTAATCAGTTGGGTCATAAACCCATTTGTCCTCGAGTAATAGGAACCCCAAAAAGGCTAGCTTCCTCAGTAGCATAGTCTCAGCCTCTCTAGCTTCTAGGCTTATGTTGCCTGCCATCCACAAGAGATTGTACATTTTCCTCTTCTTCTTCTTGGATCTATACTCATTATCAACTACTGATACCTACTTGGTGACTTCTAGGAATTCTAACCTAAGAGTTAAGGTCTTTGGTAGCAACGCTGGTTCTCCACAAAATCCATGGACCCTTATGATCGTGTGACGAGACCCAAAATAGAAGTCACACAAGATTAGGCAACTGACCAAGAGGTTCGTAACACTTGGGAATAACCTATTTATGATAGGCTTAGGGCTAAGGCAATGAAGAATAGGGGTAATGAATAGTTCCCAAAAATCATATGGGTCACTAGTTCTTGATAAAACATGTGTCCATGCAGACACATGAATGGTCCTTTAGGGGTCGAAAGTAGGGTCATATAGGTTCAGATTCATATATTAGGTGAAAAGGTCAGGGTTCTAATATAGTATGAGATGGAACGAAAGGGAGGAATACCTAAATACCCCTTTTGATCTAAATTGGGTCAGCTGCTCCACGATTGAAAAGGCAATATGCTTCAAGAAGTCAAGTCGATATTTCTATGTCTTGTCAACCATCTTCAACCTAAAAAGGATGGCCATTTGCTCTACATATATCACCATGTCATCCTTGATGCCAAAGATGAGAGCCATCATTGACAGTGTGTCTTGGCTAGCGACCACGAACTGAGCTCTTGATGTAGGGAGTGTGGGTACCATTGTATCACCATTAGCCATTTATAACTCAGACCTCAAAAACCTTGTCTAAGTGTTGACATTCACCCACATCATTTGCATCCTATCAATGGTGGGGAATGTAGTGGTATTGTCATACTATAGGGCTAGCATGTCCTTGATAGCTTATGGGGTGACCTATAGCATGAAGGGGCCTTGTTGGATGGTGCAAGATTGTGCATGGAGCAAGTCCGTGCATAATTCAATCACATCAAGGCATGGATGCATGGTTGGGACAATGAATTGAGCCAATTGTGAGGTCCATATCCTCATTTTGAACATCTCATATTGCCTTGCTTTGGCTCTTTGAAGACACCTCTAGTGTGCCCCTTCTCTTAGGTTCTTGCTACTAGCTCTTTGCAAGATTGAGTCCATGATTCCATCTACATAGTCCTTTACCTTTGATGGGTCACTGGTTTGACCGACTCCCAAAATTTTGGTTCTCAGATAGCTTCTCAATGGTTACACAGGAGTTATAGCATATGATTTACTAGCCAGTAACCTATCAAGATATCCAGGTGTCCCTATTCCTTGTTATGAAGATGATGTTCCCACCATCTGTATATCTCTTGTATAATACCTGGTATGAGCTTTGTGCAAGATAAAAACACGCTCGCTAAAGAAAACTTTTACTAAGTGATAATAATTGCAATGAGCAGGATATTTTTGCAGGTGTAGGAATGCTTGAGATTTTTTAAACTTTAAAACTCGCTAAGGGATATTTATGGGCCTATCAAGTCCCAAATAACATTAAATTTGGGTGACCGTTAGCAAATCCTACTCAATCTTCAAGAAATAACGAGGTGGACATGCTATGCAAGTTATGGCATAAGGTACCTTAGAGATTTTGAAAGATTTGGGAAGCATTTAATGTGGCAAAATTCAAAGAATTAAAAATTCTAAGACGCTAACTCTGTATTTAAAACACTTATTTTAAAATAAAAGTGGGAAAATAATGAAAAACAAAACAATGCAGGAATGGGAAACTACCAAACTACATTAATTAATCATCCTTATTTCCCTCTAGGATCAAAAATGAACTTTACAATGTCTTCTTTATGACAAGCCAACTTATGTTACCATACTAGTGATTGCAACGGGTATATCTTTAATGAAATGTCCTCTGTGCTAGCCACACAAATTTGCCTGCACTCAAACGAGTCTGAGTAAAACATGTGTTCGACACCCACAAACTCTTCTTATCCTTGAAAGATCATCAAATACTAGTTCTTCATGCTATCATGTGTCATCAATAAATCGATGGCTATTGGTTCTTCACTCTATACCTTTTGATATCCATTATCTTTTAGTTTATCTCCTTCAAATTCCAACTCTATTGCATCATCATGCTCCTTGATGATTTCATCCTCTTGAAAGGATAAATTTGAAAGCTGGCATCCCTTCTACATACTCAGTTGAATCTCAAAGTTATCTTCTCCATATCTATCTAGTTCATAGCCTTCTTGAAGGATAGTGTCACTTGTCTCAATGGATTGATCAAGGGAGTGTCGATGTTCTTCCATATCTTCTTGTAAAGTAAGAAAAAATTTAGAAATGATCTCTTCTTCATCAGAGGTTAAGAAAAAAGCTTGTGACTTGTCCTCTTGTTCATCAAAGGGGGTACCTATGGTGATTTCCTCCTTATCTGTACTTATGGAATCCTCTTGACTAGCCATGAATTGTGTGCACTCTTCTGCATACTCATTTGCTTCTTCCAAAATATATTCTTCTTTGAAACAGGATAAAGAAGAAGGCTGTGATGAAAAACAAGAAGCTTCTTAAGGAAGGGTGGAAGGGACTTGAGGGGAAAGTGAGGGTTTGGGGTCTCCTTCCCTTGTTTCTATCATAGACTCTACATTATTTAGGAAATGACCCTGACAGGTGTGACCTGGCTCATGTGTAGGTTGATAGACTTGGTAAGGTTGTCTCTCATGAATGCTCAGCTTCTCTTCTAGAAATGAAATCAATCCACACACATCTAACATCTTATATGTAATCCTTTGCCAATTTGCCCTTTCAATGTGATCCCACTCACTTTTAATCATATCTATTGCATCCCTTACTTGATGGATGACATGATAAGGAATTTCTTGGCCATATGCCCTTCTACTATCAAGCTCTAACACATATTTTTTTAAATCCTGGTAATGCTTTTTTGAAGGTGAAAATAAGGTTAGGTTGAACATGGGATGTGACATATTGGGAAGACTGGGCATAAGACTGGTATAGCTCATGACCATCTGCATCCTTGTTACTTGACATGATTCTAGGAGAAGCTTGTTCTTGATTTAAAATATATGAAGGCGAATAAGACCCATAGTTATGAGTAATAGAATTATACATACCAAAAGGTGATTTATTGATGATACCAGGACTGCTTGATTGACTGATTTGACTCAGAGTCACTGTTGGTGTTGATGAAACAAAAACCTTCAAAGGCTAATTGGCTAAAGAACACACTAAAAATTATTCAACTCCTTGAAAGATCTATCAATTGAGCGTGCCAAAAACTATTGATGTTTAAAATTGCACTTGATTCTAATCAATCAACAATGGGAAGTTTCAAGCTGTGAGACATTGCGGCTTAAAAAAACCTCCAGATTTTAGATAAGCTAGTCTCTTCTTTTGTATCAAGTGTTGGGGGAAAAGGGATAGGAGATTAAACAAAAATACAAATGCAAGAATTGAAACCTAACTATGGCAATGCACCTGAGTGTAATCTTAATCCTAACCTGAGCACATTAAGACTATTATAGGATTTAATTACATTTAAGAGCAGACAAGTGCATGATCAATGTAAAAGATTAGAATAACAAAAATAGAGGCTCACAACAGGGAATTCTTTTGCTGAGATACAGATAATGTCAACAAAGGCATAATGTTCAATCTTCTTAACAAAATCTTCCAATTACATAAGAGGTGCAAAAATCATGTACAGTTATGTAGAACTTCTAACTCAAGAAAATGAGACAAAAGCAAATGATATTCTTAATCACAACTACAGAGAATCTACAGTATAAACTACCTTTGCAAATGACACAGACAACACCAACCAAGGCATGGAGTTCAATCTTCTTAATTCATTCAGCCACATAAAAGGCACAAAAACACACATAGTTACATCAACTTTACAACTCAAGAAAATTGAAACAAGAGCAAATGACATTACTGGTCATAATTCTAGAAAGTCTAAAACTATAGAATTCCCCCCCTTTTTTGATTTTATAATTCTTCCTCTTTTATAGCCTCAAATTTCTCCTTCCATCACTCCCCTTCCCGCACAATTCTACTCTATCCTTCACTCGTAGGGGACAAAACAAATGGTGCTTTCAATGCTTTAGATGTATCTTGGTCTTATCATGAAGGGCCATGCTAGAGTGGGATGACTGTTCTGACCGTGACATGGTGATTGATATCTAGAACCTCCCTTTGTGCCTAAATTTCTCATTCCATCACCTACTTAGCCACTCAACTGTCTATTCTACCTCTACTTATAGGGGACAAATAGATGGCCCTTTAATGCTTACAATCCCCAAAAATCTACCCAATGCACTATTTTATCTTCTAGGAATAACTCTCATTGAATTTTCCCCCATCTTTGCTGTAACAGATAGATGGACACTATGTTCTATTGAAACGGAAGAGGACACTTAGTCAATCCATGAAAATTCTCTTTATGGTCTAGAAGGCACTGGAGAATGACACTTGGTGCCTTCCGCTTTTTCTATATTCTACTCAGGAATGCTCTACCTTCGACACCTATCATAATCTACTTCCGTGATACTTTGCAGTTTTTTTAACAAAATAAAACTCACCGTGTTACTTGCCCTAGCAACTTTTAAGAAGGGGATGGATGTATGTGGTAGTCTTTGCTTGTTTGCTTGGTGCTTGCACTTTCCTTTGAAGTAATAGTTAGGACCCACCACAATCTTATTCGGTAATGAAGCTCGAAGAGGGTCTCTTGAAAGTTGACGCATGGCGACCTCTACTGCTTCTAAGAAGATACATGGCATCTTTCACTTCTATTATTAGGGGTATGTAGCATCTTTTGCTGTATTCAAGAATGGAGTAGAAGGGGCTCAGAGAGTGACACTTGGTAGCATCCGTTGCTTTATGGCACTTGAGTAAAATAAAATGATGCCTTTTTGTGTTGAACCAAAGTCTCTCAGATGCCAACACGTGGTGACTTCTGCTGCTTCTTTAAAAAGGTAGTTCAGGGCCTTCCGCGCCTGCCACCTGGCGCTTTCCACTTCTTTGATACATAGCTCATTGAAAGTCTTTGCCAAAAAATAGAATGAAATGTGGAGGCTGACATGAGACGCCGGTGCTGACACGTGGTGCATTCTGCTTAGCTGCTACTGGATACATGGCACATTCCACGACCTTCTTGAAAGTTACAAAAAGGGGCTTGGAGGATGCCAGCTGGCCAACTCCATGTTTTAGAGAGCGACACTTGGT
Source organism: Torreya grandis (assembly GCA_037957365.1). Classification (NCBI taxonomy): domain Eukaryota; kingdom Viridiplantae; phylum Streptophyta; class Pinopsida; order Cupressales; family Taxaceae; genus Torreya; species Torreya grandis. The sequence goes on from JARHVA010000430.1 coordinate 5,487,754, forward strand.
GGCTTCTTCTTGAATTCAATACTTAGGCAAAAATGAAATGCAAGAAACAAAAAGGGGGAAAGGACCCATGCTCAGAAGGTGACACTTGGTAGCTTTCACTGCATTTCGACACTTAGGCAAAAATGAACCCACCATCTGCTCCAAAACTCTGCCACTACACCCAAGGTATGTTGGAACCAAAATTGTAGTGCTCGACTAAAAAATTTAAATACAATGTAGAGTAAAAAAAAATACTCTACAGTTACTTAGATAAATTAAACTAAATTATGATCTTAAGTAAAAATTCCATGGATAAAATTGAATATTTATTTATTGGAAATTGATTTTGAATATCTGCATCACCTAATGAAATGATCAATGGGGTGGCATCCTTAAGCCATAAATGTAACAAATATCAAGTTTATGGGCACCCATGCCTAACTAAAGCCTCTTCCTCCCAAATATTTATGAGGATATTTATGGATTTATTATGAAATATTTTATTAAATCATGGCCACACATCTCAATCTTGAGATGGATAGTCATTGTTGATCCTGAACCATTTGAAAAATCTATAAATAGAGGGGCATAAAACATCATTTTTAATCTTAAATTGTGTAAACTTATAATTCAGGATTATCTCCACAATCTTTATTTATGTTGATTATTATGTTTTATTTGCAATAGGATAGCTTCATTTGATAGGCATAGATTTGATTTCTTATCTTGAGCCTAGATTATGCATGGGGATATTGAGATGATGGAGGATCTTGGGATCCATTGTTGACAAAGAAAAGAACACCAAATCAAGGGGAAAAACATGCTTGGAGCCATTTTTGGATGGTGGAATCACTTGGAAAGGTAATATGCATATGTGCTTTATTTTACATGCTTCTTATTATCATTTGAAAACATTCTTGAATAGGTTGGCATAGATTGTTCATTATTATGCATTATTTTGTGTTTTTCATGAATAATATTTAAACTAATCCTCTTTGTAATCCAATACTACACCCATAAGGAGAGCCTTCAACAATATGATTTAAAAAAAAAAAATCCCATGCGTTATTCCATTTAATGGCTCAAATAATTGATGTTACACACATAACAATGCATTGGTGGATAATTTTAAGTATCCCTAAATCCCCATTGATGTAGTCATGGTTAGGGGTATCAATTAATAGATGCCTTAGACCACATAAACTTCAAAATTAAACTTCAAATTTAATTTAAAATAGCTTCACCAGATTTAGTATGGAAAAACCTCTCATTTTAAAATTAAACATTATACTAATGATTTAGTAAGGTCTGGAGATGGACCACCTCTAAATACTATAATATATTTATTATATATACACCATTGGTTTAATTTTAATGCACCTATTTAATATATACAAGTTAGCACTCTGATTATTACACCAAAGTGGTGTGGGTTGGGTATGTGGAAATAAAAAATTGAAAATTAAGCATCAAATCCAAACTGACTCATGAATAGCATCTATAGCTCCACTATACTCAGCTTATATAGTAGATAAAGTAATATTAGTCTACCTCTTATAATACCAAGTCATGGGCCTTTCCCCAAGATGATACATAAATCCTATGTTTAACTTATGATCATCTAGATCTCCTGCCTAATAGTTGTCTATGGAACTGATAATTGTTGTGTTCCAACCATAAGTGTAACCAAAAAATTAGGATTTTCCTCATGAATTATACTAAATATCATATTTAATAATATCATAAATATACCTTATAATGGGTTTTGTAGCTTTCCAATGGATTTCATACAAGTCTTGATACTAACATGATACCAAGTTCACAATAAATGAAATATCAGGACAAGTATGAGTCCAGTAAAGAATAATTTCCACCAATTTCTTATAGAGTGTACCATCAACAGAAGGAGAAGAACACTTGGTGGAAATATTTAATCCAAATTTATAAGGAGTTAGTAAGGAATTGCATTCTTTCATGTTGAAGTGGTCAAGAGTATCTCCTGAGAATACTTGGATTACTTAACAAAAATTCCTTTCTTAGACTTCAAACTATAAAGACCAAGGAATATATGTAAAAATTTGAAGTCAGTCATATTAAAAGACTTCATCATTTGATATTTCAAATCATGAATCTACTTGGTGAAACTCCCTATGATGATTAAGTCATCCACATAGAGGACTAAAATTAGGATTTTCATGTTTACTTTCTTAGTGTATACTGTGGGTTTTGAGGGACTCTATGTAAATATAGAGTTTATTAATAATGTGTTGAATTTACATACTAAAATTAATAATCTAGTTGAAAAGTATAAGGACATTTTTAATCTACACACAAAACTTGAGTTCTCAATCCTAATAGACCTATGAGGTTGCAAAGGGACTTGGAAAACTATTAGATATGTGACAATAAAGTTAAATGTCGGATTCTTTTATAGTGTAGTTTATAGCCCACTCCTCAATAAGAAGTATTGGGGGGATTCCCCCACTAGTATCATAGGCCTTGGTGTGGATTTGAGGGCAGTGTCGATGAAGTAAAAAATTGAGTCAAATCCCTGTTTCTAGGTAGATGAATTTCACTAAACTCTATTTTTAGTAAGGAAAGTCCTAATGGCATTTTTTCACTCTATTTTTTATGAGGAGGAATACAAATGGTGATTTTTGAATTAGGTGAATTTAATTTTATGTATTTTTTCATGTAATCTATGATAAGTTTATTTGTAATCGATTCATATTGAGTTAATAATGCTTGATATTGTGTATTGTGGATGTTTCCTTAGTTTTGATAAGTTTTTACCATGAAATTTTGGTGTTTTATCTCATGCATGTTTAGTTGAATTATCTATGTTATTACAAAATTGTATTTTATTTATTGGTTATTTATTGATACAAATTATCTAGTTTCTTAACAAGTGGTATCAAAGTAAGGTTGCTCTTAATTTTCAAAAATTATGTTCTTGATTTGGTGTTGTTTTCTATAGCATCAAATGGAAAAAGTTACAAATGCAAAGTATAATGAAAAGAACAACTTTGAGTTGTGGAAAATCAAAGCACATGATGTTCTAGTGCAATAGGGGTTACACAAAGATCTAGATAGAAAGGAAAATAAACCTAAGATGATGAATCATGATGATTGGGAAGATCTAGAAATAAAATCTCTTAGTATAGTAAAATTATGTTTAACATTTGAGATTATTTTTAACATAGCTAGAAAAAAGACTACATGAAGGAATATATAACAAATAATATTTAATTGAAGATGTAGATGTATACATTGGAAATGAAATAAGGTATGTAAATTATCAATCATTTGAATATTTTCAATACTCTATTAAGTTCAATTGACTAGTGTTGATGTGAAAGTAGATGATGAAGACAAGCCAATCACCTTGTTATGTACTTTTCTAGATTATTTAGATCATATAGTAAATTCCATTAGATTTATTAATATTTATGAACTTAACTATGATTCTTTTGTGGGAGCATTATTGGTTGAGGAGATGAGGATAAATTCTTGTCTAGATACTTATACACCTAAAG
>JARHVA010000431.1:0-150000 GCA_037957365.1 Torreya grandis
AAGGCTGGGATGGTCGAGCTATTTCTCACATGAATAAAAGTATATTGAAAAATTCACCACTATAAAATCACTTATATTCATGAAATATTTGCCCAAAACTTTTTCAGAGTTATTCAAATTTTATCATTTTGAAATACGAGTAAGTGTAATATCTATTAAATTGGAACATAAATATCCACAAACATCATTTAAGCACAAACATCATTGAATCACATCTAAAATAATAAATTAGATATAATTAATTATTTTAAATATTAATAGATGTGGTCATAATTATTGAAGTTTGTCAAAATAAATTAAGGTTTTATGGGACAATGATAGCCTTAAAAAGTTATGACAATTGAAGGACATGTTTAAATTAAGTTACATTTTTTAGTATTAAAGTTATAGTAAATCTAGTTTTGGAAAGTATTATGAAAATATAACCATTTTTTAGAGTGTTAAATCTAAACTCCAAAAATCTCATTCAATTTTATAAAACTTTATTTTAATCATTAGCAAATTACACTTTATCTCAAAATCTTAATTTGGTAGGTAAATTTATATTTAATAATGTAAGAAATATGTTTTGAAGTATTATTGCACAAAGAAAAAGTTGAACTTCCTTAATAATTGTTATAACCCTCAACTATGTATAATGGAAGCCACCCTGATTTAGAGTCCCTCATTAATATAATATTTTTTAACTCATGTACATGTGTTTAATGTTATAAGTATCCATATACTATACTAACCTCTTTGATTGTATATTTAGTTATTATTTTTAGGTAAATGTTTTAGATTTTTATTTTTTCCAAAACTTGTAATTAATTTAATTTTTTCTTTTGATGCAAAATAACACAAATTGGAGATTTATTTAGTAGAACTGATATGGAAATAAATAAATTGGAAAAAATATTGAGAGATTCCAATATTCAAACATCATATAGGTTTTTGTTGTGAAAATATTTTTAAGAATTGAAAAAGATTCAAGAAATTTTAAAAATACACAACACTTTCAATCCAAAAAATCTTGATCAATTCAAGAAAAAAATTAAAAGACAACATTTTGGGGATAGTGAGATTCAAAGAAGTAAGGAATCTTGTATCAAAACATATGATTAAAAGTTGTTATTTTCCTAATTTTAGTGGATAATCTAGGGTACAAGGGTATGTAATATCCAAATTTAAGTGTGATCTTATGGCACCCTTGATATACCCTAGGTTTGTCATTACACATGGTCAATATCCAAACAGTGACCAAATTCCTCTGTATTTTTTTAGAATAATTATATGCTGAGGTTCATTTAAAACTTAGTGTAAATTATTGTGATATTCTTGCATACTATGGAGAAGGGAAGGGAAAAGTGAAAGATTGAGATGCTTATCAACATGATGGATTACCTCTACCTCCTAACACCCGTAAACTTGTAGGAGACATATACCAGGTTTTTTTTTACCTAGTTTTGACCATATAGCAACACCCTTGATTATCATAGGGCAAGGGAAAGCAATAAAGGGTGTGGCAAACATTGCTCACCACACACAATAAATTTCACATGATCATGTGGGTTCTTTTATGTTATGGTGACTAGATACGAGCATCATATCATCAGAGGAGGCTTATGTGAGGGTACATATAGTTTCACCTAGTGGCATTGATTGTATTTGAAATATGAGTCAGATGCATAGGGTTGCATGGATTCTCACCAATGATTTATTACATGTTTATCAGGTCATAGGATCTAATCATGGTATCCCTATTTCTTCTATTATTGAATATGTGTAGGATACTATCTATAGTATTGATAGTTGATCTGAGATATTAGACATAGTCTTTGATGGTGTGAGCATTATACCATATGAGACTTGTGGTACACATGATCATGATACATGACCATTGTTAGCATTATCTATTCTTTATTAGAGTTTGAGATCCCCTGTATAAAATGTTGATCAACATGCAAGTGGTGTTGATGTTCATCAATATTATATGGTATAATTTAAATTATTATCTGTGTTAATTTTAAATTATGTGTGCATTTTATTTTTCTATTTTAAATTTACTAAATTATATTATAGAAATAATTGGACTACATGTTGACATGTACATGTATATATACTTCTACCCATTTACCTCCTATTTCACTCCACACGGAGCCAGTGTTACTACCATTTTTCATGCATGACACACATAGTTAGAATCTCAATGTCTTCAGTACCCCCAAAGATACAGTGCATTTCTTATGCATGAGGGGACTACTTTATCATTGGGGTCCCTTAGATGTGACTTTAGTTTATTTGAGGTTTAGGGGGATATGAAAGAGACAATTTCTATTGCTCCTACCATTGATCCTATTATTCTGCATGAGGGGTCTATGTTATCATTGGGGTCTTTTGGATATGACTTTAGTTTACATGAGGTTGAGGGGGATAGGATAGAGACAATTTCTATTTCTCATTCTATTGATCCTATTCTTTTGCACACAATTGAGGCTAATGTTGTGCATGCTACTAAGCCTACTATTCAGGTAGTAGATGAGGTACATCCTCAAGGTGACATTCATACTGACTTGTTAGAGGTATATAAAAATTAAAATAAATTTAATTTATATTTTTTCTTGGTTTTAAAAAATTAATATGATATATTTTAATATATATGTATTTTTTTGTATACAAGGATCTATTGGGAATGGTTTGACATAGAGTGTGTGTCATGCTCATAGGCATCTTGATTTGGAGGAGATGTGTACAGAGTTGAAATGTTATGATATTTATTTAATGATTAGTTAAAAACTAATTTTAATTTTTGTATAGATAAAAGCATTAAATAATTATCAAGTTGATAATTTATGGAGTTTTAATTAATATAATTTTGTCTTTATAATGTAGGATCAACAACATGATGGTAGTGAGGGATTAGAGACTTGTGCTAACCAACATTGTTTATATACTTGAAATTTTGGATTAGTTGAAATTAGTAACATGCTTTGTGTTGGTGCACAAAAATTAGTAATATTATTTTTCTATTTATATTCATTGCTTGATATATAGTTTAATTTTATTGTCTTATCATATAATTTGGTTAAGACTTTGTTCTTTAATGCTGCAACTTAATTCAATGCATTTGTAATCACAATTTTGTAACAATGTATGTCATCTTTATTTTGAATAAACCTATAATATTTATTTTGCAACAATGTATGTCAACTTATTTTTCAACAATGTATCTCATAGTTTATTCCCACCAATTTTTGATATGTGGAATCCAAGTATGTCTATATATTTAATTAGGGCTATTGATGAATGACATCATCTAATTTCACATGGATTACATGAGGTCAGGTACACCTACCCTTAAAATATTTTAACCTTTTCATTGCTATGTAATTTCACAACTTGATTTTCTAAAATAAAAAATGGCATTAATTGTGTTACAACCTCTAAGGTTTCATTTTTCATTCAACTTCAAGTTGTCATTAAGATAAGATCATCAATATGTTTCATTTTATTCGTAATATCTATTATTTAGTCTATTTCATATTTTATAATTCATTTGATCTAATTAACTTTAATTTTTCACTCAATTACCTCCTTATTATTTAGTTTGGATCTAATATTAATTAAGAGTCAATTATTTTAAATCCATTTATTAAGCATGCATGAAGGCAAAACCCTTCGTTAAGGCCTTTTATAATCATGTTTTTATAATTTCCTTAATAATTCTATTGAGGCTGATTAATTTCTTATTAAATAAATTTATGTTTATTCAAATAGATCTAATATTGACTTAATGTTGGATTTGTATCATATAAAACCCAAAATGGTTATTTAATTGGACATGATTTCTAAAGGGGGAAACCCATTCTAGTTACTTACATGTTATTTTAGAGAAAGCCCTTCAATTTGTTTTAGTTAATGTTATGCTTACAATGAAATGTAGAATTCACAATAGGAAAGAACCAATTATGTAATTAGACAAGAAAAGTGCCATTTTTATCATTCCATGATAGATTCAATTATTTGAAATTTCCATTATTTTATAGATAGACAACCTACTTAAGATGACATATATTATATAAAGATTCTAATAAGTTTAGGAGGTTTAATAAATCAAATGTAGAATATTTAATGATTTAAGTGTCCAAAGATCTAATAAATATTATTGTTAAGAAATTTGTTGTATCAGTTTAAATAAATTATACATCATTTTGAAAGGCAATCAACATAAAAAAATAGGAAACAACTTCCATTTTAGTATAAATATTACATGTTTATCTTTTTTGTAAGAAATCAATTAAGAATGACCAAGTGTATGTCTATAGATAGCTATATTTGTTAGCATGAAATCAATAAATAATGAACAAGTGTATGTCTATAGGTAACTACATATCAATAAAATAATGGAAATAATTTAACCTCTGCCAAACTTCAATATTTCCTAACATTATTAAGTTAATATTTTTAAATATAAGAAAAAAGACAAATTGTGAAAAAAAGACACATCAATAATAACATTAAATTCTATAAATATTTTGAGTTTTATTGACTATTAAAAACAAAAGCATCTTTAGTAGATTGTAAATTGAGAGTCAATTGTCATTATAGATTGTATACTTAACATCACAAAAAGGAAAAATAAATCAATTATGAAAAACTATAGAAGACTAATTGGTTCAACTCACTCCTCAATAACATGTAAGATCATATCATGATCTTCTTTGTCTATTTTCCACTTAGTTCAGCCACATGTTTATTTCAATCTAGCAAGATATAATCCAATTGCAATAACATGGTGGCTATAATGCAAGACTATTTTGTCTAGTTCATAATCAATAAAGTGAAGAACACTTTGAATAACCTTCAATTGTCTCAAATATATCCCTTGTAACATAACTGACCCAATAGGAAATAAGGTTCCCTCACTTATCATATCTTTTATTAACTTTTTCCTTTGTTATGTGCACCACAACAAGTAGTAACTAACATTTTCAAAAATTTTGGTAGTAATTACTGCAAATACATCTCCTGCAATTTAAATAATATATTATATGATATATGAATTTTAATTAGAATCTAAACAAGAAATAATTGAATTTATTCTATATATATATATATAGAATAAATTCAATTATTTCTTGTTTAGATTCTAATTAATATATATATATATATATATATATATATATATATATAGTCGAGCAATGGAATATGATATAGCTAGTTATGAATGATTCTTATGGGACAGATCAAGATCACAACCTTGAGTATGCTCCTTTGATATCATCATATTATGACCACATATCTAGCCTAGTTGAAATAGGTAACTATAGTAGCCTTGATATATATATATATATATATATATATATATATATATATATATATATATATATATATATATATATATATATATCAAGGCTACTATAGTTACCTATTTCAACTAGGCTAGATATGTGGTCATAATATGATGATATCAAAGGAGCATACTCAAGGTTGTGATCTTGATCTGTCCCATAAGAATCATTCATAACTAGCTATATCATATTCCATTGCTCGACATAACCATGGTATTGAATATTATAGTTATCATAGTCTCCTACCCTGTAATCCTAAAAAAAAAAGAATAATCTCTTATTTTTAGTTCCCAGTTATGATTATTAGTGCTCATCATAGAATGAACTGACCTAGTATTGGGTAATCTTTAAGAACCATGCACTAATGTGTGATCAATTATTGTTCAAATATGAAACCAAATTAAACATAATAACATGTGTTTAATAATAATAAATGGAATATATTAAGTGCATAACATACCTATAATTTCCCAAAACACTCTATGTGAAGAAGGCTTCTTCCCAGCTAGAGACACACTATTTAAAAAATGCAACCTACACCATTCAATGACATTATGGGCATCACTCAACTAATATGCATCATATTTCATACTCTATTTCCTTAGAGAACTCTTGGTACAAGCATCAACACCATCATTTTCCCCCTTCCCATGATCACTCTAAAAAAAACTCCACACATGATGCTTGTTAAGAAATTAATCATATCTACAAAGTGAAAAAGGGCCTTGAAGATTTGAAATATGCTCCAAACCATATGAATAAACACAGTGTTTTTTAAAATTTACATGGTGCTTATCAAGATCTTCAAAAAATATCTTAAAACAATGTTGAACAAAGCATGTGTCGTGGTGTTTATCATAACTAATGTAGAAGGGATATTATTATATGATAAATGGTTGAATATAAGAAATGGAAACTCCATTTAAATCTAGTTGTGCATGCCTATAACACACATGCACCATGATAGTCACCTTCTCAATGTGATAACATTGCGTCTAAATATCCTTTTGATGAGAAAATGAATAGTTTTCTACAAAGTCAACCACTGGCACAATCAATCCTAGGGGAATGTGTTCTTTAATGTTTTAAAATAATTTACTTGCCACTTTGCATAGTGACAATATTTTATATACATACCAATCAATTTATGAAAACTTTCTATGAATATAACAACATGGACCACATCCTCTGAGAAGTCTAACCTTGTAGTATATTTTCCTATTTTTGTGTCATATTTGATATAATTAAACCTACATAAAAACACATATATGTACATGTTATAGACATATTATAAAAATAATTCCTATCTACATTTAAATAGTAGCTATACATAAATTAGAACTCACTAATTCCAATTCGCACTCTGATTTGTGTCATTATCTTCACCACTTATTGGAGATTTAGCCAAATTTCCACATGTTTCACAAACACCTATAATGCAAGGCATGAGACCAACCACATCATCATTTCAATTTTCACACATAATAGATGATAGAAAGGCATTGATTCATTTAGGGGGTACATTCTAGAAACCATCCTTTGATTCCATTAACTTTATGTCCACCTAAATTAAATTATTATGAAAATACATGTTGAAAATGAAATAATATTGTGAAATTCAATATAATTTAATCAAACATGTGATAAATTCCATGAAATATAAAATTAATATATTTATATACCTGATAATGAAGCTCAAACTCAACATGAATGTGATAAAAACATGTTTCAAGGACTTTATTTTGCTTCACATACCAAGGTTTCAAAATCTCAAACATTCATTATCCAATCTTAACATGCATATTTTATTCAAAAACTTTGACATACAAATCATGTTGTGTTATATCAATCCAATGTTTAGCATGTTATTTATAATGTTTACGAGCAATCCTATTCTTCATAACATCCCTAAAATTTGAAGAAACTCATGTAGTATGATTCCAGAAATTAAAAGATAACCTTCGAACACCCTCCTCAATCTTATCAGAATGAGGAGCCTTGATCATTAGAAACCAATTTATTTCTACACTATTATCATCTAGGACACTTCTATTCTTCACATATCTAATAATTATCTTTCTAGAAACACTTAATACATTTGACTTAATGTGGACATGTCAAAATTTTGATGTTTTTTCACTTATAGTTGAGCTCAACATCACTCTACGTGAAATGATTTTATTAGTTAAGCAAGTGTTTTTACCTACTGAATCCAAACCCCCAAACACATTTTACACTACTTCCTCTCTAAGGGTTTGTATCTTATTTTGTTTTAAATCCACTCCTAATGTCTCTAGGCAATATTTAATCAAATCACAATTTATAAAAGAAACTAATAATTGAGCAAGACTAATTTCATTCAAACTTTTAAAGTATATCACAAATGTGCATTTAGAATATCTATGAATTATCCTTTAAGATTGCCTCATATCTTTTGCATATTTTTCTAATTTCCTAATATCCATATTCATTATATGGTTCACATTTTTCTTTGGTAGTCGTTTCCACACTTTCTCAATAAAATATATATGTGGGTCAGAGATAGGGTATGATCATGGTCATTATTTACATTCATATTAACAAACCTTTCTTATATATATTCTTCAGTCATATCAATATTGGTAGGTTCTTCTATATCTTCTTCATTAACTATAACAGAAACATTTTATTGAATGACATCAAATATAAATTACTAGTCCTATTTTTAAAATGAAATGTACTCATAAATTAAGTCATGGTTTAATCATGTATTTATGAATTTTTTAAACACTTGTTCTCATACCAAGTAAAGAGGCTTCCTCATTCATGTGGCTAATTTGATTAGATTCAACATTAATGCTTATACAATTTATAGGCTCTATTTTTTCCTTATTATATAATTCACATCTTAGTCTATTTTTTTAGCTTCGTCTTCAACAGTAAACTTTCTTTCCTCTTGATTTACCTATTCCTTTTTATTTCCCATCTTTTAAGTTCTTAAATTTGCACCTGCATAAAACTATACCAAAATGTTTTTAATTATTCTATAAAACTGGAATACAACAAAGTTTTCCCTAATACTAATTGACCTGAGTCCATGAACTAGCTTATTCCACACAAAAGTACCTATGTCAAGTTTCAAAAAAAAATATTTTTATTTTCCACCGCATATGGGAACTCTAGTGGATTAAATTGGAAAATTCTAAGGGTTAAATTGGAGTTTAAAATATATTAAATATGAATAATAAATATACAAAAAGAATCAAGATAGAATAAAAAAAACTCGTTTCAGTTAGCATATAATTATTCATAACTTCGATTCATACATAATACAACACTTGTTTGTAGAAAGAGATAAAATAATCCATAATTCATCATGGAAGTGACGAATTACAAGGAAGAACAATGACAAATATTTGAGTTGTGTACCTTTGTTACTCACTATAACTAGAGATAAAATCTAAAGTGAAATGATGATCATACATGGCACACAAATACCACTTAAACATTATACAACCCTTTCCATTATGAATATATCCTTTATGTTTTGGACTTAGATATTGATATTTTTTTCATCAGGGATATTTATACAATTGTGCTTAGTTCGAAGCTTATCCAATCCTTAGTTTAGCATGGGTGTGAATCACCATTTTGGATGAGGAAAAAATAGATGTGATGAAGTGTGATAGGTGATGTGGAAGTTTTAAATACTAACTCAGTCTCAAAACCAAATCCACTAGTGGTCAAAGAGAGTGATGTGATGATGTTTTGTTTAGAAAGGGATAAGATGATTAAAAATTGCCAAAAGACCAAGCCTTGTAAGAGACCAATCTAGAAAGAATGAAATAGAGTGATGGGATTAAATAAATTATTCACTATAAAAGTGATAGTTGGATGGGTTCTAGGGGAATAAGGCACTTGATAGGGATGATTGATGGATGTGAGATTAGAATATTTATAATACTATGTATGTTGATAATACCTAGACCAAGGATTTAGGAATTCACAATGAAGATTTAAAAGGATGGGTGACCACTATAACTTGATTCCAAGAATAAATATAATATTCAAGGATGATGGGAGAATATGAGATGAATGGGGGATGGAAGATAAGATATAGGACGACATGAATATAAACTATAGGATGGGTGTTAGGCAAATAGAGAATATGTGGTAAATATGGGATGTTTCTTGGGAAGATATAGGATATATAAGATGGGTTATAGAAATTACTTATGATAACAATGTGGATTTTATTGGATATGAAGGGTGTGGAATATGTAATGTGGGTACTATATGGGTGAATATAGACTATATATTAGATGATGTCTAGGATAGAAAGTAAAAAATGTGAGATGGGTGGACAATACAAGATGGGTAGATGATATACGGTGGACTTAGTTTAAGATATAATGGGATAGGTAGAGATTATAAGATGGATAGTAGATTAGATAAAAGATGGAAGATTAGGATGTAGAATATATGAAATGAGTGTGAGATGTAAGGTGAGTGTGGTTTAGAATGATGAGATTGGATCTTAGCCTATGGGTATCTAAAATTTCATACACAAAATGGGGTATGGTTGACTTAGTTTGTAAACAATACAGGTGTAACACAATACTCAAACAACACACACAAAGACAAGTCCTAAATCTACTAAACTAAATAAGATATGTAACCTGATGCTCACATCGTATGATGGCTTCTTGGGTGAAGTTAGAGGTTGGTGACATACTATAGAATCAACAAAACCCTCTTGACCCTGTTTTCACTTAAGGGATTCTTAGGGGTTTGTCCTACCCCTTGTAATGAAACACCTATTATGGCTAAAGGGTCTTATTATAGGTTTGCATAATGGTTTATGTTGACGTAGAAGATTGCACCCTTGGTAGGAGGCTGAGCTCTTGCCTTCTTCACGCATAATGGAAACTCCCCTCTCACCTGTGGGATCAATGAAGCTGGAGGGGAGAGTCTCTAGATGAGGGCTAGCTCCCTTTGATGTATCTTTTAGGTCCTGGTTTCTCCTACTGCTAACAACAAAAATGAAAAGGGGGGAGATGAAAAGAGAGAGAGAGATGCTAAAAATGGAACCTAAACCTAAAAATGAAAAGGTGATACACTAGAAAAGTGTGATTTACTCCACCTAAACATACACTTTCCATCGAGAACCAGCTCCCATACACTTCATCTGACATGAGAAAACCTTCTGCATCAATGGGTCAGGGGTCTGTGGAGATACAAGGAGGAAATAACTACTAGAGGCATTTTGAAACACACTGCAACAACCTATCCACTTCACCTATACTCCTCTAGGGACACTTCTGATAGACCTGTAAAAGGAAACTCAAAAACACACCAGACATGCTAAAATCATTCTACAAAAGCATTAAGAAAATGACTTAACATAGAATCAAGGCATATACACATACTAAAGATGCAAAACTTAGAATGGAGGTAAAAATGCTAAGTTTTGATTCAAGGTAAAATTTTGGCAGAGCTCTGCCTTACAAGCCTGACAGATTTTTGGGCATAGTTTTGCCTTAAGGCTGAGATCGGATCCCCTTCTCGAATGAGAAGTTTAAAATTTATAGAAAGAGGAAGAGAAGCTTGGCGCTTCTTGGGAAAGATTTTGGCACTCTTTTTTGCAAGTGGCCCATGTGCGTTATGAACCTTAGGAAGAGGAAACCGCTGTTACTGATGTCATTCTTCAAAAAAGGCTTGCTAGAACCATGTTGTACAATCACCAAAATTGACTTTGGCATTCAAAAATTAATGCAAGAACATGGCCGTACCTCTTTCCTGCAAATAGACTGTAGTTTATCCCCTCATCAATGCCAACTACAGAAAAATAGGTCACGCTACTCATTTGCAATAACTCACCTTCCCTTCACCACTTGAATGCTTTTTCATTTCTACTCCTTGTCTTCTTCCTGCTCTTTCAGCCCTCAGGGGTGATCTTCTGGCAGATCACTGTGTTCCTTGGGCTCTTTCCATGATTTGGCACTTAGACAATTCAAAAACAACAACTACTTGACTGCGTTAAAATTGACATTCACGCGGCCGTCACCCAATGGCTAGTTCATCTCCTTAAATTTGATGGATTTCAGGATGTCACCATCCTTCAAAAAGTCATCAAGTCTTTTTTGCAGCTTTTCTTCCCCGCAAGTTTTCTATTTTGGGCCTTTTCCCACAAATAAAAAGTCTATGAGAATTAGCCATTTTGACTTTTCTGCAGGCTCTTTGACTTTTCTTGCACCTTCAGCCCTTTGAAAATCCTTTCCCTAAATTCCTTCGGGCCTTTTGTCCAAAGGAATTCCTTCAAACAAAAAGTCCAAAGAAATTTGGAGCCTTGAGTCTTCTCACGTCCCTTAAATCTCTTCGGCTCCCTTTGAAACATTCTCTGCCCTCCACAAGGGCTTTTGGATCTTGAACTACCCTTTGCAAGGGATTTTGGATCTTAAATTACTCTTCAACTATAGGGCACACCCTTGAACCAAGCTATTGAACCAACCCATTGAACCAAAATTGGTTCAACGATTCAATCAATTCAACGGTTCAACCATTGTGTGCCGAGCCTGTTGAACCGATTCATTGAACCTCCTTGTTGAACCAAAGTGATTGAACCAAAGTGTTGAACTGGTTCAATGGTTCAATGATACATGCCAATGCCAAGTGAACCAAGCCTTTGAACTTGCCGATGAACCAAATGATTGAACCAATTCGTTCAACTAATTCAACGGTTCAATGAAGCGCGTCGAGCCCGATGAACCATCCAATGAACTAGACATCTGAACCTACTAATAAACTAAGTGTTGAAGTATTGAACCAAGTTGAACCAAGGCTTGAACCAAAGGCGTTAAACTAATGCATTGAACCGGTTCAATGGTTTAACTCTTCAAGTGACTGTTGAAACAAGCCCGTTGAACTCTTTCGTTTGAACCAAAAGCCATGAAGCAAGCAATGAACCAAGCCTAGAAATTGAAGTGATGGAATTAAAGTGATGAACTAGGCTTTGAAATGGAGTGATTGAACTACCGATTGAACCAAGGCTCAAACCAAGGTCGATTAAACCAGGCATTGAACCAAGGCCAATTGAACCAAGCGATTGAACCAGGCATTAAACCAAGGCATTGAACCACTTTCAATGGTTCAACGATGCCAACCTTCTTCATGTTTTTCCTTAGACAAGACCCTGAAGAAGCCTTGAAAAAACCCAACACTCTCTGAACTGATCCTTCATGCGCCAAAGGGCTAACCTACTAAATCTGTAGAAAATAAAACCTGTAGAGTCTGTAGAAATCCAAAACCTACAGATTTCATATAAATTTTGCAGATTCTATAAAAATTATATAGAGTCTGTAGAAATGAATAGATTCATGCAAAATTGAAAAATGAAATGGCCTAGAATAGCAGGGACAGAAGGGGACCAATTTTTGGCCTGTTGGGCAAAAAATGGTCAATAAATTGGTGACTCCCAGGGGAAGCATGCCTGCTATGCTTAAAGACCATTTGCCTTGAAGTCCATTGGGTATGGAGTTAGATGCAACTTTGAAGAAAGTTAGTGATAGCCCCAAAAGATTTGAGAATCAAAACATGAAGCTCTTTACCCCACACGCAAAGGAAAACACACACAAGGCTAAAAATACTACATGTGCAAACTGCACTTAGGGAAAGTAAGAAAAGAAACTGAAAGCAAAATACCATATATAGCTAACTAGGTACATCTAATTCCCTCCTAGATCAAAGGGAAAATTTCTTAAGTCTCCTTCTTGTCAAGAAGACTTATGGTGCTAGACAAGTGGCTGAATGAAAAGGAGATTTGGTGTCCTGCTCCTCTTGCCTGCCACCTAAATTGGCTAGTATCTAAGTGGATAAGATTCAAACACACTTCCAACATAAATGTACTCTATTTTTTCCTAGAAGCTTGTTGAATGTTGGTCCTTCATGTTGGTGCTCTACACTAATAAATCAATGGCTGTTGGCTCATCACCATAAGCCCTTTGATCGGTACATTCTCTCTGTAATGCATCATGGTCCAACCTATTTCCTTATGTCTCATTGAAGACTCTGTCAGAATCATCCTCTACTTCCTCTTGGCCTTCTTGAAGAAGGGTGACAATTGTGATGTCTAAAATGGAATCACAAGCTAATTGATCATCCCACAGAACATCACCTCTTTGTTCAAAGCTTTCTTCATCAAGGCTTTCCTCAAGGGAGACCAACGTCTCCTTTTCCTCCTCAAAGGTCCAGATCTCTAGATCTTAAAAGATATTCTCCTGATCCTCCTCCAAGATCTAGATTTCTAGACCTTCAAAGATATTCTCCTGAAGAATTGTAGGCTGGATCTTCTGCTCCTCACTCACCTCCTGCAAAACAGGTTCCTCCTTGAGAAGGTGTGAAGTAGAAAAAACATGTGGAAGAGGAGGCAGTCCTTAAGCTAGAATTGAATGATTCTCATCCTTCCACTTGGTCAGCACTTCATCTATATCAGGTGTGGCTTGATAGCTCTCTTGGAGGTGTGTATATGGGGTGTGTTTATACATAGAATGTGCTGTTGGGTCTGAACCATCCATCACACGTTGGTTGAGGAATCTCACTTTAGATTCTAACTCTGTAATTCTCCTAGCCAGAAACTCTTGGAAGAACCTTTCTTGGAGGTCACCAGCATCATCATGAGCAGGAGCAGCCTCATCTTCTTCAAGGTTTTGAGAAAAACCTTGCTTCTCCTCCTTTTGGCCCCATGATTCTACTATTTTCCCCCAGTTCAAGATCTCAGAATTGGAATTTTGCTCCTATAAACAGGCAGCAACTTTGTTTTCTCCAAGGTCCTGGGGCTCTTCCATGAGGTCTAAAAGTTCTATCTCTCTTTCACAGAGTAGTTTCATCCTAGCCTCTAAATCTTCAATTTTTTTGGCTAGGTTGTCTTGAAAGAGTCTTTCTTGGAGGTCACCAGCATCATCCTCTTCAAGGCTCTATGCTGGTTCCTGGCATTCCTTCCTCCAACTCAGAATCTACACATCATGTTGAAAAACTTGGGGAGGCTGAGGAGTGCTAGGAAGAGACTGTTGATGTACCGAAAGAGTCTCTAGAAGAGGGACGTGCTGGCTCATGGTATTCCCCCCAATGGAAGATTCACAATATAAGGAATTGAGAAGATTGATCTCCATGGGGGTCTACTCTGATGCCCTTTGATGTTGGAAAGTTAGGTGCACGAGATTGAGATTAGATGCATCAGATGAGCTGGAGTGGGTGAGTGTTATCTGATAAAAATGATTTGGTGTACAAGAGGGGGATTTCTTCAGAATAGGAAGGGGCACATAAGGTTGACTACCTTGAATAAAAGGATTTCTCCATTTTGCTACCTCCTCCTCCATGGATTGCAAGGCCTAAGATTTCCTAAACACTCATTCCTCTTTTTACATCAGCTCCTGCTGATATCCATACTACTCCAGTCTGTCAATCTCCATCGTCTGCTTCTCAAACTCTAGTGCCACTTCCCTTATCATTGTAGGGAAACTAGGAGAGCTAATTGAGGGGATTGCATAAATATCTGGAGCCTGATTATAGTCATATGAAGGAATACAAGGTCCATGATTTTGTGCAAAAGAATTATACATACAAAAAAAAGATTTCTGATGGCACCAGGCTGCTTAACTAGCATATTCAACTCAGAGTCACCATTGGTGTTGATGCAAAATCCTCCAAAGGATGGTCGGTTGAAGAAAACACCAAAAATTCTTTAACTCTTTAGACAAAACCTGTCCTAGTTGATCCCATCAGGCGTGCTAGAAATTGTTGACGCAAAAGATTGCACCCTTGGCAGGAAGCCGAGCTCTTGCCTTCTTCACACAATAATGGAAACTCCCCTCTCACCTATGGGATCAATGAAGCTGGAGGGGAGAGTCTCTAGATGAGGGCTAGCTCCCTCTAATGTATCTTTTAGGTACTGGTTTCTCCTACTGCTAACAACTAAAATGAAAAGGGGGGGAATGAAAAGAGAGAGAGAGAGAGATGCTAAAAACAAAACCTAAACCTAAAAATGAAAAGGTAATACCCCAAAAAAGTGTGATCTAATTTGCCTGAACATACACTTTCCATGAAGAATAAGCTCCCATACACTTCATCTGACATGATTAAACCTTTTACATCAGTGGGTCAGGGGTTCATGGAGATATAGGGAGGAAATAACTACTAGAGGTGTTCTAAGACAAACTGCAGTAGCCTATCCACTTCACCTATACTCATCTAGGGACACTTCTGATAGACCTATAAAAGGAAACTTTAATATACACCAGACATGCTGAAATCATTCTACAAAAGCATTAAGAAAATGACTTAACACAGAATCAAGGCATAGACACATACTAAAGATGCAAAACTCAGAATGGAGGTAAAAATGCTAAGTTCTGATTCAAGGTAAAATTTTGGTAGAGCTCTGCCTTATAAGCCCGAGAGATTTTTAGGCAGAGTTTTGTCTTAAGGCTGAGAGCAGATCCCCTTCTCGAATGAGAAGTTTATAATTTATAGAAAGAGGAAGAGAATCTTGGCACTTCCTGGGAAAGATTTTGGCACTCTTCTATAAATGGCCCATGTGCATTCTAAACCTTGAGAAGAGGAAACCATTGTTACTGATGTCATTCTTCAAAAAAGGCCTATTAGAACCATGCTGTACAATCACCAAAATTTACTTTGGCATTCAAACATTAATGCAATAACATGGCCACGCCTCTTTCCTACAAACACACTACAATTTGTCCCCTCATCAATGCCAACTACAAAAAAATAGGTCACGCCGCTCATCTGCAATAACTCACCTTCCCTTCACCACTTGAATGCTTTATCATTTCTACTCCTTGTCTTCTTCTTGCTCTTTCAGCCCTCAGGGGTAATCTTCTGGTAGGTCACTACATTCCTTGGGCTCTTTCCATGATTTGGCACTCAGGCAATTCAAAAACAATGGCTACTTGATTGCATTAAAATTGATGTTCACACGGCTGTCACCCAACGGCTAGTTCATCTCCTTAAATTTGATAGCTTTCAGGATGTCACCGTCCTCGGCAAAATTCATTAGGTCTTTTCTATGGCTTTTCTTCCCCATGGGTTTTCTATTTTGGGCCTTTTCTCGAGGATAAAAAGTCTGCAAGAATTGGCCATTTTGACTTTTCTGTGGGCTCTTTGACTTTTCTTACACATTTGTCCCTTTGAAAATCCTTTCCCCAAATTCCTTCGGGCCTTTTTTCCAAAGGAATTCCTTCGAACAAAAAGTCCAAAGAAATTCAGAGCCTTGAGTCTTCTCGCATCCCTTAAATCTCTTCGACTCCCTTTGAAACGTTCTCTACCCTCTGCAAGGGCTTTTAGATCTTGAAATGCCCTCTGTAAGGGCTTTTAAACCTTAAACCACCCTTTAGCTATAGGGCACACCCTTGAACCAAGTTGTTGAACCAACCCATTGAACCAAAATTGGTTCAATGGTTCAATTGGTTCAACGATTCAACCACTGCGTGCTGAGCTCGTTGAACCAAGCCTTTGAACTGATTCATTGAACCTCCTTGTTAAATTGAAGTGATTGAACCAAAGCATTAAACCAATTTAATGGTTCAATGCTGTGCATCGATGCCAAGTGAACCAAGCCTTTGAACTTGTCGATGAACCAAATGATTGAACTAATTCGTTGAACTAGTTCAATGGTTCAATGAAGTGCGCCGAGCCCTTTAAACCAATCTTGATGAACCATCCAATGAACCGAATTTTTGAACCCACCAATGAACTAAGCACTGAAGTGTTAAACCATTTGAGTTGAACCAAAGCTTAAACCAAAGGTGTTAAACCAATGCGTTGAACCGATTCAATGGTTCAACGCTTCAAGCGACTGTTGAAACAAGCCCGTTGAACTCTTTAGTTTGAACCAAAATCCATGAAGCAAGCGATGAACCAAGCCTAGAAATTGAAGTGATGAAATAGGCTTTGAAATGGAGTGATTGAACTGCCGATTAACCAAGGCTCGAACCAAGGCTGATTGAATTGCCGATTGAACCAGGCATTGAACCAAGGCATTGAACTAAGTTCAATGGTTCAATGATGCCAACCTTATTCATGATTTTTCCTCAGATAAGAGCTTGAAGAAGCCTTGCAAAAACCTATCACTCTCTAAACTAATCCTTCATGCACCAAAGGGCTAACCTATTGAATCTGTAGAAAACAAAACCTGCAAAGTCCGTAGAAATTCAAAACCTGTAAAGTCCATAAAAATTCTATAGAGACTGTAGAAATTCTATAGAGTCCGTAGAAATGAATAGATTCATGAAAAATTGAAAAATTAAATGGCCTAGAACAGCAGGGATAGAAGGGGACTGATTTTTGGCCTATTGGGCAAAAAATGGTCAACAGTTTCTAGGTGCATCTTTGATATATAAAAAGGTACAATGGGTCCCAAGTATATATAATATGTTATCTAAACACCCTACATATTGGATCTTAACCACCCCTCACTCCATAAAACCCTTTATGGGTAATTCTAATTAGGCATCAAATGATAGCTCTTCTGATTTTTATGCTCCACTTGAACATGGAGTTTGGTCTAGTGTGTGGTGACGAGATCCACATCACCAAACCCTAATTGCTAATCCTGTGCATGGGGATAAATTCCATGTCACATGCTATCCTAGACTCACGTAGGGGTAACAAATAGGCACAACATGATTAATTTACCGATTAATTATTATATGTGAGGAAAACACAAGTATATACAATCAAAATGCACATAACAAGAAAATATATAAAAATAATAAAATTGAAATATCACTATTTTATCACCCCAACTATAAGCACAAAGGTTAAAAAACATAATGGGGTGGCTTGGTCTTGAGGGGTCCTACACCAAAAGGGGTTAGTAGTTTAATTTTTTTTATAGAACCACAACTCCCTACAAAACTATAGTTACAAAGTGAAAAATTGTAACCAAAAACATGTGGAATTTGGCTATAACTAGAACTAGAGCTAAAACATTGTTGCTATTAATACTCTTCAATTTTTTTCTTCTATTAAAACATGTGGAATTTGGATCGATGGAATGTGGATGCCCCTAAAAATATTGAATTATATCATAAATTTAAAATATTATTCCATGTATAGTAATATTATCATATCTATGAATGGTAATATTATGATTTCCCTTTGCATATGATAGTAGGAATGTATAAAAAACATCACGAGGTAAAGAAACATATGGATAACCTCCTACTCCTCAAATGGACAAAGAAGGATCACATTTATAACCTACATTTATTTCATGGTTTTAATAATTTACATCAATTTGCCCATAATTTTTAGGACTTACATACATCAATTTCTATGTATTTAGATCACTTAAAGTTGTTCTTTCCACTCATTCATGGGATATATTTAAATTTGTATCTTCTTTTTGTTTAAAGGAGAAAAAACCATTAGTTTATCTTAATGAATTAGAGTTGTATGATCTAATATAAGATGAAATATTTATAATTATTTAGATAGTATAAAGTGATGCTCACCACACACCATAAAAAAAATACATGACCAACAACTTACTAGAGTATATATTATTGGTAAAAAATTATAACAAAACAATCTTATATGGCATAACAAAATTGTAGCATCTTGGGTATAGCCCTGAGTTAAAATACACACCCAATCTAGCCACTACGCCTCCTAGATTTGCTCAAAAGAAATGCAAATGTACCAAATGATAATATTTTAAAAATGGAATTCTGCTCCCTCTAGCTCAATAAATGAAAATCTAAAAAAAAGGGGGGAATCTCCTTTGAGTAACACAAACAAAGATAGGACATGAATATGATGTAATAATTATCTTTCTATTGGCATTATTTTTAATACACTTAAAAAAATTTGGCTTTACATAATATATTTAGAATGTATATACTTTCCCCTAGAGGTTATGAAAGGGACTTGTGGTCTTACTCATAAGTCCAAACTATGGAAGTAACATGGAGGAGCTGAATGCAAACTAAAGGGTTCCAAGGGCACTTATAAAAATTAGCTTATTCAATGAGATTGAGCCATCGTCAATACTAGGATATCACTATTGTTTGATCACATAGAAAATGAGGTTTGTTTGATCAAGATAAGGATCAAAGGAAAACATCTATGAATCAAGATTATTGGTGGGCAGGAGGAAAAATAAGGTAAATTCACTACAAGGAATACATATACTTGGTAAAATAGTTTCAAATAAGGGAAAGAAGAAGAAGATATACCATAGTGAATAAAGATGCATTTCATGATTCATACCTAAATGCAACCCATCAATCATGAATGAGCACTGTGATTCAAAATTAGAAACAATTATAGACTATGATGATATTTTATCTAAATTTGGTTGATATTTGGATACATTTGATGATATTGAAAATATTGTTAAGCAAAATCTTGGCTAGGAGACTTGGATGCCATTAGAAAGTAAGAGTAGGAGTGATTAAGGATGAGAAAAGGAGGACTAATCCTTAATTAATTTCAATATCAATTCACATAATGCTATGATATAATTGAAAATGTTCATTAGTAATGGCTATTTGTTATTACTAAAAACAAAATTTAACTAAATAGTCAATACTCCATTCTAATTTAATTCTTATAATTTTTAATAGAAATTTTTACTTTCACTAACAGATATATAATGTTAAAATTCATATAGTTACAAAAGTTTTGAGTAAGTCAATTCCTTCACCTTGTGTATAAGGTATAGTGAAGGAGAAGTAGAGGGATTTTTTAATTTTCAAAATCTAGCTTCAAGATACCATCATTTAGTGTGGAATATCTTATTTGGTTGGATATATTTATATGTACATGTCTTTGGAAGATTAAAAATGTAACCAAAATACATGGCATTATGAAAATAAACTTAAACAGAGATTTCTAAGAATGTATAAAATCCTACAATAGGGAACTAGATTATAATAGAGGCATGCCCTAGAGTTGAGATTTTTATCCTTTAGTTAATGACCTATATAATCATTAATGACAACTCCAATTATGAGTTTTACTCTCATAAATTCTAGGTGTAGAGACACAATAGCACACAAGTATGTAGAATCATGTACATAATTAAGGAATGTGGAATTTGGATACCTAGTATTTGTTCCACAGATGAAAACTACAAAGCTATGAGACAAAATATTATCAATTAGAGGTTTAAATACAATAATTATTTTGTGGATGCATATGTAAATAACTTATAAATATTTTAAGTACCTTGATGAAGACCTTGACATGTTCTTTTGGATATGAATCCATATGCATAATTAGAATGTTATGAGTTCTATTTTCATTCTTTAAATGTTATTTTTATCACAAAAATACTTAGAGAATCTATAGGGAAAAAATGGGGGTGTTATGCAAAAGCCAATTGGCATAGGTCAACAAAGAAGGAGAATTTCAAGCCTCCTTTATTTTTAAATTTTCATTTCTAAATATTCATTCAAGACCAAGAAGTTTTATCAAGTGTATTTTAGGCATAAAAGTGTAATAAAAATATAAATGATGATTTTAAACAAAAAATTCTACCATCAATGGTGTGCATATCTTAAACAACTTTGTCTACAACTACCGAGTCTGAAAAAAGAAGAAAACCAAATCCCTTAGACTGACCAGTGCTTCTATCATTCATGATAATAGAATCCAAAACTTATCCATATGCCTCAAAGTGCTTCTTCAATCCCTCTTCTATAGTCTCCCATGAAATTCCACCAGTAAACACTTTTCCCTACTCTAGTTCCATTCAAAGCAATAAAGAGAAACATAGATGATTTTTTTTGCTTTTGATAACCACCAAGATGATTTTCTTTTTCTTTTTCTTTTGATAAAAACCTAGATGAAATCTATTTCTACTTTATTAGCAAAAAAATATTGGTTTTTTCCCCAAATCCTACACAAGAGGAAGTTTGAGATGGTGTCAAGCTTCCAGGGGATGAACCTCATTGCCTAGATTTACTCCAAATACTTTTGAATAGTAAGGACAAGGGAATTCCATTATGGTGAATGTATTTGAGTAGTTATAATAACAATATGATTGAAAAATAGGATGGTATTTTATCAAGTGGGTTTGTTAATTATAAATAACCAATACATGTCTCCATTTTTCATTTACAACCTTATATCTACTTTATTACCAATTTGATTGATTTATTATGATTCAAATCCTCATAAAAGCTATAAAACTAATGCACCATTGGTTGGAAGGAAATTATTTGTTGAACAAGTTTACTAAATATATAAATTAATCAAAATTGTGAAGAAAATAGATAGGAAGTTAAGGAACATACCTAAATAGGAAATCTCTTAAATAGAAATTTCAGCCATACCCTACTTGAGTGCTATGTGAGACTAAATCCTTTCATTGCTAAAAACTATTACATTTATGATATGCAAATAATATTCTCAGCTCAAAGATGCCATGCATATTTTAAACCCAAGAGAGACTAATATCTAAAGTGGCAATAACACTGACAGGAAAAAATATGGAAAACACAATGGGTCAGACAATACTAAGTGGTGCGATGGTGGAGGAAGTTATTGGGGCACAAAATTTGAATAGGGTCAGAACAAAGTGGGTTTGAATAAAGAGGGTTCATTTAAACTCCCTTTGTATGAACCACCTTCGTTCCAACCCCATGTGGCATCAAATCTTGCTCTTTTAATTGGAAAGATCTCGTTGGCTTGAAAATGCCATGTTTTAGGAAGACAAAATAAAATAAAAACATGTGACTCCACAACTAAATATGGATATTTATAAGCTTCCATATATATATATATATATATATATATATATATATATATTAGGAAGCTTATAAATATCCATATTTAGTTGTGGAGTCACATGTTTTTATTTTATTTTGTTTTCCTAAAACATGGCATTTTCAAGCCAACGAGATCTTTCCAATTAAAAGAGCAAGATTTGATGCCACATGGGGTTGGAACGAAGGTGGTTATATATATAATTTAAACAATATTTTGTATTTATTTAATAATATATTGTTATTTATAAATTAAAGTATCATCTTTTTGGTGTACAAATAAAAATATTAGACTGTGAGTTAAAAATTAAAAAAAAAACATTGAAGAACTTGATTTTAGTGTCCTTGTTCTAATGGCAAACAAATAAATCCATTTTGACACATAGATAAACAATTGTCATGAGGAAAAGTCAAAGTGTTGATATTACATGCCATGATCATTAACAAATTAATAAATAATAAATAATCTATCAAAAATTATAAATTTTTTATCTTACACTATGTCCATGTTTCTAGGACATCTTTGCAATAAATCTTTAAAAAATATTACATTTTAAAAATATCATGATGAGGAGAAATTGAGCACTCAATAAAATTTCTATACATAAAACATTCACAATATGTATTTAAGCATTCAAAAATCTATTTTTATTTTTTTATTTTTTTTAATTTGAAAAAAATATAAATATAATCTACACTTAAAATAAAACATTTCATTAGTTTAAGACATTTTGACATTTTATACGGTTAAGTCACTATTATCTATAAAATTATAAAAATGCGCACATTTTCATTTTTTGATGTCCCCTTCCTATTAAAAAGTGGGACACACTATTATCTCCAACCCTCATGTGAATTCTATTCTAGAGAAATTTCTTAATGGTGATATTAATCTACAATTTTATCCTATGGATAAATAGGTGGTAGATATCTTCACAAAACCACATGGTTCTACCAAGTTTTATTAGTTTCATGTAATGTTAGTCCTATCAGAGTCTCCATTGAGGAAGAATGTGCATGACAATGCCACCTCCTAATGACCATGTGTTCCTTCTTCTTCTCTATACTTATTCTAATTGTAAAGCATTGTAATATGTCACATTATGTGATTTTTGTAAACTTCATGTGGAATTTTTACTTTTGTACCCCAACACATAAAAACATATTTTAATGGAGATCCTTATGTTATAAAAGACTCCAATAATGATTGGATAATTATTCATAAGAAACGGTGAGATGTAGTCTCATGATCATGATATCCAAGAATTAATTTAAAGTATTTATGGATTATAATTCCTTTTATTTCAAAAGGTGATGTTTGGCATGATAAAGGTGTTTGAATCCTTCAATTTTTTACATAATATG
This sequence comes from Torreya grandis, assembly GCA_037957365.1. Lineage (NCBI taxonomy): Eukaryota > Viridiplantae > Streptophyta > Pinopsida > Cupressales > Taxaceae > Torreya > Torreya grandis. The sequence goes on from JARHVA010000431.1 coordinate 23,462, forward strand.
ATTCTTTTATTAAGGTGACTATGTCATGTATTCCTAGTTAGTATTGAGGAGGAGTGTTAGAATATTTAATGTCTAAGTGGTGTTATATATAACCTTATTAACTTTACGTAATTAAATAATAATGATTTATTATTTGTTAACATGGGTTAAAAAACATGATGTAAGTAAATAATGAAACATATTTATTTATCACTTACCATTTTTTTTTAAATTCTCTTAGGAATGATGGAATTATTAGTTACAATGGTCACTTTCACTCATTCCCATTATAAATAGGGTTTTACCCCTACTTTTATTCACATGGGGGACACTCTAAAAACTTGATGTAACTTAGTGATTGAGATATTTGATATTTGCATGTGGTAAATATTTGAAAACGTTTTTTGAATGCTTATGTGAATAAGTGATAAGTAAGAATGCTTTGTACTAGGGTTTGGAGAGTCTCATATATACAAATATTATCTTTGTGGGTTTTTTACCTCTCAAAGTTTTTCCATGTTAATATGTGTCATGTGTACATCAAAATATGTGTTCATTTATTTTGTGTTTTTACATTGTTTAAATTCTATATCTTGTTATATATTCTATATGGAATTTATTATATCACATTTGGATTAAATTCTAACCTAATCACCAAAAAAATACACCCTCATTTCAATGGTGTTTGACATCATGTTTGAGATATAAGCACAATGGGTCAACCCTATCCACATGGCCACAAAATTGACTAAGGTGTGAATAACACATTACATGACATATTTAATGATAGAGGGTTATGAACATACCCATGTCTTAATCACATTGACATGGGTCATGAATTGGGAAAGTTAACTTGATTCCTAGTAGGAAGTTAGTTAGGTGTAGCCATAAGATGTTTTCCATGTGATTTGTTTATACTTAATCTTCCATTGAAGCACAATGAATATATAAGGTCAAGTAAACTTTTGGATAACATTTAGACACTAATAAAAAATAATATTTAATCATTGTGACCCAAGACTTAAAGGTTATTCATATAACTAATCACTTCAAATATGGTCCACATAAATTTATTGTGGATTAAATACTTAATCTAAAAATACCAAGTACAAGTTAATGGGATGGTGACAATTTTTATTTTCACAACTTCACAAGATCATATAATTCATAAAGTCTAATGATAAAAATGGAAGAACATGGTCACTCTATTACTCCATGGGAAAATTTATAGTTCCAAGTAGTACAATCCTTTCTACTCAATTTTCGGTGACCAAAAATGTTAACACAAAAAAAAATCATCATATGAAATACAATGAAGAGTAGGAAGCTAAAAAAGACATTTAATCTACAAAGAGAGATTTTTAAATTTCAAAATAACTATGATTAGATAAAACAAATATCAAAACCTATGATCTAATACTTAGATATAAGTTGGGGTTTATTCCATGTAACACTAATATTTTAATTTAGTGCAACTTGCAACTTGCATCTAAATATCTCATAATAGTGTCAATAAATTAAATTCAAAATGATCATGATGGTTGTTATCCCTCATAGTTCATCTAATTTTTTCATGATCGTGACACAATGAACAATATAGCTTGAGAGTTGGAAGTTAATATTAATATGCAAGAAATATATACAATGACCTACTTATAGCACAAAACCAATTATAAGTGACTCAAATTATACTAAAAGTGCCCCAAATATAATTACATATATGGTCCTAAATAAGTTTAATCTTTATTGTAGGTGATTATAATAATAAAACCCCCTTGAGAGTGTATTAAACCATTCTGAATATTATATAATTAGCTCATAATGGAGTAATGGGTTCAATGGGTGGTCAATACTATGTACATTTTATCCTTCAACATATCTATAATATAGTTAAATGTGAAACTGACTTAAAATATTTGACAAATATGATCATTAAGTTATTTTTACTCATATAGGGACAATGATACTATAGTATATAGTGGTATTAAAGGCTATAAAAATGGCCTAAAAATCAAATTCACCTAAATGATTTTAGGCAACTATGATTCAAAGATCACTAGATAAGGCTTTAATACAAAATCCATGAAAACTATCCATGTCAAGCCTAAAGTCTCATAGGTTTAGGATTACTTTATACTTTTTCCCAAATTAACCTATTATAGTATTAAGGCCATATATTTATTTTAATTCATATATATTATTAGCCACATCATGTTCAATTCCACAAGCCTTATTTTTATTTAACACTCCAATAGTCACTAATGGGATAATTTGTTTATTAATGGGATGAACAACTTAAGCTTCATATACTGAGTATATTTACTACAAGAGTTTTATCATTCCTAGAAATGAATATAGGACATAGAGGTTATTTTTAAGTTTTTTCATTTTCTTAATTTATTATAATGATCTATGTTACTCAATTCAAAATAATCCATGTATGATTAGTAGTTATTTACTTTTAATAAGTAAAGGAGTCTCAAAGATCCTTTATGTTCCTATTCAATATCACACATAGCATTTTTTATAAGGAAACAAAAACAAACAACAATTATAAAGTATTTTATCACTATAATGTTTAGTGTGCCCATTAATCCATTCATAAAAAAATCCAAATGTAGATACCAATTCATAGTATATTCATATCATATGTTTTATAATACTAAATATTATATTAGTTTAATATATATATTAAATAAGAAAATCAAGGGTGAAGTTGAAATGCATGTATAATATGTATAAGATTTTTTTTTCATATTCTTCTAGTTTGGGAAGTCTAAGCAAAGTTAAAATGTGATATTGGATGAAGTAATATTGGTTTCATATTATGTCTAACCATCTTCATGAAAATTTTAATGGAGTCCATAAGGTGAAATTGATGAATTCTTTCAATTATCTACCCATTGAACATTGTGCTATCACTAAATATGTGATTAAACTTGCTTAACATCATTATGCTAATCGTTGAAATGGCTCATCCTAGTAATTAAGGTATAAATACTATTTATAATGCCTATATCAATGGATAAATATATATTAAATTTAAATGATCATTCTTCATTCTTAGTTTGTGACACATAGAGATCTCATAAATATTTATTTTACTACTTAACCCAAAAAATGGTGGTTAATAATATTTTATAGAATTTTTAAATTTGGAAAAATAAATGTTTCAACCCAGACAACATGTTAAAACATTTCTCAATTAACCCCTTATTCCATGGGATACTTTATATATATACTTTCATCCTTTATTTTTGGTGGACATTAATTATTTAAACAATTCCTGTCATTTTTTCAAGTCACTTTCAATTTGAGGAATGGTGTTCCCCATATTGTTCTAACTTTAATATTTCATGTGTCCGCTTATTTTTTTGTTCCGTTTACTTCTCAATAGGGATTTATTGAGTATGTTTTTATTTTACACTTACATATTAAATAATTACAATCATTATTACTTATTTTCTATTAGATCCTTCACTACAAGATGTTTACTCTCCATGGATACCATATGATTAGTGGCTTCTGATGAGGCTAAGAAATGGAAATCATATAGTATGGTATTATCCTAAAATTACATTCCATTTGACTATTTTTAAATCCTTCATCTATGAATTTTTCCATAATATTATAAGTTTGTCCATATTGTATATATTTATTTTTATAATTTAGAGGATGTGATTTATAGAGAAAATAATATGGTTTAAAATGTTTTCCTTTGATATTAGTAATGGAAAGTGAATAATTTGGAATATAATTCCTTCAAGGTGTCTTATACCAACATATATGAAGGAACAAATATATATATTCAATTTTATAACAATTCATAGCAATTGGGTGAGCTATGCATAGCAAGTGGGTAAGCTACCCATAGTAATTGGGTGAGTTACCAATAGAAACTCAGAAAGTTACCCATAAAAACTAGGTGATTTACTTGTATAAACTAGAGAAATTATGAATAAAAACTAGGTGATTTAGACATAATAAATTTGAAATGATGGAGACATAAAGGAGTAATGGTCTACCTGGTATAGGAGGCATGCATACTAGTGGTTTTTTTAATTACTATTTTATTTTATCTATCTTTTATAACAAATATTATCCAATACAAATTTGGTATCCTTTTTTATCAAATACACAAAAAGAATTATCTTACTAACCAATTTGGAAATAAAATGTTGAATACATTAAATTCTTCCTTGTAGATAACATAATTTATTTAAATTAGTTTACATAGGCATCTCAATACTGGATTTTACCTTTTTTTGGATCAACCACGATGTCCCACTGATAAATAATGTACTTGAGAATCTTTATACAAGATACCCCAAAAACACTTTTTTGGTTCTAAATGCACTTTAAACTTTCATAAACATTCAAATATTTATTGTAAATTGGTAGCATGGTCTTGATGGTGTTTTGATTTTTTAAGTAAATCATCAACATAATACTAAAAAAATTTATGTATAAAATAATGAAAACTATATGTCATTTTCATTTGATATGTTGCTCTATTTTTTTTATACGAAAGGGCATAATAATATAACAAAATATGCCCTACAGAGTATTAATTATTATCTTCTTGATCTATTCAGCTGATTTTTATATGGTTATATCTAAAAAAACCATACATAAATGAGAGTGTCTCATATCCTACTATAAAATCAACTATCATGTCAATATTAAATAATGGAAAAGCATCTTTTGGACAAGTCTTATTTAAATCATAGTAATCGATACAACATTGAATGACACCATTAGGCTTAGTAACAAGTAAAATGTTAAATACCCAATCATAAAGTGAAATAGATCTTATAAAATTTGCATCTAAGAGATTTTGAATCTCATATTTTACTAGCAAGGCCCCTTTGGGATCCATTTTATTAATTTGTTTTAATAATTTTTCATCGATTAAAATAATATATTATGCATGAGTAAGTGTAGAAAGATGGTGGAAAAAAAGGGGCCTACCTTTGGTCATGTTTTTCATGAAAATTGAAAAAAATCTTTTATACATTTGGTTAGGTATAAGTAAGTCAAAAATCTAAAATTATAATAGGAACTCCTAATTTTTAAGGAAATAAAGTAGATATTCATCTATATATTGTAATATTTTAATAACAAAGTTTAATATTTTTTGAAACCATTTTATGAAAATTTAGATAAGATCATCTAGATTGTTATATATATTTTATTATTAAAAATATTAATGAATATATATGTATGTATGTATGTACACACACACACAAATTAAATATATCATAAAGACTAATATAAAAATGGACAAATGGTCGTATGACCTACATAACTACCTAAAAAAATGTTTTTTGTTTGAATGCGTATAGAATTAGCCTAGTTTGTGACCATGTAATGTTTTTTACATTTGGATCAGTGAAAAAAAATAATTAAACATATATAGGCATGTATATTTTCAAAATGTAATGGCATAAAAAATCCATAGCTAGAAATAAACACAGATAGAAACTTAAAATAGTCTAATTTATATATATATATATATATATATATATATATATATATATATATATATATATATATATATATATTTGAAGAGAGAGAGAGATTGTGCTCATCATCATGGTAATAGTTTTATGAATTGGATCAATAAAATTCATATTGTACTTAGTGATGGAATTTGATTTGTTTTATTTTTTATCAAAGTCTTTGGATTATGTTGTTAGTTAATTAGTCAAATCCTTTGGCTCAATAATCTAAGACATTTTTGAGCCAAAAGGCTTGGTTTTTAAATTCAAACATAACATAATGTATACTTGTTATGTTGACATTTCACACAAAAACATAAAATATATATTTGTACATGTATATGTTTATGTTTATATCTATTCACATTCATATTTTTATATTTTTATTTTAAATTGAAGTGTGCTAATATATGCATTACCATAGAAATGACATAATTGATATAGTGATTCATTTTTTTAATGTATTTTCAAATGTGAATATAATATCAACTATATATAATATTATTTTTGGTTTAAATAGGACTAATTTCATTAAAAATGAATAAAAGAGTCAATTATTTCAATGTTAGATGAAATTAAGGACAATTTTGATCACTTCCTCATCGACCCATATAATCCCTAGTCACCCCCTCACCATCCCTCATCATTGTTAATCACTCCCTCCTCATCCCTTATCACTTTAATCACTCCCTCATTGACACTTATCATCCTTTATCATCACTAATCACTTTTTACTAAACCATTATCATCCCTAATCACTCCCTCTAATACCTTTATGGTAGGTGAAGTATATTTATGCTTATTCCAAATCATCCCTATTCACTCTTTTATTTATATAGGTTATAATGCCTCATCTCCTTTCAATATATGGATCAATCAATGCCCCCTCAACAAAATCATGTGTTTCAATGTCCATTCAATAGGAAGGAATGGAACAAATCTACCTTGTATAAATGGGGTATAAAAGGGTATCTAGATAATAAATATTACCCCTATATATAGATATAGTGTAATAATTTTTCATCTTTCCTCATCATCCTTAATCACTCCCTCATCAAACCTCATCATCCCTAATAACTCCCTCATGAACCTTCATCATCCCTATTATTTCCTTCATCATCCCTAATCACTCCTTCTTCATTAATTTTCATCCCTTATCACTCTCTCATTGACCCTCATCATCCCTCATCATCCCTAATCACTTATTTATTCTACATCCTAATCAATAATCACTCCCTTCAATACCTTTATGGTGGGTGCAGTGGCTCTTTGCTTGTACCTGATTATCCCTAGTCACTCTTTTCTTTATATAAGTTAGAATACCCCCTCTCATTTCATGATATTACTTATTCAATGACCCCTCTCCTTTCTCTACATAGTTGATAATTCCTCCTCTCATAATTTTAAAAAATCCCTTGACAATACCCCTTTATTTTATCCCTTGATATAATAATGCCCTTTTATTGATTTTCAAGCATGATAATGCCAAGTCTCCTTTCAATATATGGATTTGGTATTCAATCAGGAATTAAATTAAGTATAAAATATTAAGTTCATATATAGTTCAGATAGATATGGTTAGGATTATATACATGTATTATAAATTAAGATATGGATCAAGTATTTTATCAATTAGGGCAAGCTCAAGTAGGTAGGGCATACTGAACTAGGTAACTAAATGAGGTATGATATACTCAAGTAGGTAGGTTATACATAAGTAGGTAAATTATGTATGGAATAATCAATTACAATAAGGTAGGTATGAAATAGTCAAGATCAAGAGAAGGCTAGGTATTTATGTAGGGCATACTCAAGTATATAAATTAAGTAGGGAAAAATCAATGTGTGTGTGTGTGTGTGTGTGTGTGTGTGTGTGTGTGTGTGTGTGTGTGTGTGTGTGTGTGTGTGTGTGTGTGTGTGTGTAACATGACTCAAAACTTCATTTCTCATTTTTTCTATTGGCAAGAAAGTTTTCCTTGCCAACCACCGAAGCTAGGTAGGCAGGGAAATAATATATGCAAGCTATAGATCAGGAATCAATCTTCCCTTATTAGCTAATAATATATTCTAGAAAGGAAAAATAGGTATTAAAATAAGTAAGTTATATATCAAGAAACATGTTTCCCTTGCCTTATCAGGTGGGGCATAACTAAGTAGGTATGGTAAAAATAAAGCTATCAATCAGAAAGTAAACTTCCCTTGATATCTATGCCCTAATAAATAATCAAATAAAATCTTGATATTTGGAATGAAAAATCCCCTTTGATAGCTATTCCATACTCCATTTCTATCTATCAAGAAGAAAAACTTCCCTTGAATTAATCCTTGGTGTAGATAAAGTAGGTAGGGAAATTTTCCCTTAACTTATTTGGTAGGTAAGCTTGAGATCATGGTAGGGCCTTAGGAATAATGCCACCCATATATATATGGTGTGTGATCTATCTTAAACTATGCTTTGATATATTATATTAGGGACTAGGGCATACTAAGAGTATGGTAAGGTCCTAGTTTTACCTTTAAGACCCATCAAGACATGCCCAAGCTCTAAGTAGCCCCTCCTTGATACATTGGATTAAGTCATATTCCCTTCCTTCCCCTCAAAGAAAAAGTTAGGTATAGATCAAGTTACTTTGGGAAATACACTCTATGAACTCCGTTATTGTAACACATTATACTATATTGGTGTCACCTATCTATCTATTTGTAAATCCACACTACTATGGACATACTCTTAATGGCATATAGATATAGAAATCAACTATGGAATTGGGATTGGAATTCTCAATCTATCTATGTTAACCCTATCTATATAGATATAAATTGGTTTTATCAACTCTAGGATTATGATTATTAGATGCCCAAATCCCATTATATATGCATAAGTAATAAAATTTCATCCCACCCTTTGCTCACTTGCCTACCTATTTAGTCTAGCTTAGGAATTAAATACACACACTCTCTCTATAGTAGGGGTATGGTTCATCATATAGATATCTGAATCCTACTAGAGACTTAGGAGATTTATCCAAGTTAATTATTTAATTGAAAGAGGATGAGTGAAAAAAGAATTTATTTGAGTCTTATTTAAGTCATCAAAATTAGGAATTGAAATAAAATCAAATTAAGAATAAACAATAACTATGGCCACCATCAAGGTATTAGAGGGAGTGATTAGTGATGAGGAGGGATGTTGATGGAGTGATTAGGGATAATGATTTATGATGAGGGAGTGATTATAGATGATGGGGGGATGGTTAGAGTTAATAGGGGAGTGATTAGCAATGATGAGGTAATGATTAAGGATATCAAGAGATAATGAGGGTAAATGAGTGAGTGATTAGGGATGATGATGGATGATTAGGCATGAGGAGGGAGTGATTATAGATGATGATGGATGAAGAGGGAGTGATTAAGGATGATGAGGGATTATGTGGGTCAATTAAGAGGTGATTAGGAATTATGAAAGATGAGGAGCAAATGACTAAGGATCATGAGGGGTTATTAAGGATCATGAGGGGTGAAGTTAGAGTGATTATGGATTATGAAGGATGGTGAGGGTCAATGAGGGAGTGATTTTGGATGATGAAGGTCAATGAGGGAGTGATTGGGAATGATTAAGTTCAATGAGGGAGTTATTGGGGATGATGAGGGAGCGATTAGAGATGATGAGGGATAGCGAGGGTCAATGAGGAAATGATTAGGGATAATGAGGGATGACTCAGGAGTGATTAGGTATGAGGAGGAATAAGGAATAATTGATTAAGGATGAGTGAGGGATGATGAGAGAGTGAAATTAACATAAAGTGATTGTTTGGTGTGTGTAGGTCATCAATGTGACCTATTCTACCCAAATCACACCCATTTAGATTGAATTCAAAGTGAATTAGGGTGATTTCACATACATGTGGTGTAAATTGTTTCCACTTCCATGGTCACAAGTGGATATAATGTTTTTATGTAATTTTTGGTAATAATGGAGTTAATTGAAAGTAAAATCAACATAAATTATTGGTTAGATGTGCAAGATTCATAATTCAACTTATTTTTCCACAATGACACATTTGTTTCCTAAATTTAAAGAAAAATGGGGTGGTTGTGCATAAATAAGCCTAAAATTATTTGTGTTTACCTTGATCATAAGTAGATATGGTGGGTTTTGTCACTTTTGACCTATAACAGACCCAATCTCAAGTAAAATAGACATGAAGGATTGGTTGAAAATGAATGGGTCACAAATGCAACCTATGTCTCCATATGCACACCACTTCATCATGAATTCAAATTCCATTGGGGTGACCATGTTTATGAAACCCAAATTATCCTTATTTACCCTTATCATAAATTATTATGGTGTTGTGTCACCTCTTTTCCTATAATGGAAGTAGTCATAATTAAAATTGGAATTAAGGAGTGGATGAGTGTGCATTAATTTGTCAACTTTAATTTTAATAAACCTAAGACTCTTAAAAATGCCATCAATCAATTAATAAGGCACCAAAACCTAAAAAATAACTATATGATTATCCAAAGTGGACATTAATTACTAAATTTATGCCCTAAAAATGATTAAGTACTGACCATATTAGATTTTAAAAAATTGTCTCCAACATCATAAGGCATGCAGTTGTGAGACTAACTCTATCAGATATAGAGTGAGCCTAATTTATTAAATTTAATAAAATCAATTTAAATTAACTTATACTTAACATTTATTTTAGTAAACCAACCCCCCACCATAATACATCTGTGATATAGTACGTACATGTTATTTTACATATGCACTTTTATTATTTAAAATTTTTTAACTTGTCCACTTTTTCCAATTCAAATATATAGAGAGAAAAGAACATAATGTGTACATGATATAGTGCATACATGTTATTTCACTTACACATCTTTTTTATTTTAAATTTTAAATGTTTGTGTTTTTTCCATTTCACATTCACATAGACAAAATTGCATACACACTATAACATGTATGCATTATAGCACATATGCATTATGTTTTAGTAGTCGCCAAGCCTAAATTTAAATAATAAATATGCATTATTAATATAATACATATGTGTTATTAATTATGATATACACATTATGCTAAAACATTCATAGAATTGTTCATCAACTTTGTGCACTTAGTAGCAGTACAAATAATGGGTCAATCCTAGGTATACCTAAGTAATACCAAGAAAATAGTTTTTTGAAATCATGAAGGACATAATAATAGTTTTTACCTTCATTATTTTACATTAGTGGATTAATAAAAATAGGTAAATTATCTTTATTTGTGCCATAGTTATACTGCATTATTTTTCCATTCAATCAAATGGATTGTTTGGCATTGAATGGTGTGGTGAGAAAAATATTAGGTGTATCACATTAGAAATTAGAATTATCACTCTCACCAATATAATTATGAGGAGAGGGGGCATGACGAAACCTATTCTTATGATAAAGGATGAGATATTTGTGTATGTCACCAAGTACGTGAGCAAGGACTCATCATTTGAGAACTCATCCAATGTCAAAAAATTTGGCAAAGCATTTTTATCATTCAAATGATAGTGTACAAACTATATAGCTATGGTATATGTAGGTATACCCATACATTTTGATATGGCCTTTGTAAAACAAGTCTCATGGTGAATTTCTTGTTTGTGACATATAATGTGTTTAGAAAAACCCAAGCCTTAAAGATATTTATTATTTTTAGAAGAGATACATTGGGCTATACCTTGTTCATTTTTTCTAAATCCTTTTCCTTTTTACACATATTTGAGAAAATATAGAGAAAAAAAATCTAGGATATAGGACTTTGGTGGGATAATATTAATTTTTTGGACCATCACACAATGTTTCAAAGGATTAATACCCATTATACATGTGTAAATAAATCTTTGGTGGATGAATTTTAAACATTCATGTGGAGTATATGGTACCACATACACCTCATGTATCCAAGGCTATCCTAATTTTTTTTATGATTTATATTGTTCAACATCATCTATCATAAATTAGGTAATGTATGAGGTCCCACAATACTTTTTATTGTTATTTTCCCTAATATTTCCTTGAATTATTAAAAAATACCTTGATGTTCATACTAGGTGGTTACAAATATTTAGGTTCAATGTCCAATAAGGAAATAAAGTATATATTGTAAATGTTAAGTCCCAAAACCTTACCCACATAGACTCTTTTAACCATTTTATTAAACACATACTTGCATATATAGTGGTAAGCAAAAAAATGATGAGGTCTTGAGGTGGTGAATACTCTTTTTCAAAGGATATATTATGTTCAGTCCATTTGATGCAATTTATCATAGATGCTACAAATGGAGGCTCCATATTACTTTGTGGGATGGCCATGTGTAATGCATCTAAAATAACATCCTTGTAATGTGTCAAATGATGTAGTAAGTCCAAAAGTGAATTTCTACCAATGACATCATTGGAGTAGTTTTTAATATGGTGAGAGGAACCAAATTATTTTGTGCACTCCCTTTGGCATTTTGTGGTAATAGATAGGATTTCATTGTAAACATTATAACAATAAGAGGTGTGCAAGAATGCATTTGATTAGAAGTGACCATATTTAGAACCCCTTAAATATTTTATTGATTTCATCATGCATGCAACATAAACAATAAAAAATAGATATATGTACTATAAAATTAATTAACTAATTGATATGTCCATAGTAAATAGTATTACAAAAGGAATATTTTATTTTTTTCTAATTTTAAAAATCAAAAGTCAAATTTTAATAGGAAAAAATAGAAAACCCTAGATCAATATATATGGTTTTGGGGATGAAAGGTTGGGTTCACAAATGTTTAACCCTAAATTAAAATGGGTCAATGTAGTATAGGGTAGATAATATATAAATGATTAAGCATAGGAGTGATAAATAGATCTATGTCATGCCAATTAAATGTAAACTCAGATAAACAATATGTTAAATTTATAGTACTGAGATACACCAAAAATAGAAAGTACATATATTGATTTATATTGAAATAAATTATAAACATGAGTACTTAGTTTATTATACATATGTAGATTTTATATTGAACAAGTTGTAAATAGACTAGATTTTGATTCTATACCAATCACCAGATTCTTAAAATATGTAATTTGTGGCCTTGGAAACTTACATTAGATCTGGATAATTACATCAACATTGGTGTATGAATTAGATGAAGTTGTCTAGTATGTAATATTGACTAGATATGGATGTGACCACATGTAAAATTATGGGGTTTTTGTCACCTTTTATATGGTGTGTTCATATCTCTTGTATAGGATGTCACTCTTCATCAAATGATAAAACCCTAGCTTCTTCTCCCTTAGAATGACTATGGGAAATTGGGTTAGTGGGCATAAGGTCTTGAGATTTCATAAATACCCTCATATTAATGGGCACTTATTACATATACAATACTCAAAATAGGGTCTCATAATTATGTATTTATCTCCTGTATGTTGGCTTGTGCATGCATCTATATGTAATGTATTATAAGCAAGTTCATAGAGTGGCCTACCTTTTAACTTTTAAGTATGGATTAGGGGATTCTCCTTCAGTAATTAAAATATAAAAATGGGATATCAACATGATTGATGTTTAAAAATGAAAAAATATGAAATATTTTCTCACTTAAATCCTTGATTGAGTGATTTTGGTAAGTTATCTTTTGAGTTTCTATGTCTTTGCCAGGTGAGGTATGAATGAGGATTGAACATGCATATATACAAATCCTTTTTGGAAATATACTACATTAAGTCACTTAGGAGGACCATAACAACACATTATAAATTTAAATTTGATGAATTTAGGTTACTATAAACTTTTTTCTTCCACAAGACACTTATGTTGATGTAGGCATCTAGCTAGGATGCAAGTGTCTATAAAGCTAGAAAATAGGCATATGTCTAAAACTTAAAAAGGGTGATAATAATCAAGTTTATATCCTTTTGAGAAGTATATAAGGCCTCATAATCATAATAACATATGGTATTTATAAGGGAATAAGACAACAGATGTGGACCTTTTGGTATTAAAAATGCTAGAAGTTAAAGAGTACAACCATGAAAAGTATTTTCCAAGTATACAAGACTGAGGTGTTATATAACTCATATTTAGTATCTAAAATATGTTATTAGGATAGGGTGAGGTGGAAAAATAGGTCAAAATTAGGTTCTCAACTAATTCAAAGTCAAATGGGGCCAAAAAGACATTATCAAGTATAAATGAGCATATTTGAGTGACCACAATATTATCCTCATGTTGACACTACAGTACATAATTTTATCTTTATCACATAATAAAATAAAATTTTATTTTTAGGTGACTAACTTATAATCTATATCCCTCACCTCAAAATGGGGCAATACAAAAGGGTTATTTTATAGATCTAAACCTCCATGCATACAAAAATTAGATTCTATTATATATTAATATTTGAAAATCAGATTTTATAATTAATTACAGGTTTTCAAAGATTTAAAACAATTTAAAAATTATATTTTGGACATGATATAGGTTTCAAAGATTCAAAAATTAAAATATTAAAGATTAAAGTAAACTAATACACACACACACACACACACACACACACACACACACACACACACACACACACACACACACACACACACACACACACACACACACACACACACACACACACACACGATATAAATAGGCATATCAAATAGTGATTATGGTGGCATATAAAATGCATATGCAGGTAATTTAATAAAAACTACAAGTACATATTCATACACACTTGAATGAATATGCAAAATAGTTACAATATAAAAAATTAAAGGTTGAAAATACAATTACAATTAAGAATATAGGGGTATGAGATTATACACCATTTGGCATATATTCATGGAACATGATACATATTCATGATCATAAATGCATATTCAAAGTGAAGAAAAAATGATACTCATTCTTTCACAGTTTTAAAAGGCATGATGTTTGTCTTTTCACATTTTCAAATCACAAAGTTGTACTTTCAAAGGCATGATACTTGTTCATGCACACATTTTCAAAATTAAAAGTTAAAATTTGAAAGGACAAAATCTCATTTTATTTCCAACCTATTAACAATGTGGTCAAGATGGGGGCATGAATAATTTTCATTCTCCTTTGATATTATAAATATAATATAGATCTATCTTGTAGCAATGTGATTCAAATATGTTACGGGTAATGTAATTTTGAGTCTAGTGCACTCAATGACCTTGGAATTAATTCTTGTTTTTCCATTGTGTGGTTTCATTTTCTTGTTATAGGTGGTGCATGTTTGATTCTAGTGACACTCAATGGCCTTAGAATCACTTCTAGTGAAGCCATCGAGGTTCCACAGTTTTGGATTAGTATATATGGTACTCTTCCCCACTCATGAGACTTAGAATATGTATCTTTAGAACTCATTATCTTGAATAACTATTTAAAATTGGTACTTGATCACTCTCATTTCGTCATTTTTATGAATTATTCAAGTGATTTAGCAATGGGGTACAGTTCTCCATCATCAATTACATAATATAAGGCAATTGGTTTTATCTATATAAGGTTTAATCCTTTCTTACTCTCCTCTCATTTTTTTTAAAATTTTAAAAGTTCAACTTCTTCAAATTTCAAATAAGGATGAATGCATACTTCACATTTTTTTACATGTTTTTTTCATAATTTGAGTGCCCTAATAACTTGGATTATTGTCTCAAAAAGTGATTTTGTTTTACACACTAAGTTTCAATTCTTTCTCTATTACTTTAAAATTTTATTTAATAAAATAAGGAGGGGTGGGGGGGGGGAGGGGTGATGGTGGAGGCAATGTAGAAACTTAAATATGATCACAACTATTTGATAATGTTATTTCTTGACACGTCCTAGATTACATGATTTATGCCCAAATACAAAAATCTTATCTTCCATTCATTTAATACATTTAGCTATATGTTGGCTTGATCATTTGTTTTTATTAATTTATATATAAAAATTTCTATGACAAATACTGAAAATGCTTCATATAGCCCTAAAACTATCTCCAAATTAAGACACTAATCCTTAATTTCTTGAGATAGGTCCATACAAGGTGGATAGGATTCTCGGCATAGCCTTGTCTACCTAGAATGTCCAAATTCCATGATAAATAATGATTATTTTAAAATTATAAAAATAATCATTTAGGTCTTCCTGAGCATTTCATAAGGTTGTCTAAATAAATTTATCAATAATTTTTATATATAAATACACATCAAAGGTCATTCATTAAACACACTTCATTACCACTTGTTCCTAGATTACAAACTATTGCAAATTTAGAAAATTTGTCATATTATATTGAAATTTATGATTATTCACATGGATAAACATGATCCTAGTCTAAATTATCTTAAATCAAGTTAAGATATATCATTTTTAAGTATCAAATTCAAATTTCTAACTACATGCATATAGTCAAGGAACATAATTTCATAATCACTCTAGGTAGGAGAAATATGGGGGCTTGATTTACATAATTTGAATATTAAATACATAAGAAGTAGTCAGTCATTAAGGGGATGATTTAGGGAAGCTCAACCCATTACTCTCACTATCTTTTTTTTCAGGTTTCATAATTTCAAAGTACCATTAGGGGTTTGAAGACAAAATAAGAAAAAAAATATACAACACAATTTGAATCGAAATATGTCATCCTAATTAGTAGACACCAGTGTATAAGGTAAAATAGTCATATATTTGTCAAATTTAGTGTAGAAAATTTTGTAGTCAATAGACTCTAACAATGTGCGCTAATGTCAACCTAGACTAATCTTGTACATTAATATTATTTTATTATAATTCTAAAATATCACTTTTAAATTATTATTTTTATACATTCTCATATTAATAATTATTTAAAGTAAACTAAGATGATTCCATGTCCAATAAACATAAGCAACCTGCATTTATGTCGATATAGGGTAGACATGTCTACAAGTAGTTTCATATTATTTCCCTGATCTCGAGCATACATAGTCAAATATTTTTATAATTTATACTTTAAAATATCTAGAAAATATAGATAACATACTAATATGATACATGTACATTTTGTTTTCATGTTTTATGAAAATAACAATTTTTCATCTTTATGAATTTATAAAATTAGAATTGTTGATTATTATACATTTTTAACATTATAATATCTATCAAGTTTTACATATATAAGCATAAAATAATCATTGTTAAATTTTAAAAATAAAGGTTCAAATAAGGGGTTTTTTATCATCAAAGTGAAGATTTACATTTATCCACCAACAGTTGCCCCATTTCCCCTTCCCAAGGAAGTTAAAATGACAACCTTCATTTTTCCATCAATAGATGAAAATTCATATTTTTAGTGGTGCCAACAAAACATTTAATTATTTTATTTTTCAACTTTGGACCCCACACACTCAAATATGGATTTAAAAATGTGTAATATAAATCACTCCTAATGTTTTCCCATTTTCAAATATGTTTGGCTCCAACAATCACCAATATTTTTCTCATGGTAAAGTTAGATTTCTAATATTGTTGAATCCATGTAGTAAAATCTTAATTTAAATATTATTACATGGTGGATAAATCCACACTTCACATCTAATGGTATAATCTCCACCATAATTTAAATGCATTAATTGATAACTAGGTATCCCTGCAACATATTTTTTGCTTCGCACTCTCCCCATAAATAGAGATAAGCATGTGCATAAAGTTATTATAACATTAAATTATGAAAGAAACATAATCAAGATAACAATTTAAGGTTTAAAATAAGTTAAAATATAAGTATCAAAACATTCAAATAACCTCTTTTAAGCATGGTCATGTCTAATACAAAGTTCTGAGAGCTTTAAATAAACTAGCTAAGGATGGAAAAAAATCATCCTTGAATGTTATAACTCATTTCATCAATACTTTCATGAGATCAACCCATAGGATTGCATTCATGAATCATTTTGAGATTAAATCAAGTGATAGTATGAGGAGTAATATCCACCAACATGTTCCATTGAGTTCCTTCTGACTAAGTCGTTCATTCCAAGTTGAATAGATGGGTTAAAATAGGGATCAAGGCATTTAAATTAATATTCCAACACTTAAAACTTTTCAAGACTTAATATAATCAAACACACTATGTTCATGACTTCACATCGTCATGCACTTGACAATTTCCCCAAAAATGTTCATGCTTTTTTTCCTTTTTTTAAGGCTACATTTCTCCAATATATATCCTTATATGGTGATAAAATAAATTGAATTGAATAATTTATCCTCATGGGATTCTAATGTCAATGGTACTAATATCTTATGATATGTGTCAAATCTACATTATAGTTAAGTCTGTAAACAATGCCATTTTAAGATGGGAAATTCTCCTTTTTAATAAGATAATTAATATGTGAACTTCACATATTTGTGTCCTCCTAGTTAATGTAATTATTAAATTAAATATTAATACTCATATCACTTCATTTTCTAATTTAAAGTGTCTTCCATATATCTTTGTAAATGTGAAGTGCTATATATCATCTAAATTTTAATTTGAAACTTAATTGTTAAGATTTATTCAGCTAGTTGTATTTTTTATTAGAAAATTATATTTTGGTTAAACTAATTACATTTCACTCTTGTGAAGTTTGTATTTCCTCATGGTAACTTATAATAATGTCAATCTTTAATTTCATGTCCAAATAATATTCCATAAGGTGTCATCCAATAAATTATGGAAACTATTGTGTGCTTAATCACTCCAATTTTCATAGTGAACCACACATATTACTATGGATAATATTAATATTGGTCACTATAATATTAGTATAATTCTATAATATTTTTATAGGTTATTCTTACTAAATTATGTCTATAGTTGTATTTCAAATGCACACACTTTCATGTATAAAACTACTCCAAAGTTCAATAGTATTTCACCCAATATCTAATACCAATCAATAGAATCCACCCATGGTACTTCAAAATAGAAATACCAATTTTTTATTTTAATTAAATTAATTGCATCTTCAATAAGCATATTATCCCATTGCTCAACAACACAAACATATATTCACTTTAATACACAATAACCACAATGTGTCTTCATCCATAATTAATCATATTGTATTAATATAGATGAATTACTAGGCTAGTCTCCATTCATCTGAATCATATGCCAAGTTATGATCCTAAGGACTATGGGTTATGGGACCATAAGAGATAAAGTATCCTAAGTCACTCAAAGAATAAAATAAACCCACACCAATGAAAATCACAACACCATTTTTTTTTTGATCATGCACTCATGTACACTCCATAAGACTCTTACATATTTACTCTATCTATCTGGCGTAATCAAAATCAAGGCTATTTTAGTTCTCTAAAAATGAATAAAGGGTCTTTATCTATAGTAGATAATGGATATTAAATCCTTATTTGGTTAGGGTTTGTTATATACCATAAATAAATAGCCTTATTTAATTAATTGAACATTTATATTATTAACCTTAGTTAATTATTGTGATTCACACTTTTCAAATATGTTTTATCATAATATATCCTCATACAATACCAATGGATGCTAAATTTTATGGGTGATCAATGTATCGAGACATGTCACTTTGATTAATAGTAATGGAGTGGACACTATGATTTAACTTTATTCTCATTATATAATAATATGATTGACCACATGAATTTAATTATCCTAAGGTGTCAAATATAACAAGGTTTACATGATCACCTTATATCATAAACTAATCTATGTGGCTATTAGATGTGAACCAAAATATGTATTAGAATACATAACATTGTGGATCCAAAAAGTTGGTTAGGATCATGAGATTCACAAAGGATCTTGGTAGTACATTGTAGGAAAGTATATAATGTGTCCCTATATGAATTCATGGCTACCATAATCATAAAATTTAACTACTATGTTCCACATAGCCTCATTGAAATTTCCTAAGTCAAATCTATGTGGCCACCCCATACCTATGTAACAATTTTCACTTATTACCAAATGGATTCGACGTAAATATAAGATATATCTCAATTTATAATGAATTTATGGGATTTCAAGATTTTATGTAGTTCACAAGGGATCATACATCACATTTATTGTAACAATCATGGGGTCCTACATATACAACCACAAACATCATCCAGTTATAATATTGACATGGTCATCGAGTGTCCACATGAAATTCATATAGCCAGTGATTAAGGTATATGCATGTGGTCATAGTCAATAATATACAATGGGTCACACATGGAAAAATTTTTGGTTTATAATCTAATGTGTCTAAACTATCAACAACTTAAGGCTTGGCCCTAGGCCATCACAATAATTTAGTATCATCATCATGTTAGAACACTTAATGTCTAGGTGATGTTATTATAAACCCTTAATACATTTAACTAATTAAATAATAGTGATTTATTATTTGTTAACATAGGTTGAAAATCCTCGTATAAATAAATAATAAACCATATTTATTTATTACATATTATTTATTTAAAAAAATATTATGAAATGATAGACCTATTGGTTACAAAAGTCACCTCCCCTCATTCCTATTATAAATACGGTTTTACCCCTATTGTTATTCACACAAAAGACACTCATGAAAATTGATGTAACTCATTGATTGAGATATTTGATATTCACATGTGGAAAATATTTACAAAGGTTATGTGAAGGTTTATGAGAAGAAGTGATAAATAAGAAAGATTTATATTGGGGTGTGGAGTTTCTCATATATATGAATATTATATTTATGGTATATTTGTTAATCAATTTTATGGATTACGATACCCATTATCGAAAACATAAAAAATTAGAGAACAAAGTAGGCTTGGCTTAACAACAAGAGTTGTCAAGGCATCTGACTAACATACTACCAAAAAGTCTTTAAAAATAATTCAACTTAAATATAAAAAAATTCAAACATAAATAATTAAAAAATGAATATGTCTCACCCTTATTTGCTTTATTATGAAAATGAATTATCCTTGAATGGGGAATATGAATGAAACAACTTTTTTTATTACTTCTTACAATTATCTAATCTTCTTGATTACTCAAAATACTTGATTCTAATTTTGGTAAGGTACCCCTATCCAGAAAAGATATTTTAAAGGCATTCTTCTTGATTACTAAATACACACAACTCTTATCAAATAACCCAACATCCTCTAAGATCTAAGGAGTATATGCCAAATGAAATAAACTCACTTTTGGATCCTCCTCTTTATGAACTATTGCCAAAAATCTTGAATATAATAGTATCATTGACCAGAAACACAAAAATAAGATCTTCATTTACCTCCTTCCACCATGAAGACTTCAATTTATGCTTGTAAATTTGGAAGGAACTAGAAAGATGACTAGTTTTTTAGCAGTTCCTACACCTAAAAAGAAGACCTTTATAATTAAGGGATTGAGACCAACATCTACCTTTAACATTCACCTTGATCATTTCAATAAGATACTAATAAATATACAAGTAAATAATAACCCTCGAAAAAGACATCAAGGAAAAATTTAAATAAGAAGCATCAATCTCCAGTAGTTCACCCATGGAACCTCCAATTATTGATAATCCAGACTCATACCAAAATTGAAGAACAAGATAGGAAACTACACCCAGATGGTTTTGAGAGAGATGTTTTCAATTAAAGGATTAATGTCTAGATACTAGGGTATTATAAGGATAAGGTGATGGTCATAGCTATAAGATTTGTCCTGAATAATCTTATTACGATCAACAAGAGAATAAAAAACCACAATATAAAATCCTTTGACATAAGGATAAATTTCCAAGCTACTCTCTAAACCAGGCTACAAAGTATCTAAAATACACTAATGGAGAATAATAAATTTAGGCCAAAACCTATCAAATCTACATATTAAGCCCCTTTTTGCATACTAGTCTTCAATTTCAAGCACTTCTTCCAAAGCTTCCTTCTCAAAAGTGACAACTGGACAATCCTTGGTGGTACTTAAGATCCTATATTGTTAAGATTGACAAATAAAAGGGCCATAAGAATCCCTAGATATTAAATTTTCATTTTTTATAGAGGATGATGAAAGCCCAAAATTAATATCAAGCCCCTCACTCTCCTTTCCTTCTACTGAGCCTATGTTCCCAAATGTTTGACCAACACAGTAACCAACAAGATGGAAAGGAGGCTCCAATATTCTGCCAAACTCCCCTAATAATTCTTTCAATTAATTTAAGTTTATAGGAAAGGGATAAATAGTGACACTATCTACAGTAAAGTCTGAAGAAATGGCCCTGTGCAGGGGGATTTTTTGGTTGAGTCAACCACTTAACCCCAAATTTTCCCTAAAGTGTCATTCCTCCATTTTAAGCAACTAGGAGAGGATCAATTTTCCCTACCCAATCAATTACCACTTTACCTATGGAAAGGGATTTATCCCTAGCATCAGGATTATTCATAGTTTCCATTACCAACACTATTTTAATTTAATTAGAGATCATAACACAAGGGATTATTATTATTATTATTATTATTATTATTATTATTATTATTATTATTATTATTATTATTATTATCATCATCATCATCATCATCATCATCATCATCATCATCATCATCATCATCATCATCATTAATGGGATTTTTGTCTCTCAAGGTTCTCCTACATTAATCTCTATGTCATGTGTACATTGATCTATGTGTTTATTTATTTTGTGCTTTGCCATCATTTTCAATCCTATCATATATTCTATGTTGAGTTTATCATGACATCAGATCTTGAAATAATGTGGAGAATTGGCAAGAAATTTTTATTTAATTTAATATTAAATTTCAAAGTAAATTCATTTCTTTCAAGCCTATATGGCCCTAATAAGGGAACGATTTTGATTACCAATGTGGGAAGCATGGTTCTAACTTTTTTGAGCCTTGGATCTTCATCCAAACATCATGGAAGAGTAAGGAAATTTGTTTTGAATAATATTCACATAGCTTTGGAACCATTGAGAGCTATAGTATGACCTTGAAAGAATATTAATTATTGTGAATCTCTTATTGATTAATGTATACTAGTTTTAGTGATCATATGATCATCATTCAAGTATTAAAATCACTTTTAAGCAACTAGTACTAAATGCATTGATGATTTTATCATATTAATGCACTTGTATGGCTAAGGGTATGGCCTTATATGTTGGAAAGTTCTCAAAAAAATATAAATTTAAGCTTATTTCACTTTTAAAGGTTTTTATGTGCTTTCAAATTGAGATATGGGGTTTTTTGAGATTTCAAAAACCATCTACAAAGTTCTTGAAGGATTCCTAAATTACCAAGATTTTTTCTTCTCTATGTGAGGTTTCATTGTATATCCTAGGGATCTTAGAAATTTTGATTTCTCAAGCAAAAACAAAATTTTAAGCTTCCTTCATCATCAATAGACAAAATCATGAAGTTTGGCAAGTTTTAATCTCTTTGGTGGCTTATATATTTTACAATGCATCCCAAAAACATCTCCTCAAAACCATATATCTACCTAGAATCATGCAAAGTTTAGCATTAATTTTGTGAAATTATATAATAAATAATTATTTATTAAAATTATAATTATCACATAAGAAAACCTAGGACACACCTTATATTTGTTATCTTTTAACAATAATTGAAAAAGTCATCCATGTTTTTTACATGCATAGTAAATCATATTCATATAATTATTTTTTATTTTTTAGAATATTTGAAAATAAGTTTTAAATATTAATTTATGCATGTGAATTCTTGACTAGTATATTAAAAGGGTTGGTGGCTGTTATTTTGATAAAACATTGTAAGGAAGAATCCTAGTGTTCAAATCCCACTAGATTTTTTTTGGTCAAGTCAAATTTATTTTCAAAGTATAATTATTTTTTAATTTCATTTTTTTGGGTCTATGTGCAAACATATCATGTGAAAACCCTTCTCTAGTGCCATTTTATTTTACGACATTTGATCTAGTGAATCTTTTGTCAAACATAGTCATGTAATAAGTTAGTTTATAGGTTTTAGCACTTTACATACATATTTATGTGGTATATTTTTATTTTTAAGCCTCATATTATAATTTTTACACCATTTTAAATCATAGTGTTTAGATAGTTATTCTATGTGTGAAACTTGTGACATATAAATTTAGTGTAATTTTTTATAATTTCTCACTTTGTTTTACATAAATTTTAACAATTATTTCTTATTTACACTACAATTTTGTTTAAGTATAAAATAAATTATAAAATCACTTTTTTAAAAAGTTATTTTTTAAAGCTTTATCTAGTGTTTTAGTGTCATTATTAAATGGAAACAATGGCTTCACCTAATTTTGTGCAAAATAAATCTTAAATGTTCAATGGGTCTAACTATAATATATAATTTTTTTGTTTTAATGTATAATTTATGGATCAAAAGTTATGGAACATTGTTTTTGGGATGGAAAAACCCTCTTCAAGATGGCATGTTACCCCTAAGCTTTCAAATGTGTTTCAACAAAAATTGCAAGATGTCATGTCAATTATCTCATAGAGTGTTAAGGATGAACTCCTACTCTGTATTGATAATTAGGAGTCTCCTAGCAATGATAGAAAACTCTTTGATTCTATTCATGAGGAACACATCTCTCTAAGATTATAAATTGATTCTTGAATTGCTTACTACACCTATGAAAGGTGATGAAAATATTTGTAACTTTCTTACTAAAATTAAAAATATTAAAGCTCAATTAGATGGTTACAATTGTAATATAATTTAATTTAAATTATTTAATTTTATTATTTAGTTAAATATTTATGAAAAAATTTACAAGTTTATTTTAATTTTTAATTCAAAATACCAAATAAATTAATATATCTTTGACCTAACTACCTTGTTAGGTCTTCTAAATCAATAAGAGCAAGTGATGTCTAATTTTGATTTAAAATAAAATGTCACTCAGGACCTTCTCACTCTAAACCCTATTTATGACTAATAAAATCCAAAAACCTAACCCCAATTTTTTTAATAGTAAAAGTTACAACAATATATATGCCAATAAGAATCATAAACTTAATTTTAATAGAGATTATACTCTGTGTGGTAAATTTGTTCATAGAAGATAATTTTTTTATAAAAACAAAGATAGAGTTAATATTAAAACTTATAAAAATAATAAAGATAAGAAATATAATCAAAACCTTCATAAGAACCATAATCAGAACAACAATCAATAAATAAATTATAATATTGGTACTTTATATGTTGTCTTGTTTGCTTCTAATGAGAATGAATGTATTTTAGATAGAGGTGCATCGCACCATATGACTTTTTTATCTCATGATTTATATGATATTAGAGATATTTCTAAAAATATTTACTTAGGAGATTATTCATTTTTAAAAACAAGTAAGCAAGGAAAGGGAGATTTTTTAATATTGTTATTAATGATATTTTATATATACCTAAACATAATAAAACTCAGTTATCTTGTTCTTAATTTATGATTGGTAATTTCATAATAATTATTCTTAAATATAACTAGTCCATTAGAAATCAATTTGATTCTCTGATTGTTGAAGGTGTTCAAAAGAATGGTTTAAACATTTTCTGTACTTCTTCTACAGGTTATATTTCATCGCATAGTAATAATGAATCTCAATTATGGCATGAAATATTAGTACATATTAATTTTATAATTTTACATGATATGTATTATTATAATCTTTTTTTTGGTCTTCCTTCTATTTCTTCTTATTGTGAAACTTTTGAATCTACTTATGAGGTAAGTAACATACTAACCCCTTTCATAAAAATCATGATGTAAATTCCTGACATCTTTTAAAATTGATTCATATTGATGTTGCAGGAGCTATTTAAGTTATATATCTTAATGTTTATTTATATGTTGTTATGATTATAATAGAATTATCTAATCACATTTTATTAAAAATAAATCTGAAGTGTTGCTTAAATTCAAAGAATTTAAATCTTTTATTGACAATGATTATAATTTTTATATTAAGATATTAAGATTTGATAATGGTGGTGAATATATTAATAAGGAGTTTGATTATTTTTGCATTAGTTTTGATATTTAAAAGGAAATAACAAATCTATATTCCCCTCAACAAAATGATATTATTGAAAGGAAAAACTGCACCATTATAGAAATGCCTATAACAATGTTACATTATAAAAATATTACTAAGTTCTTAGGGATAAATCCATGAGTAATTATATTCATGCTATAAATAGAGTCCCTTTTATATTTTTACTTATTTATACTCCTTTATAAATGTGGTCTAAAAAGAAGCTCAATGTGGCTCATCCTAGGATCTTTTACTTCCATCTTTGTTGCTAATGTTAAAATAAAGAAGCTTGATCCTACTTCACATTCTTATGTTTTAATTCATTATGGGGGTAAAACTAAATTAATAAGATTTTATGATCCATCTCAACAATAAATCATTAATAATAAAAATGTTTTTATTCTATAAAAATCATTTTGTGGGCCCTTTGTGGAACCTCCTCAATGTTATTATTTTGATAAATATGGATCTCATGTTTCTCTTTATAAATAAATAGATGCCCTAGAGGAAGTTGATACATGTTTGGATAACTTAGAGTCTAAGTAACCCCATAAATTTCATGTTCAATTTAAAAGACTTAAATGAGCAAAATCCCTAGTCCAATCTTCTAGTCTTGATAATATTATTAAATTAACTAGAAATCAACATTCTTATCATGATTTAATTATTATGTATGAAAGTAAACCTAATTTTTTTGAGTAATCCATTCTAAATGATATATGGAGAGTTGATATATGCAAGCTAAGTTTGAATCTTTAATTAAAAATCAGACTTAGGATCTTGTCCCACTTCTACCTAAAAGGCATAGTGTTTGTTGTATGTGGCTATATAAAATTTAATTTAATTTAATTAGTAAAATTGACAATTTTAAAGAAATATTAGTTTCTTGTGGGTTTACTCAAAAATCCAATATTGAATATGATAAATTTTTTGATTTTACAATAAAAATGAGTACTATTAGATTACTTATTACTCTTGTAGCCTAAAATGGTTAAATTATACACAAAATGGATGTTAAAAATGTATTTCTAAATGGTGATTTAGAATAAGAAATATATATGACTCGACTCACCCTAATAAAGAATATTATGTGTGTAATTTAAATATGTCACTATTATGATTTTAAACAAGCTCCTCGAGCTTGGTATTCTAAAATCACTAGCTACTTTAAAGAGCTTGGTTTTTCTAACTATTATTCTAATAACGATCTCTTTGTAAATTATGAAAATGTTCATATTATTTTAATTATATTATATGTTGATGTTCTTCTTATTACTAGCAACCTAATTAGTTTAATTCATAAACATAAAGATAAACTAAGTCAAATGTATGAAATAACTGATTTAAATATTCTTCATCATTTTTTAGGAGTGGATATATATCAAGATATAAATTTAGTTTCACAATCTCAGTATGTACATAATATTATTGTTAAGTTTAATATGCTTGATTATAAGTATAAATCTACTCTTATTAAATTTGTTGTTAATCTTGATCTTAAAATAGCATATGAAAAAACTAATAATACTCTTTGTAGATAACTTGATAATAGTTTGATTTATCTAACAATTATTAGGTTGGATATTTCATTTGATGTAGCTGTTGCTTATAGATTCATATAAGATCAATATTTAGATAATTGCAAATTATAAAAATGTATACTTTATTATATCAATGGAATTGTAAATTTTGATTTATTTTAGTTTTCCATTGATAATGCTAAATTATATGGTTATTGCAATGTTGACCATGTTGGTGATACTATAGAATGTAAATCTACTTCTAGATACGTGTTTAATTTTTGTGTAGGAGATATCACTTGAAGCAAAAAAATCAACCTACTATATATGTCTCTTCTATATAAGCGTTTTATAGAA
Organism: Torreya grandis; assembly: GCA_037957365.1. Classification (NCBI taxonomy): domain Eukaryota; kingdom Viridiplantae; phylum Streptophyta; class Pinopsida; order Cupressales; family Taxaceae; genus Torreya; species Torreya grandis. The sequence goes on from JARHVA010000431.1 coordinate 50,951, forward strand.
GTTTTATGGAAGCTAATAAAGAAGCCATGTGGTTGAGAAGGTTCTTAAGAGAACTCCATTTTGATGTTTTTCATAGTTCCGTGTTTCATCATTATAATGAAATTTATATAGCTCTGTTAAAAATTTGAGTGAAACACCAATGAATTAAAAATATTGAAGTCCATGTGAATTTTATCTTAGGGAAAGTCCTCAATGGTGATATTAATTTACAGTTTTATCCTATGGATAAATAGTGGTAAATATCTTCACAAAACCATATGGTTCTACCAATTTTTGTTAGTTTCATGAAATGTTAGGCTTATCAGAGTGTCCTTTGAGGGGTATGTGCATGACAATGCCACTTATTAATGGCCATGTGTACCTTATTATCTATACTTATTCTCATTGTAAAGCATTTTAATATGTCATGCTATGTGATTTTTGTAAACTTCACATGGAAGTTTTACTTTTGTACCCCAACACATAAAATCATATTTTAATGGAGATCCTTATATTATAAAATACTCCAATAATGATTGGATAATTATTCATTAGAAATGGTGAGATGTAGTCTCATGATCATGATAGCCAGTAATTACTTTAAAGTATTTATGAATTATAATTACCTTTGGTTCAAAAGGTGATGTTTGGCATGATGAAGGTTTTTGAATCCTTCAATTTTTTACATAATATAATTATTTTATTAAAGTGACTATGGAATTTATCCTTAGTTAGTATTAAGGAGGAGTCTTATAACATTTAATGTCTAAATTGTGATATTATATACCCTTATTACCTTTAAGTAATTAAATAATAATAATTTATTATTTGTTAACATGGGTTGAAAAACCTCATGTAAGTAAATAATGAACCATATTTATTTATCACTTACCATTTATTTAAAATTCTCTTAGGAATGATATGATTATTGGTTACAATGGTTACTTCCACTCATTCCCATTATAAATAGGGTTTTAACCCTATTATTATTCACATGGGGAACACTACAGAAACTTGATTTAACTCAGTGATTGTGATATTTTATATTTTCATGTGGTAAATATTTAAAAAGGTTTAATGAATGCTTATGTGAAGAAGTGACAAGTAACAATAATTTGTACTGGGGTTTGGAGTTTCTCATATATATGAATATCATTTTTGTGAGATTTTAACCTCTCAAGGTTTTTCCATGTTAATATGTGTTATGTGTACATCTAAATGTGTGTTCATTTATTTTATGTTTTTACATCATTTAAATTATATATCTTATCATATATTTTACTTGAAATTTATTAGATCATGTTTAGACTAAATTATAACCTAACCACTAAAAAAATTCACCCTCAGTCTAATGTTGTTTGAAATCATGTTTGAGATATAAGGACAATGTGTCAACCTTATCCACATGGCCACAAAATTGACTAAGGTGCAAATAACACACTGCATGACATATTTAATGATAGAGGGTTATGAACCATATGCATGTCTTAATCACATCGACATGGGATCATAAAGTGGGAAAGTTAACTTAATTCCTACTAAGAAGTAAGTTAGGTGTAGCCATAGGATGTTTTCCATGTGGTTTGTTTATACTTAATCTTCCATGGAAGCGCAATCAATATATAATGTCAAGTAAACTTTTGGATAACATTTAAACACTCATATAATTAGGTTTTAATCATTTTGACCCAAGACAAAGTTTATTCATATAACTAATCACTTCAAATATGGTTCACACATTGATCATGGATTAAATACTTAATATAAAAATACCAAGTGCAAGCTAATGAGATGGTGATAATTGTTATTATCATGACTTTACAAGGTCATATAACCCATGAAGTCTCAAGATAAAAATGGAAGATCATGGTCACTATGTTACTACATGGAAAAATTTATAGTTACAAGTGGTACAATCCTTACCATTCAATTTTTGGTGACCAAAAATGTAAACACGCATAACAAAATCCTCATATGAACTACAATGAAGAGTAGGAAGCTAAAAAATACATTTATTCTATAGAGAGGGATTTTTTAATTTCAAAATCACTATGATTGGATACAATAAACATCCAAGTCTATGATCTAAGACTTACATTTAAGTTGGGGTTTATTCCATGTAACACTAATATTTTAGCTCAATATAAATTGCATCTACATAGCTCATAATAATCTCAATGACCTAAATTCAAAATGATCGTGATGGTTGTTATCCCTCATAGTTCATATAAAAGTTTCACGATCGTGACACAAGGAACAATATAGCTCGAGAGTTGGAAGTTAATATTGATATGCAATAAATATACACAATGACCTATTTAAAGTACAAAACCAATTCTAAGTGACTAAAATTATACTAAAAGTGACCCAAATACAATTACCTATATGGTCCTAAATCAGTTAGATATTTTTTGTAGGTGACCATATTTATTAAAAAAAACCCTTAAGAGTGTATTAAATAGTTCAAAATATTATATAATTGGATCATAATAGAGTAATGAGTTAAATGGGTGGTCAATATTACATATATTTTGTCCTCAGGGATATCTATAATATAGTTAAATGTGAAACTGAATTAAAAAAATTCAAAAACTATGATCATTAAGTTATTTTTACTCTTATAGGGACAATGATACTTTATTACATAGTGGTATTGAAGGCTATACCAATGGACTGAAAATCAAATTCACCTAAATTATTTTAGATTCAAATATCACTAGATAAGGCTTTAATATAAAATACACAAAAACTATCCATCTCTAGCCTAAAGCCTCATAGTTCTAGGAATTCCTTTATATTTTATCCCAAATCAGCGTATTATAGAATTAAGACCATATATTTATTTTAATTTTATATATTATTATCCACATCATGTCTGATTCCACTGGCCTTATTTTTATTTAACACTCCAATAGTCATTAACAGGATAGTTTGTTTATTAATGGGATGAACAACTTAAGCCTTATATACTGAGTATATTTACCACATGAGTTTTATAATTCCTAGAAATGAATATAGGACATAGAGGTTATTTTTAATTTTTTTCGTTTTCTTAATTTATTATAATGATGCATGTTACTCAATTCAAAATATTTCATGTATGATTAGTAGTTTCTTACTTTTAATAATTAAAGGAGTCTCAAACATTATTTATGTTCCTATTTTATAGAAAACATATCATTTTTTATAAGGAAACCACCCAACAAAAAAAGAAAAAAAAAATTATAAAGGATATTATCACTATAATGTTTAGTATGCCAATTAATCCATTCTTAAAAAACATAGGTTTCACAAGCATGCTAGATCACCCTAAGCAATCCAAATGTAGCTACCACTTCATAGTATATTCATATCATAAATTTTTTAATATTAAATATTATATTAGTTTAAGCTATATATTAAATAATCAAGTCAAGGGTGAAGTTGAAATGCGTGCACAATATCTCTAGGATTTTGATTTCTTGTTCTCCTAGTTTGGCAAGTCTGAACATGATTAAAATACGATATTGGATGAAAGTAATATCAGTTTCATGTTTTGTCCAACAAACTTCATGAAAATTTTAATGGAGTCCATAAGGTGAAATTGATGAATCCTTTCAATTATATACCCGTTAAACCGTGTGTTATCACTAAATATGTGATCAGCCTTACTCGACATCACTATGCTAATCTTTGAAATGGGTCATTCCAATAATTGAGGTATAAACACTATTTATAATGCTTAGATGAATGAAAAAATACATATTAAATTTACACACTCATTCTTCAACCTTATTTCGTGATACATAGAGATCTCATAAATCTTTATTATACTACATAACACTCATAAAAGTGGTGGTCAATACTATTTTTTTTTTTTTTTAAATTGGAAAAATAAATGTTTCAAACCAAATAACATTTTAAAACCTTGCTCAGTTAACCCCTTATTCCATAGGTTAATTTATATGTATACTTTCATCCTTTATTTTTGGTGGACATTAATTATTTAACCAATTCCTGTCATTTTTTTAAGTCACTTTCAATTTGAGGAATGGTGCTTCCCATATTGTTCTAACTTTAATATTTCATGTGTCCACTTATTTGTTTGTTCCATTTACTTCTCGATAGGGATTTATTGAGTATGATTTTATTTTCTAATTACATATTAAATAATTACAATCATTGTTACTTATTTTCTATTAGGTCCTTCACTACATGATGTTTACTCGCCATGGATACCATATGATTAATGGCTTCTGATGAGGCCAAGAAATGGAAATCATATCATATGGTATTAGCCTAAAATTAGATTACATTTAACTATTTTTAAATCTTTCATCTATGAATTTGTCCATAATATTATAGCTTTGTCCATGTTGCATATATTTCATTTTATGATTTAGAGGATGTGATTTATAGAGAAAATAGTATGGTTTAAATTTTTTTTCCTTTTGTATTACTAATGGAAAGTGAATAATTTGGAATATAGTTCCTTCAAGGTGTTTTATACTCACATATGTGAAGGATAAAATATATATTTGATTTTATGACAACTCATAGCAATTGGGTGAGTTAGCCATAGCAAGTGGGTGAGCTACCCATAGTAATTGGGCGAGTAACCAATATAAACTAGGAAAATTAACCATAAAAACTAGGTTATTTACTTGTATATACTAAGAAACTTATGAATAACAACTAGGTGATCTACCTATAAAAATGACCAAATTATCTAAGTCCATACATATAAAAATGGGCATCACCCCTAGCAAGTGTGCACCACTCATAGCAACTGGGCTCCACCCATAGTAACAACTATACATGTTGTTTTGGAGGCTATAGAGTTAAATGATGGTTTTTATCAATTAAATACCTTGGTTTTAGGATTGTGAAAGTTCCATATTTTGAGAAAATGAGAATTCAACTTTAAATTATTCCTTCTTTATTGGACTATTCACTATAAGCGTTTGAAAAAAAAAATAATGTGTTGTTTTCCCATACCTCCCATTTTCTCCTAGTCTTTATTTCTTTGAAATATCTTATTGTCCTAAGATATATTATAATTTATTTATATCATTTTCTAATATTTATTTTGATTATTGTCAATTATTTCATTATGGTGATAACCATATATTAATGGTTATCACATCTAGAAAGAGTTGCCTTCTCTATTTAAAATAGAAGTTGTAGGCTACATGTAAGGAGTGAAGTTTAGTTTAGATAATAAATTATATCATAATATTACTTGAGTAACTCTTTTAATTGGATTTAAATCTACTTATAGATATTACATTTGATGATACAATTGAAAAAAAAGCGTTTATTTGATTTAATCATGTCTTAAGCAAAGAGGGGATTAAATATCTAATCTAACCAAGGCAATTCCACTTGCAAGAATTTGGTGATCTAATCTCCCATCCATTAGTTAGTTTAAAAAAAATTATGTGTTTTATTTTAATTTTTTTTTTAAAGTGTATAAACACTCTAATTATTTAAAAGTATTCTAATTTTGTTAGTTTTATTTTAATTATAGGTTGAAATCTTACAAATGTAGATTAAAATTTAAATTATAGTATTTACTTTCCTGTACTTTCCTTTCAATCATTTTATTTTCCACTAGTGTGTTTAGTTTTACAAAGTGTGCATTATCATTCTTAGTATTCTAAGTAGTTTAGTGTTACATATACACTACAAACACATTACAAGGTTATATGTCCATGGGTTGAGAACTAAATAAAAGATAATATAGTTTTTGTTTTAGGCATTGTATACTAGGGTATATCATCATATGTTTTAGGAGAAATATTCAAGCTAACATATAACAGTAGATTATATCCAACTAAAGGATATCCTCGGCAGCATTTTTAAATACACTAGTTATTAATTAGACTATGTTGTATTGGTGGAGAAGGTTATAACTGAAAATGATGGACCAATAAAATGGATTCCTTAGTATCACACTATGGAGTACGTGTAAATTTCATGTGGGTGGATACATGGATCATGGGAGAAAATTATTTCATAATTGATATTGAATAATGAGCATGATATAAAAAAAAATATCAATAGAAATTATAGGATAAATAAGTGCATACATTCAAACTTAAATGCCCTCTTTTAATTTCCTTAAAAAGTATGACCTACTGCTAGGAAATATGAATATTGACCTTAATAATGATAAGACAAAATATGGCATGTTAATCTTGATCCTTTTATGAGATATAGAATGTTTAAAATGGGTTAATTATCTTAATATCATTATTTAACTAAAGTCATGAATGAAAACTTCTTGTTCTTAAGAACAATTAAATGAACCACATTATGCGTTTCTATTATATTTCTTTGGAAACAAATATATATACTAAAATTCATATTAATGCAGGGAATTTATTTGGAATGCATTGAATTCTAAATATTTAGGCTAAACAACTTGCCTAAATGAATATATTTATTTTACTCTATGGTGAGATGCATTGAATAGTAAAAATATGGTATTCTACTTTGTAATTACTCTTTCTATGATTAATGTGCTCTAATTTTTGTCATGTGAGATTTATAACAATAACCCTATTTCAATGAAGGTCCTTGGTTCTTACTATGTATATTATTAATATGTAACACTATCCATTAAAAATTATAGGGAGGCAATATGGTCATAGGTATAGGATAGAATTTAGTTGATTTATCAACTTGCACATTTTTAGATGCACTAATAAAATTTCATATATCTATATTTAATGGCCATGCAAGATGATGATTATAAATGATTTCATCTTTGCATGCATCAATATTTTTTTGAATAATTGATAAAAATTTTAAAATTGAATTGAATATATTAAAATAAGATTCGTAAAAGTGATGAGTGTATATTAATCTTTGGGTAGAAAGAACATGATAGTTCATCCTATAATTTTTATTAGTTTTCAAATGAACTAATCAAGATGCCTTTTTATTTGGAGTAATAATTAGGTTCAATAGAGGAATACCACCTTTAAAATGTGCATGAATCAATAAAATGTGGAATACATATCTTTGGTTATAAAGGCACTAAAACCTTGTATATGTATTGGAATTATGAACACTTAAAATATCAAGGGGGATGCATATTAGGATCATTATTTAGGGAAAAGGGACTATAGACATAAACACTTGGTTATGTGTGTGTGAATGTGCATGTGTGCATGCACATGTGACACCTTATCATTTATTGGAAAATGAAGGATACAATTAGCTATAAGTTAGACCCTTATAACTCAATTTTATTGATTATAAAATGTATATCAATGCATTTTTTTGGACTTGAATATGTCAATGAAATCTATTCTTCATGGAACCTTTCTTGGTTAAAATTTTCTATGCAAAAACAAATTATATAATCATAATACTATCAATGTCCATCAAGGAATATTTTGAGTTCATACTCCATGCACACATGGAGACTCAAGGATCTAGTAACTTGTTAATATGATGGATCATGGGTATTTTTACCAAATGCTTGGTGTTGAAGTCAACATTGATTTATTTTTTTAGCATGGCCGCACAAAATTGACTCACTCAAATGACATTAACATTAGACTTCTTAATTAGTAGCATGGCATCAAAATTATTATTTTTAGATATATTTATACTTATCCAATTTTTAGGAGTGTCTTATGTTTATATTGGTTACTTGGAAATAAATTGATTTTGTCTTGGCCTCAAGACATCCTTTTGTTACGAATACATAGGGACTTCTCACCTTAAATTTTATTGAGATTTGGTTATAAGTTTTTTTCTCAAGTCTCATGATGTAGATTTATCCATGTGTTCTTTTGGTCAAATCTTGAACTTATATTATTTTTGATGTATGACTTTTGAGTCATCATGCAGAGTTTCACATTCATTTATAGTCATCCACTTGTTGCTTTTTCATACCTTTTCCACATGTGACTTTATTTTGTTGCTTATTTTCGTAATAATCCAATCTCACCATGAATCATCAACGAATCAAAATGAAAATTTGAATAATATTCAAAAGTTTTTAAAATTCATGAATTTGTGTGGTCCTTTTTAATGAAAAGACAAACTAGCTAAGAAAAATTATCCATAGGCATAAACTCAGAAATTACATGGAAGCAGACTTCTCTATTGATTCTCATTGAATGAATAAAATATTACAATAAAGTCTTTAAATAAATCTCAACTCATAATTGAATTTGACATGCATTATTATATATATATATATATATATATATATATATATATATATATATATATATATATATATATATATATATATATATATATAGATATAGATATAGATATAGATAATTGACCCATGCAATAATTACAAAATTACTATTTTACTAACTTTCATCTTGTAGTGATTTTTAAACTATTATTTTAGAAGTTTTGCTTATAAGATCTAAACTTAAAAATTAATGTATTGGATGAATTTAAAATTAAGTCCATGTCCGAGTAAAAAAATACACTATTTTTTAAAATGGAAAAATCTAGAAAAATACTAAAATTAATTTTTGGACACTTAAATAGTCACGTGTGGCCTATAAAAAGTTTTAAAAACATCCCTAAATAGATAAAAAGGGTTATGTCCGAATTAAATGTTTTAAGATAATAATTTTGGCATAAATAAGAGGTTAAATAGAATTATGGATCAAAATTTATGGCCTCTAGAAGTTTGTTCTCCCCATCATTCTCCTTTAGTTAAAAATGACTCATCTCCTATGAGTTATCTTGATTGAAACCCTGTAGTTTATTCTTTCAATATTTTAAGCTCCAATTTCTAAATCCAAGTGTTTTCTTCCTATTTTAATCTTTCCCACTATACAAAATACATGTTATAACTTCATTGCCTTGTGTGACTATCTTCATATCCAAACCATGTGTTATCTTTTCTTTCTTCTTCTTGGGTACCTAATACTTCCAATTTATTTCTTAATATTCTTACCATTCACCATATTATCTATGTATATCATATAAATATGATCAATAAATACTAGATAGATTTTAATTTTTTTTGGTAAACTCACCTCATAAGCATTTTCATTAAATTTATTCACAATTCTGTACAGTCCAATTTTATTATACTCTAACTTGTTGTATGTACATGTTGAAAATATTTATTTCCTCAATTAAACCATTATTAAATATCCTTATTCAAATACCTTTGACCTTATTTTAACATCTCCTACTACATTATAATTCTCATTATTTTCCTATAGTTTTATCCTCACTTCGTGCAACTATTGTATATACTCTGCAAATTCTTTTGGATCATCATTCACTCGTTATAGAATTAGTAACTACACTAAATCCAAAATACCCATAGTATGTCTCCCATAAAAAATATAAAATGGTGATTTTACTATTGATTTATTCACTAAACTATTATAAGCAAACTCAACATGTATTAAATCCAAGTCCCATTACTTCGGCTTCTCTCCAACTTTGCATCTCAAAAAAATTCCCAAGTTCATGTTTACAAATTCTATTTATCCATATATCTATGGGTGGTATGCACTACAAAATTTTAGCGTAGTTCCCAACTTAATCCATAAAGTCCTCCAAAATTGACTTATAAATTTAATGTCCCTATTTTATGTAATAATTTTTGGAACACCATGTAGTATCAAAACATCCTAAAATAATAGTTCTAAATCTCTAGTGGCATCATTGGTTTTATTGCATGCAATATATTAAAACATATTATAAAACTTGTATACAATAAAAATTAGTAAATCATTACCTCTATGTGTGTTTCGTAATTCCAACATGATATCCATACTCAAATATATCCATGGTCCTCTTGGAACTGGTAATGGCATGTACAACCCTCTATTATGTGTGTTGTATTTATCCACTTGACATATTCTACATCTTGAAACAAATCTTGCTACATCTCTATTCATCTTTAGCCAACAATATTTCTTCACCAAAGCTATTATCTTAGCCATACCAAAATGTCTAGACAAATCACCACTATGCAATTCTCTTATGATATTGTCTCTTAGAGACCCAAATGGAATAAAATATTATTCCCTTTGAAGAGATATCCATCTTGTATAATATATTCATCATGAATAGTACATATCTCACTTGATAATGGATTCTTACTTTGATCAATTCTTTTTCCAAATTTTGGATCATTATCATATAATTCCTTAAAAAATGTCAAACCCAAGTACTTCACTCACCATAGTAGTTAACATCCCCACTTGCCTGCTTAAAGAATCATCTACCTAATTTTGCTTTCCTAATTTATGTTTCAAAAAAAAAGTTTTTCCTTTAAATAAAGACACCCTCTTTGCATGGCTACAATTTATTTTCTTGTGAATGTTCACATACATTCAAGCCTCGTGATCTATAAATAAGATAAACTCCTTAGGCACCAAGTAATGCCTCCAATGCCTTAATTTTTGTACAATGGAATAAAATTGAACATTGTATATATAATACTTATATCTTACCTCATTTAATTTATCACTAAAATATATTATTGGCTTTCCTTATTGACTCAATATGGCACCAATTCCCACATGTGAAGGATCATAATCCACTTTAAACACTTTTTTAAAATTTGGGAGTGTTAAAATGATTTCTCATGTAATCTTATTAAACAATTAAAATCTTTATGTTGTTGCCTTTATCCGCACAAATTATTTTCTTATCATGCAATTTGTTATTGGTGTAACAAGACTACTAAAATCATCAATGATTTTTTTATATAATTTAAACCATGGAAACTTCTTACCTATGTTTTGATCTTTATAATAGCGCACTAAATAATTTTTTTAACCTTTTCTTCATCCACTCTTACACCATCTACTCAAACTATAAATCCCAAAATTACCAAACTATTTTACATAAACCTAAAATTCTTCAAATTTTCATAGATATTATCCTTTCTTAAAAACTCTAATACCATTATAAAATGTCTTAAGTTATCTTATTTAGTCTTAATATCAAAATATCATCAAAATAAACGATGACAAACTTACCAATGTATTCTCGTATCGTTGTGTTCATCACCCTCGTATATGTGATGGGTATATTAGATAATTCAAGTGGCATCACCATCATATCATATAAGCCATCCCTAGTCTTTAATGTTGTTTTCCATTCATCTCTTTCATGAATCTAAATATGATTGTAACCACTCCTTACATCAATCTTAGTAAATTATTTTCTTTTGAAAGGACATCCATCATGTAATCTAAGCGAGGTAATGGAAATCTATATTTGATTGTAATTTTATTGATTGATCTACCATCCATACACATACTCTACCATTCATCTTTATTTGGACTTAGCAATGTTGTTGTTTCACATGGACTTGTGCTCTCCCTTACTACAACCTTTATAGTCAATTCAATAACTTGTTTATTTAATTCAACATGTTTTTTTGGACTCAACATATAAGATTCTTTATTTGAGAGAGATGATCATGAAATAAAATCAATATTATGTTGAATGTATACCTTTGATGATAAACCATCTGGTAGCTCATCAACTACAACATCTGCATATTCTTTTAACACTTCTATTACTTCCATTGGTATTTACACCACTTTTATGTCATCTTTCTTTATTATTAATGCACAATAATAACATGTCATCTTCATGTCATTGATAAATTCTTTTATGGACAATGTGATTCATGCATCCCATCTTATTTAAAAGGTAGTAAAATTACCTTTGTACCACCTTTCCAAAAATAATATGTTCTTTGATCCATCATGGATTATTTTTCTATCAAATTTTCAAGGCCTTCCTAATAACACATGGCATGCATCCATTGGTATCACATAACTTAATATTGCATCTCTATAAGTTTTTCCTATATTAAAATTTATTAAGCACCTTTTATCTAATGTGACTTCATTCCCTTTCTTAAACCATGAAATTAGATAAGGATAAAGATTTTTTTAACACTAAAAACCTAGTTTCTCAATCATGTCCTTAGAAACCACATTTAAAAATCTACTACCATATATAATTACTTTGCATATCTTACCTCCTAAAATTACACCTTGTTCAAAAACTATTTTTCTCATCCATAATTCACCACTTTCCTTATTATGCACCTATTATTTCCTTGGAGCAATCATTTTTCCCCTAATCATGAGATTTTATTTAATAAGGATATCCTCTTACTATTAATTTTACATCTTAAATTAATCATTGAAACTTCAGTATTTTACTCTTTTATCTCATCTTCAACTAAATACACTCTTTAGATATCCTCTTTCCTCTATTAATTTTCATGATAGTTTGTAAACTCAAATGCTTTGTGTCCTCCACATATGTAACAAATGCAAGACATGCACTGATTTGGAAACCATCATCTAGCACCACCATAGCCTCACTATCTCTGAAATCTTCTTCCTTTTTACTGGTATTGAACTCTTTGTCCATTATCTTCTTGACTTTTTGCACCACATGATGATTCTCATATATTGGTATTAAACCCACCTCTAGTGGTATTGAACCCACCTTGTTCCCTTACTATAGGTTATTATCCTTTTCTTGGCCCAAAACTAGATGATCTTCTAAAATTCTATCTATTTTGTTTTTCTTATGCCTTCAAAGTTAATTGATAAACATCCTCCATGAAAAGCGTTTTATGCAAGTTCAATTCATCTTGAATAATAAAACTCAAACCATTTACATGACTTGCATCCATCTAATATTTTGATGCATCATGCTCCACTCATATAGAAAGCTTGTAAAACTCATCTATATACTCTTGTATACTATGATCCTTTTTGTCTTTGATTCTACAATATTTTGTATAGGTTATTTTGCATAATCCATAGGAATAAATTTCTCCCTCATCTTCTTCTCCATCTTGTTCCATTTGTTGATATTCTCTTTACCATTTCTCTACCTCTATTTATGTGGGTGATCCAACCAAATAATTGCATAACCCTTCAATTCCATGCATGAAAAAATTACTCTATTTTATTCTATCAATATTTTCCATTGAAAAAACTTCTCCGTGGTGTTCATTTAATCTATGAAATCCTCTGGTTTTAAACTACCTCCATAATCTAGAACATCAACCTTGATTCTTTCGTCCCTTCCGTCTAAATCCTTAACCATCCTCTCTTCCATTTATGGTGGTTATTTACATTATTATTATTATTTAACTTCATCTTCATGATGTTTTTCTTCCTTTTTATTTAATTTTTGACAATTATAGTTAATTACTCCACTTGCATCTACATCTCTTGCATAGTCTTGTTGATCTGAGTAATTCTTACTTGTTTTCTCACCATATCTTACACATGTTTTCCAATCACAAAATATACTACCAAAATAAAAAAATATCAATTGACAAATATATTACCTCAAAGATTCAAAATTTATTTGATACTATATGATGAAAGCATAGATTAGCTAAGCAAAATTATCCATAGGCATAAACCTAGAAATTGCATGAAAGCAAAATTATCCATTGATTCTCTTTGAATAAATAAAATATTACAATAGTATTTAAATAAAACTCAAATTAGAATTGGAGTTGACATGAATAATTAAAAATATAAATAAATTAAAAGCTACCTAAAGCTAACTGACCCATGCAATTTTTAGAAAATTGTTATTTTTAGTAACTTTGGTTTTCTTGTATTTATACAACCATTATTTTAGAATTTTTGCATGTAAGCTAAGATGGGCCTAAAAAAATCCACATATCTTCTAATCACTAAAATTAATATAATGGATGAATTTCATATCTGATCATAAAAATACACTATTTCTAAAAATAGAAAAAAAACCTAAAAACATACTAAAATGCATTTTCAGACCCTCAAATGGTCATGCATGGCCTTCAAATTTTTTTTAAAAAAAATTTAAATAGATTGGATGGGTTATGGCCAAATTAAAAAAATTGAGATAGTCATCTTGGCATAAACTAGATCTCAAATAGAGTTACGTATCAAATTTTATGGGATCCAAAATTTGGTCTCTACATCACTTTCATGCCATGTGTCACAATTTCTCACACTCTCAAGCCACAAATTATTTGGAACATATACTGAGGACCACTAGTTGGTGAGTCAAATGAATCTCTCCACTTTTTGATTGTGCATCTATTCATCACTTAAATACTTTATGTTAAGGAATTTATAGCAATACATTATGAGGGTCTATGAAGGAGACACATGTTGTGGAATGGATCAACTTCCCATCTTTAACTAATCTAAAGTATGTGACATCAACACTCAATCCACATTTTTCTAATTTATCATGACAATAAATAAATAAAATTATGCAATTTATCAACATATTTACCCCAATAATTTTTTTTATCCAATCAGATGGATCTAAGTGTCATCACAATTCTTGTTCATAAGGTAAATAATAGCACCTCTTTTTCAATGCTAAACCTAATCACAATTACATGAAATTATTTCAAGTAATACCATACTCTAGTAAAATGGGACATGGTATCACTCATCTAGTGAGGTTCATGACTTAGTCAGCGACATCAGCATGTGAGCAATTAGTTAAAATTGATTATTATCCTACCCATGAAACCTTCAAAATGCCTATATAGCATAAATCTTCATGTAGCTTTGTAATATTTTGGGAATAGTTATAAAAATAAAATAATCACATCAAAAATGTAATTTTATCCTCTTCAATCATTTGATCACATGTGATAAAGTGGTTTTATATCTTTATGCATTATGATGGTCATACAACGACTGCATGGAAATTTATGTATGATATAAAGTGAAATTATTATCTTGAGTGAAGGTAACGTAGTTATATGATAATATAATAGTGGCATTAATAATGCAAAGATGTAATATTTTATGGGAACATGACCCATAGGTCCCAAGATCCTAACATCATGGTTGTCAAACCAAGGATGACTCGATGGACCTTCCATATTAATCTAGATGGATTAATTGTGGATGCAAATGCAATAATTGTTATTTAAACTAGATGTGAAGTTTTGGTGTTTGAGTTGTTAAGCATTGGGCCTATCCAATTTTCATGAGTGAAACTAAGTAAATTAAGTGTATCAATTAATTTCATTAAAATAAAAAAATGTTTTAGTTTGTTTTGAAAATAACACAAGTGTTCTACAAACAATGATAATGTTTCCATCCAAAGTGTGATGAAAATTTCCCATGTTGTTTCATATGTTTCACAATTGAAAATATGTACCTTTTAGAATTCTATTTATCCTATCTATAAATATTTTCCTTATTTGTATCCTATGATATATGGTACTATAGTAAGGATAGTTGAGAATAATTAATGCTATGTACTTGTATATTTAAAGTCTTTAAAATCACAAATCATTGGGGCCACCCTTATGTCAAATTTCTCAAACAATATGCACTACAATTTTTAAACCAAGTTTTGATGTTGATTTCAATTGGAAGACATCAAATATGGGTTATATAAGGTTAATAATGTGAAAATCAATGTCAAACTATTATGTAAGAAATCTAAAAGTTCAAATTCATATCAAATTTTTGGTGTAGATATGTAGGCCAGAATTTTGATATTAATTTGATAAAATGGTGAATATATTCATTTCCTTATTGCACTAGTGTTGAATAAAAATTATATATGAGCCCCATGTGATAATCCAAAAATAAATATATATTTTTTCTTTTAGTTAACTTAATTGCACATTTGTAAATAATATGAGCCCATTTGTCAACAACACATAAAAACATAGCTCAATCTAATATGAAATACCCACATTGTGCTTTCATATATAGTTAATCCTATCAAATTCATATGTATATATTATCAAGTTAGTCTAATTTCATCTCACTCACATGTCATGTTATCATCTTGGGTCTTATGTTTTATGAGATCACTAAATATGACTTATCCTAAATATATAGAATGATACAACATACCTACAATAACTGAGATCACAACACCTTAATTATTGGCCTTTAATTTACAAATACTAAGGATACCATCATGTCAAATTATGCTCTTATAAAGTATAATTAGGGTTATTGTAGATCTATATAAATCTAGATAGTATCTTTATTTATGATGGATATTGGATATTAAATTTTTATTTGGATAGGGTTATCTAATTAAAATATTAACAAATCCTTATTTAGTTACTTTTCATATATAATTTTTTAGCCTTAGTTAATAATAATGATATGCACTTTGTAGATATATTTGATTACAACATAGCTCCCATGATTCCAATAAATCCCATAGATTGTGGTTCATGAAAGTCTTTTATTTTACTTATATAAAATATTTTCAACCACATTAATTTAATCATTTTCATGTGTCAAATATAGCTAGGTGGTTATAATCACCTCATAGCATAAGTTGGTATTAACACATATATGTATCTATAAGATGAGACCCAAAATATATATTAGAATACATAATATAACTCATCTAGGGACTTAAGAAGTGTCACCATATTCATGAACCTGACACTACATTAAATATAAGTATGTAATAGGTCCCTCTATGCCTACATGTCTACCATAATCATCTATTATTATTAAAAAAATATATTTGGCCTCACTAAAGTGTCCCAAGTCACATATATGTGGTTGCCACACAATATTGAGAAGGTATACACTTATTACCATGCATGTGTGACCCAAATATAAGTTGAAAATCAATTCATAATGCATCCATAGTATTGGAAGATTACATGAAGTTCATAATGGATTTTAAATTACATCCAAAGTAAGCATCATGGGGTCCACCATGTATATTACAACCAACTATCATTGATCATAATATTGGCATGGACACTGAATGTCCACGTTGCCTTCACATAATAAATTAGTATGGTATATACATGTGGTCATAGTAAAATATCTACCATATATCTAAGATATAATTAGTCATAAATTATAATCCAATGTGTCTACAATATTTAGCACTTAAGGTTTGGATCTAATCCACCACATTAATGCAAGGATCCAGTTTCATGATATGTGCCATGATCAAATTTAGACTAACAACTCACATAGTTTGTAAGTAGTCTATATTCATGCTAATGGTGTCTAATTTCATGTTCAAGATAAAAGGATAATATTTCAACCATATCCAGTGGATACTAAGCTGACTAAGGTGTGAATGACACTTTATGTTACATATTCATGACATTGTGATATAAATAATCATTTCATAAGGAGTCATTAAGTGTGAAATATTAAATTATTATTATTGGGAAGTATTCCATAGTGGTGCAAGGAAGATGTGATGTTCATTCAAAGTTATGTGGATGTATAACATATATATACAAATAAAAATATTTGTGAGCTATTGAGACCATGGCATTAAAGGATGTTCTTGTAAATAATCACTTTAAAAAAGGTGTTCGATATGTGCACATTGATCATGGCTTAAAGCCTTTGTTTAATAATACCAAATTTTATCCATTTATATGGTCACACATTTCTCCATCAATAAATCAAGGGATAATGGAACCCATGGAATCCCAAGGTCAAAATGGAAGAGCACAGTCACTCCATTACTCCATGGTAATGTGATTATTACAAATGGCATTATCCTAGCCAATCGTTTCATGGTAAGAAAACATTTATCCACGCAAATAAAATTATTTAAGGATTTGTGATGAAGAGTAGGAATACCAAAATAAAATTTAGTAAAAATGGGGTTTTCATTTTCATAATCACTGTGCATGAGTACATTATACATCAAAGATTTAAATCTAACACTTAGATATAAATCAAGGATTGTTTTATGTAATATCAATCTTTCTTTTTAGTGTGACTTTTAATTACGTATCCAAAAGGATTTGAAAGAAACTAAAATCTAGGATATCATGATGTCTATGATCCCTCATAGTTCATCTAAACTTTTCATGGCCATGCTATAAGGAATGAGATAATTAAAGAGATAAAATTTCAAAATGATATGTAAGAATCTACAAAATCACATGCTTGGATCACACAACCAAGTCTAAATGGCTCAAATTTTACTATGAGTGGCCCAAACAAAATTATGTAAATGGACCTAAAGAGGTTTAACTTTTATTTCAAGTGACCATATTAGCTCATAACCCGTTACGTTCATGTTAAATCATTCTTATTATACTCTAATTACCTCAACCATGAGAAAAGGTTTATATAAGAGGTTGAGACTACTTAATCTATAGACTAAGGCATATCTCTAATTTAGCTGTATATGAAATGAAATATGGTTTTTGATAAATTTAACATTAAGATATTTGTTCTCTTACAAAGACAAGATAATGATACTGTAGTATGTGATAGTTGCAAAGGATATACTTATGGTATGTTAATTCAATTCAAATAAGCATATTTAAAATGTTGTCATTGAAATATCGCTAGCTAAATCTTTAATATAAAAGCCACATCAAATATCCATGTCTAGCCTAAAACCTCATAGCACAAGGTATTCATTTATGCTTTGAAATAAAATTGTTTAGGCTAGTATTAAGGATAGGGATTTATTTCTAGTAGAATATATTATAATCCACATGATGTCCTATTCTAGTGGCTTAATTTTAATTTAAAATTCTAATATTAATTAATGATATATTTGTTTTAATAATAGAATGGTAAACTAAAATATCCTACACTAAGTATATCTACTACAACAGGTTTCTCATTTCAAAAAAAAGATACATCATAGAGGTCAATTCATAAGTTTTTCCCTTTACCTATTTTACTATATTCACATATGTTACTTACTTTATATAATGCATGTATTACTTGAATAAATTCACTTTCAAAAAGCAAAGGATATCAAGGGTTAATTATGTTCATACATAATTTCACACATATCCATTTTTCTAGGGAATCGAGGACAAACAATAATCACAAATGATTTATTCACTGTATTGTTTAGAAATCCAATTAATCCATTCCTAATCATCATAGGTTTAATAGGAACATAAACCCAAATAATCAAAATGTAAATATCACTTCATTGTAGCTTTAGACCATAAACTTCTTAATATCAAATATTACCTTATTTCATGATGTCCATTAGACAAGTAAGTCAAGTTTAAAGTTATTATGAATGAAGATATTTTTTGCTTGTCACTTAAAGATATATGACATAGATATCCAAGTGTATATATGTTACTTGAAGATATATGATAGAGATATTCTTTGCTTGTTCTGCTCATTTGGCTAGTTTCATCATGATCAAAATGTGATACTGGATGAAGCTATGATTTAGTTATATGTTCCACTTTTCCACCCTCATGGATTTTTTAAGGAGTACATAAGGGTAAACTGAGTAATCATTTCACTATTATACCCATCGCACAATTTTTTTTACAATTAAGTATATGTTTTAACCTTGTTGTTTGTCATTCTATAACTCTCTTTAAAAGATATTAAACCACTAATTAAGTTATAACTACTATGTTAATTATTGTCTCAATGGATCACTATATTTACTACCATGCAATAATTCTCTAACCTCATTGTGTGACACATAACAATATTACAACTCTTTATTTTACACATTTTAACACTCATAACATTGGAGGTCAAGACTTTTAGACTTTTTCTACACCCTTTATATATCTATAAAACTCAATATTTTGAACCTAATAAACACTAAAAACATGTTGGTACCTTACTAAAAAAAAAATCTTCTTCCATTGGTTTTTATATGTGTGTGTGTGTGTGTGTGTGTGTGTGTGAGAGAGAGAGAGAGAGAGAGAGAGAGAGAGAGAGAGAGAGAGAGAGAGAGAGAGAGAGAGAGAGAGAGAGAGAGAGAGAGAGAGAGAGAGAGAGAGAGAGAGAGAGAGAGAGAGAGAGAGAGAGAGAGAGAGATTGTTTCCTCATAGACTCATGAAAACCATTCATTGTTAAAAATCTCCTATAATTTTTTCAAATCACATTCACTTTGTGTAATTCCTATTCCCATGTTATTCGAACATGATTATTTCTTATGGAAAACTTTTTATCTATTATGGTTGTTTATTTGTATGTCTTAGTAAATTTTGGTTCACTTTTCTCAATCTCTTTTCTTTTATTTTTCATAATCCACTTTCATATTAAAGCCTTGAGAAACACTATGACATATTTTCTATTGGATCCTTTAATGCAAGATCTTTATCCTTCATGGTTTCCATTTGGCTAATGGCTTATTAATTTTTCCTCATAGATTTTGGTCTTTATTTTATTTTATTTATTTCTAAGTATTTATCCACTAAGGTTTTCATTTGGCTTGTGGATAAGTTAGTGATGTTTCACATAATGCATCCATGTGTATTTGTGTCACTTAAGACTACGGTGTCAAGTCTCAATGTGTGAAATATGCCACAAAATTTAATGACTTATAGGTTTACTACAATATAACTTATAATATTCTTTCTAGCTCATGAATGTCCATTATTGGTGTTCCTAATTGCACCACATCAACTCAGATACGTACCTCATGGAATCAATGAAAACCGATATCATTTCATCTTATTTTTAGTATATAAAAACCCCTATTTCCTACACACACCTAGACTCATCATAGTACCTCTATAGCATAAACAAATATAATTAAAGAATAATAACCAAATATGTATTATAAAAACTATAATTAATATCTCTTTTCCAATGATCTAATGTGAAATAATGAATTTATACATGAAACAAGGTATAAATCCAATCACATATAATATCATAATTAATGTGTACAACCCTAATTAATACATAGCCATTGTCCTGATCCAAGGTGAGGCTAGGACATGCATTACATACACCCCGCTTCAAGAAAATCCTATAATTTATATTTCCATAAGAATGATGTCCTTAACTATAACTATTTTCACTTGAATGTTAATGGAATACAAATATTTACAACATCAATATAATATCCCTCATACATATACTTATAATAAAATGTGTGTGTGTGTGTGTGTGTGTGTGTGTGTGTGTGTGTGTGTGTGTGTGTGTGTGTGTGTGTGTGTGTGTGTGTGTGTGTGTGTGTGTGTGTGTGTGTGTGTGTGCGCGCGCGTGCGTGTGTGCATGTGTGCATGCACACGTGTGTGTATTCATGCATGTGTGTGAGTGCATGTGTGTTTGTGTTTATTTATGTGTGTGGACTAAAATCTCTACAATGGGATCATCAACCATAATTGACTAGCATAAAAAATTAGTTTGTATAAGAGCTTAAACACTAGTATTGGGATTTGACACCATCTCTCAATAGCTTGGGAGAGGACTCTAACATCAAGTGCACCCAAGAAAAGCTAAGTTATCATCTCCTCCATGGGAGTACATAAAGAGTGAAAAAAACATATGCACTATGATCTAATGTGCATAAACCTTAGTTATATCAAATTCATTTTACTTTCCCTCCACACATGAAATTAGTACACATGGATAAATTATAGTACATCTTAAATAGTAGGAAACACATCCATATAATTATCATAAGAAATTAGCCATATATAATTTATTTCTTCTCCTTCACAAATGAAATCAATACACAAGGAGGAATAAAATACATCACAAATAATTAGATATAATTTATTTCTTACCCTTCACAAATTAAAACAATACACAAAGAGGAATATATTACATCTAAATTAATAGGAATTGCATTTATGTATATATTTTAATAAAACATCCACCACACATAATAAATAGCATCATAATAAAGCAAACATCCATCTCACACATGAAAAATTAAAATAAAAACATAAAATATATCAAATATTCATTTCACACACAAGAAATTTCACCAAGAAAAAACAATAAAGAAAAAAATCCATCTCACACATGGGAAATTACATCAACAAAACAATATATAATAAACATCCATCTTAAACATGAGAAAAGAAAATAAAATACCATAGAGAAAACATCCATCTCACACATGGGTATATATATATATATATATATATATATATATATATATATATATAAAGAAAACATCCGTTTCACATATGATAAATAACAACAATCAAATATACATAAAACAAACATCCATCCCACACATGAGAAATTGTAAAAATAAAAAAATCATAATGAAAAAACCCATCTCAAACATAGATAATTGTCACAATAAAACATTATAGATTAAACATTCATCTCATACATAAGAAATTTTATAAATAAATTATTATTTTTTATTTTTTTAATTAATTTGATTTGATCAACAAATCACACCTCAAAACTAATTATTTAGCCACATTTAATATGCATGAATTCATGACCAATTTGAAATAATAATACTTTAAATATATGCCCATTTAATTCTCATGTGAAATCAATTGATTTACCATGGTTTGACAAGAATCAAATACACAATCAATAGAAACATAGACATTCACAATAAAAAATATTTTGCACACTAAAAATAATTATAAAATCATATACACAATAACATACAGACATAAACATGCATATGGTAGTAACCATGTTTATTTAGAACACAAAAATAAATACGCATTTATAACTAACAGTAAATAATTTTAAATAATCAACCTCAAATTCTGAAGTTAATGATATCAAACAATAATGTTAAATGAAGCAAAAGATAAATTCTTCTACATCAAAATGTCACATTATAAAAGTATTCTGCCAAATATGTATTTTTAATTCATTTTCAAAAATTAATTTACTCATACCAAAATAATTTAGTTAAACTCACGTCCATGTCCATGTATGATAAGAACACCTACTCATTATTATAAATGAATTTTCATGTATGTTATGTTGATTAAATATACTATAATTTATTTAAAACAACAAATATGATTCATTGATCATCCTCAAAAGCATACTCATATAAAATGATCCTAGTTAATTAATAATTAAATATTCAACAATCCACTCCATAAGTTGGAGTCCATGGCAAAGGGTCAGCCTATACGTGAGATTAGATATATATTGTGGGGTAATTTACCAACAAAAGTGAGTCACATAAAGTGTTATAATTTATTTATATTGGAACCAAACATGCATAATCATACAAGTTGTGACTTCTAATTTAATTAGAGGATCAATGAATCACTCGAATAATGAAAGGAATATTGTATTATATTTGAATCTCTTTTTTTCATTGTAAAAATAAGATATATTTTGAATTTGAAAATTGTGGGCGGATGAAAGTAGAGGTTATTTGACACAACCGTAGCTTTCAACAAGAAGTTGTATTTTATATAATTCCATATAATATTAACTTCACAAAATCAAGCAATTTTAGAGTAGGATAAGGGAATTATCATGTGCATTTAAATTTTATTCCAAGGAAATTTCATCATGTGAAGTATATGGATTCAACCAAACCACAAATCAAGCAATTTCAGAGTAGGGTACGGGAATTATCATGTGTATTTAAATTTTATGTCAAGAAAATTTCATTATGCAAAACATATGGATTCAACCAAACTGCCAAACATTACATTTTTCCATACCAACATCAAAATAATATTGACATGCATAACATGTAGTTAAAAAAAAAGTTCAAATTTTTTCATAAAACTATAAATCCCAAAATAAAACTATATATAATAGTTCACGATTTCTAATGAATTTTTATATTAATTGAATTAAAACTTCCCCACCCATACATCTTCCTTTATAAATTAAATTGTAATCTTTTTTATCATTTTATAAAACAAAGCGTAAATGATTATTCAATTACATCTCCCAAAAAGGTGAAAATTTTACAAAAACATCAACTAAATTTAAATCCATAATGCCAATAAATAACATGGAAATTAAATAAACCCATATATTCATCCTTTTTTGATGAAGTTTCGCACCACTCCAAATGCACCAATGCACCCAGCCATCATGCATTGAGTTTATGTAAAAAAAAAAAAATTAAAGTGTCATCGCAAACATACAATTAAAATGAAAATCCCCCTTATTCATCATATTAATATTTCTTCATAATAAAATTACATACATATAATTTATCATTAATATAAATATTTTAATTTTTCCACTAAAAATCGTCACATTTTCCTTTTCCAAAGGATGTTACATCACAACCATCATTCTACCATCAAAAAATGACCAACGATTGTGTATTTTAATGCTACTAACACATCACTAAATCATTTTATCATTTACCATGAGACCAAACACACTCATATGGATATGAAAATGGGTCCAATATAATTCCCTCCTATACCTTTCCCATCTTGTAATATGTATGGCTCCAACTAAGACAAATTGTATTATCATGATAGTTTCATTTATATAAATTTTCTGAGTCCATGTGTTGAAATCTTATTTAATAGATTATCACATGGTGGCTAAATTCACACTTCACATCGAACCGCAAAATGCCCACCATAATTTCAATGCATTCAGCTACATCCAAGTATACTTTGGAATATAGTTTTGGGTTCCTAATTTGCATCGAAAGAGGACCAATCATGTGTATTAGGTTATTCCAGCTGGAAGAAATAAATTCAAGATAACTAAAATTTGAAAATAATTTAATATATAAGTATGAGATCATACGACTAGCCTCTTTTAAGCATGGTTAAATACCACACCAAGTTCTTGAAGCTTAAAAACAGATTATATATGAGCATGGAATAAATAGAGCACTCTTTAATATTATGAATGTTTTAATCAATAATTTCATGGGATTAATTTATAAGATTGCATTTATGTATTAATTAACGATTCATTTAAATGATAGAAATGGGAGTTGTATTCATTAATCCTTTTCATTACGTTCTTTCAAATTTAGTCATGAATTCCAGGGTACATGAATAGGCTAGAACATGGATCAATACATTACCCTTTATATTCTCAAACTTAATATTTTGGAAAGTTTAATTTAATTAAGCGCACTATTCATGTGTTTTCACATCTTTTTTCAGTTAAAAATGTTACCAAAGATTCTCACCCAATTTTCCTTTTTTCAAGCTTATATTTTCCCCATACATATATCCTTGTATGGTACTGATATACCTTACATTTCATCCTTTTGCCTTGGTGGACATTAAATTTAATAGTGCTAATATCTTAGAGATAGTTCAAAGTTACATTGCAGCCAAATCTATTTGGCATGTCATTTTTAGATGCAAAATTTTCTTTTTTTATATGGTAACTAAGATGCAAACTTTACATATTTGGGGGCCTACTAATTTATCTATTTTTTTCAAGATTTATTTTCAGATCATTTCAGGGTATAACTCAATCCATCCTCAAGAATAGCATGTCTAGTTTATTTTTATCGAATTATTTCCTTAGTTATATTTGAAATGCAAATAATTTTAGATATAAAATTACCCTTAAAATCAATGGTGATTCAACCAAATCTGATACCAATCAATAACACTTTCATGTGTTAATTAAAAACAAGCTAGAAAATTATTATTTTAATTAAATTAATTACATCTTTTCAAAACGTGTGATCACATTTCTACACAACACATTAATATAGTGTTCACTCTAATACCAAATAACAACAATGCATATTCATCCATAATTAATATGGATAGATTATCACATTAGTCTTTGTTTGTTTCAATTATACATTAAATTATGATTCTAAAGAATGTTGATTATAAACCTATGAAAGATAAATTATCTTAAATCTATTAATAAAACAAAAAAATCAAACTAATCAATATTAAAACACCCTTAAAATTAACTCCAAATACCTTTGTACCCACTCTCCATATTCTTATGTATCATTTTAATATCTCCAACATAAATAGAATTAAAACTATTCTATTTCTACTAAAACCTAAACAATATCTTTATACATAATAAACATCAAATATTAAATCCTTAATTAACTAGCATTTATTACATACCTGTTTGGAAAAAAAAAAACTAAACTTAATTAATTAATTCCCATATCTAAATTACTAACCTTAATTATTTTGATCAACACTTTACAAATACATTTGATCCCAATATATCCCCCATGAGTCGAACAAACCCCAAAGGTCATGGTTAAAAAAAGTATCAAGTCATGTTGCTTTGACTAATAATAATGGAGTGACCACCTCGATTTAACTTTATTGTCCTTATATAATAATATTTTCGACCACATTAATTTAATTGGCCTCAAGTATGATATACAACTATGCAATCACGATCAGCTTATATCATAATTTGATCTCAACACGTGTGTCGCTATCAGATGCAACAAACAAATATATATTAAAATACATAATATGATGGACCACGGACTTGGAAAACTCGACGGGATTCACTAAAGAGATAGAATGTTCTAGGATAATATAGCGTTTCAAAATTTTATGGCAACATAAAATTTAAATATTAATTACAATATTAGTGAACCATTGAAACCCAAGCAATAAATATTAACTTTGTAACTAACTACATCAAATAAAGTGATTGGTATAGACACAATGATCATGTCTTAAATACTTAACACAATGAGACCAAGTGTAACCCACTTGAATGAGACCAAATGTAACCCACTTGAATGATCACACTTGTCTCCATCATAACCTTATAGGATTATGGGCTCTACAAAGTCCCAAGATCAAAAGAGGAGAGTGAGAAGAGTGTGGTCACTCTGTTTCTCCCTAAACATGTGATTGTGATAAGTAGCTTAATCCTAGATATATGTTTCATGGTGAACAAACATTTAACTATTCATAATAAAATACTCAAAGGAATTATGATGAAGAGTATGTAGCTAAAAATGCATTAAGATAGATAAGGCACTTTCAATTTTAGAATAATTATGAATGGATACAACCAATAATAAATATTGTGATCTAACATTTAGATTTAAGTCGGGGATTATTGCATGCAATGTTAATATTTATTTTTAGTGAAAATTATGTTTATAGATTTAAAAATAGTCTCAACAACTTAAATCCTAAATGATCATGATGGCTTCTATCCCTCATGGTTCATTTGAACTTTTCATGTTTGTGTTACAAGGAACAAGATAACTCGAGATTTGGAAGTTCACTGTAATTTGTAACTGATATACACATCCAGCTACTCAAATCATAGAATTAAGTCTAAGTTACTCAACTTATATTATGAGCAACCTAAACACAATTATCCATATAAGCCTTCAAAGGTTTAACTTTTATTTCAAGTGATCATATTAACAGACAACCCCTCAAGAGTGTGTTAAACCATTCCCAATATTATCTAATTCTCTCAAAAATAATGAAAACATTCAATAATAAATAATTAATATATGACATCAATCATATCTTTGATTTAGCTAGATGTGAACTCGAATTAGAGTCTTTCACAACTATGATCATTAAGTTTTGTCTACACTTATAAGGACAATGGTACTTCACTATATAATTATCTTAAAGGCTATACTAGTGACCTACAAATTTTGTTAAAAAATAATTTAAATAAAATAAGTAACTATAATTTTAATATCATTAAATAAAGATTTAATAATAAATATAAAAAAGTTAACCATGTTTACCTTAATGCCTTAAAGGAATGCCACTAAATTTGCTTTGTTTAAAATTAAAATTAAGAATAAATATTCAATTCAATTAATATTAATTATTATTCATAGGATTTTTTATTTTATATACCTTGTTTTTATTTAACATTTTAATAGTCATTAATATAATAGTTCATTTATTAAAATAATGAGAAAATTAAAGAAATCTTATATACCTTGTTTTTATTTAACATTCTAATAATCATTAATATAATAGTTCATTTATTAAAATAATGAGAAAATTAAGGAAATCTTATATAACTTATTTTTATGTACCATTTTAATAATCACTAATATAACAATTCATTTATTTAAACAATTAGAAAATTAAGACTAAAGAGTGAATTCAATTAGAATTGATTATTATTCATAAGATTTCTTATTCTAGCTATCTTATTTTTATTTAACATTCTAATTTATTTTTATTTAACATTCCAATAATCATTAATAAAATAGTTCATTTATAGTGTTAAATTCACCTCCTTTTTTTCTCCCTTTACCTACTTTACTATAATCATGCATATTACTCAATCCATATATTACGTGTATTACTAACAGTAATTTGCTTTCAATAACTAAAGGAGTATCAAAGATTAATTATGTTATTATTTAATAACATTAAAAATAGTGAAAAATCATAGATGTCTTTTAGTACTATAATGTTTAGTAAGCTAATTAATCTATTATAAAAGATATAATGTTTCATAGGCATGTAAGATCATTCCATGTAATCCAGATTTAACTATCACTTCACCAAAAAAAACTTAGATCATAACTTTTCCAATATTAAGTATTATATTATTTTAAGATGTGTCTTAGACAAGTAAGACAAGGTTTAAGTTGTAATGCATGTATTATATATTTGATTTTGTTTGTTTGTTTTGCTCATTTAATTAATCATATTATAATCAAAATGTGGTAGTGGATATAAAGATTATTTGTTGTCATGTTTTGTCCAACTATTTTTATGACATTTGTATGAAATTCATAAAGTGAAATTAAGGAATCATTTTATTAATCTACTTATTAAACACATTGTTAGATTTAAATATATGTTCATCCTTGCTAGACATTGTAATACTAGGCTCTTCAACAACCCATCCAACTAATTGAGGTGTAACCATTCTTACTAAATCCCAACTTAACCAAATTATAAATGTAATACTATACACTCATTATTTATCCTCACTATGTAACACATAATAATATCACAGATATTAACACTCATAAAATTAAAAGTCAAAAATATTTTATAACATTTTGTAATCTATCCAAATAAACTTTTTATATCAATTGAATAACAATAACATAAACGATCCTTTTTTTAAAAATTCCCTTCTTATATATAAGAATTTCTTCCTTTCTTTGTAAATTCTTAGTGCCATTAATTCCTAAACAACTTCATGTCATTTTATCAACTCACATTCAATTTGAGAAATGGTGATCCGTATATTGTTGTGACTTTTATATTTCTTATTGACACTCATTTTTGTGTTCCTTTAAATTATTGGCATGGTATGGTTGACTATGGTTTTCATGTCACATTCTATTTATTTGAAATCCACTTGCATATTAAAAAATTTCCAGCCAATTTGAATTATTTTATATTGATTGACTATCGTTTACTCAACATGGTCCCCTTTTAACTAATGGATTCTTATTTATTCCTCATTATTATATTATTTTGTCTTGAATTTATTTTATTTACTATTGAGCATTTATCCACCATGGTGACCATCTTGCTTAAAGATCACTTAATTATATTTTGCACATTGCATTTAATTTTGTTTATACTACTTAAGCTTAAGATGTTAAGTATTCATGTTACCAATATATCACATAAATCAATTATATATGTCGTGATTATAATATTTTTTTCTAGGATTCATATTTACTCATGAATTGTATTATTGAAAATTTTACTTAAATTGTTTCAAATTAAATAAATATCTAATAAATTTAATGTAAACTGTTACCAATTTATCTCGTCATCAATATATAAATAATAGTAGGACTCACTCAGAAACCCTTATTCCCTATACATACACCAAACTAATCACAATACCTCTATAACATATATAAACAAAACATAAATAGCCACAAAAATACTATAATAACTATAATCAAAATCTCTTTTTCCATGATTTAATGTAAATTAATAAAAAATATATGAAATAAAGCATGACCTCTAAATCACATATAATATTATAATTGAAGAGTTTAACCCTCATTAGTACTTAACCAAGGCCAAAGCCAAGGTGAGCCTATACAGAGTGTTACAAATTAAGATGATTAAATGACATGCTCTGCTCTCTAGCGTTGACATTTCAAAACACGATAGCATCTAAAACTGTGAAACGAAGAAAGCCTTGAAACTTAACTATATTAGTGATGCAATGAAATCAAGTTTCTCAAATAAACACTAATACATTAAATGTAATTTGCACAACAAATCAATATTTTTTAATGTTTTGGAGGTGAAAATCTAGGAGGTGAAAATCTAGAAAAGTTGCATCTCTTTTATGGCACAAACTCAATGAAAATTGAAACTACGTTTATAACATCATTTAAACATCATTTTAATGTGGTTTAATTTAGTTTCATGCAAGATTTATATTTATATATATAAACATATTAGAATATTATTATATATATTATTATCAGTTTTATGACGCTTACTTAATAATAAAGTTTAAAAAAGCAACAAAACTGTGATGATAGTTTGCTTGGAGAGCACTGCCACCACTGCCACCATCGACTTCAGCCATGGAGAAAAAGGATAGATGCCTTACATCATTGTCTTCGTAGGGAGCATGAAAAGAACCTGCGATCATCACATCCAGATGATGCTTTTGTTGATGCATTGAAGGAGGACAGGTTCAAGAGTGAGACTCGAACCAACAAAATCACCGACCTCCCATAGGCCTTCATCACTCTTTACTGCCACTGTCCTAGCTCCAACATCAACTTTACCCAGTTTCCCAACAGCATTGCCTCCTTGGATTCCCGTCAACTTTAATTTTTTCAAGTAAAGTGCACTAATGGAATCTAACCTGTAGCTTCGCTTCCATTATAAATGCAGACGACATCGCAGCCGAACCTGGAAGGAATTTTTTGCGTCCAGGAAATTTCGTGGGCCAGTGAGAATTCTTGCATTATACATGATGATTAAACACATAAATCTTGAGAGATCAAAAAAGGCTATTACCTAGATCATGGAGGAGGTATTGAAGATGATTATGGCGAGCCTTATAAGTAAAGTGGCGCCATCATTTAGCAGGATATACGTCACTTGCACGAAAGGATCAAGTCTTATATTTGTTAGATAAGAACATTATATTTCTTACATTAGAACATCAATATCGTTTGATAAAATTATTAAATTTTTTTATCTAAATATCATTCCATTGTATGACATTGGTTTATTTTGATCATGTTTTGTAATATTTAATAGATTAGTAAAGTGTTCATTCTTTTGAAAATATTGTGTTATGAATAATTAAATCTAGATTATGTGTTTCAATATATTATTAATTTGAAGGGAATTTTACAAAATTGAACTTCTTAATTTTTGATATTAAGTCTAAAACTTGAGATATATAGAAAGAGGGAGAGATTAATTATAGCAAAAAATTAAAGGAGATTTATTCTATAAGAAAAAGTGCTAGGTATGTAATTCAGATTTTGAGAAAATCTTTATTTATTATAACTTGAACTTGAATTTTTTTGGAAATAATCTTAATGATAGTCAAGGATTTAAATTTTTATTGTTTTATATTTTTCTATAAAATTCTAACACACTTTTGCATCACTTCTAATATTATTTGTGTTTAAAAAATAAACCACTAAAAATTCATTCTAAACTCTAAATTTGTTTCAATTTTTTATCGACACTCTTTATATCAACATTAACATTAGGAGTAATGAAAACTATGAGCCACTAAAAACTTGTTCCAAACTCTCTAAATTTGTTTAGATTTGTTCTCGACAACCTTTACATCAACATTAGCATCGGGGAGTGATAATATGTTATATTGGCCCTTTTCCTTGGTCTTCTAACCACCTTAAACACTCAATTGAATATTTTCATTACAAACCTAGTCATATGCCATATTAATTTATGGAGTAAGCTTTTTTTTTCATAATTTAATTTAAACTTTATATTTGAAATAAATATATCATTTTTAAAATTTTATTGATTTATATAATATTTAATTGATCAAATCTTTATTTTATAAATAAATTTATTTTTAATTATAATTATTTATTTATATATTAATATTTATTTACTATAAATTATATATGTATTATAATTTTAATATATATAAAATATTAGGATATATATTTTAGATAAATCTATGTAAAATATATCGATATATATATATTATTTTTGACACAAGTTAAAATGTGTGTTAAGTGTTTTGAGAATGATATCTATCTGTATATTTTATATAGATTTATCTAAAATATGTACACTAGTAGTCTTTACCATCATGTAAAGTAAATGTAAATATTTATCTTTTATAAATGCAAATTTAATATAATTATCTAATACAACATTAAAATAGAAAATAGAGTACAACACAAAATTTGATATATATAAATAGTATAATAATATGTTTTTAATATTAAAACTATATATCTTTGATATTAAAAAAGGATAGAGAGCAAAACACACACACACACACACACACACACACACACACACACAAAATATAATGATAAGTATATGATATTCAAACTGTAAATATTTGATATTAAAATAAAAAATAGAGAACAATACATATATGATATATAAACTATAACAACCAAATTCATGATGTTTAATCTGTATACATGTGATCCTCTAATAATTGATGTCTTTGATCTTCCTCTTTTTTTTCTCTACATCTTTTCTATTCTTCAATCTCTTGAATCGATCATATGTGAAAGATGGTGTGATCCTTAATCCATGTAGTACTTGACACATGATATATAAATAAATGTCAAGCCTTATCTTTTTATAAGTCCTATATTAATTGTGACTTTGTCAAGTGTTAATCTATATAATTCGTGGATTATCAATCCACATGCCAATTTCAAAGGCAACTAACACACATGAACCCTTTGTATAGGGGTGATTGGAATTAAACTTGGAGTTGCATCAGTAAAAGAAATTTTTGTATAGTTATCAAATTGAACCATTACATATGTAGGTGGTTTAGGGGGTGTCATTCCTTGTTGGTGTACAATGATTCTGACATATTCAAGTGTGTCACTAATAATACCTACTTCTATCCATATGTTTGTAGTGAGAATCACCCTTGCACCAATAATAATTAATGACTCAACTTCCAACTATTCATCACCCTGTATAGTATAGTTATCAAATTGAGTATATGTATAGTTATTGAATTGAATATATTCCACTTGTTCAAGTGGATGGGGCCCATGATCCATGTTATTATATTCATAAAACCATTGAATACCTTTCTCTTATTGACATCTACTAAAAATATGGCCTTCAAAATCTTGATTAATATTCATTCCATGGTAACACTATTAAAAATAACACATATATGGGAAAGTAAGTTTGTCTAACTTACATCGAAACAACAATTTTATAGTCTTGAAATAAATCACAATGTTTTCATTTAGATTAGGTTTTTATGTTGTCAATTTTAATTCATATAATATTTTTTTATTGTCAATTTATTTGGGACATTTGCATTTCATTTGTCCTTGTCTCTTGTGATGATTCACTATTGTTAAGGTTATTCTTATTCTCACTTTTTTGGATAGTGGTTATTTATATTCAATTTTGCATATGCCCTAGAATATCCTCATTAATGTTTCCAAAATTGAATTCCAATACATCTATCAATCTTTCCACTAGGGTTTATGGTACTCACTCCATGCCACTTTTATTTTCACCAACAAGATTGAGAGTCATTTGAATAAAGTCCATTATATGGTCTAGTGCTCTATACATTGCAGTTTCCTCATCATGATCGATATCAACTTTAGAATTTATGAGATGATGTCTTTGTACTGCATTGTGATTATATTTTTGTAGTTTTCTATTTGTGCATCAGTCATTCGATCTACACGTATTGATCTTTGTAATCTTATTCATCATATAACATGGTCTTATTGATATGTTTGTGCACAATGCACTATCATATGATATGCATGTTCATTCATTTGTGTTTCTAGTTATTCAACTAGAAAATAATCTCTACATTTTATATGTCATTATTTTTCATACTCATTTTTTATTTATTCTCTCCCCATCTGGCATTGGTACTTGTCATTTTTGATTTTGGTATTCTCTAGTATATTATCTTTAACCTACTCTATTTTGTTCATATTATTTTTTATGTTGTTCATTTTCAAAATGCAATTTTGGTTAACCCATATTCCCTACATATTTTTACAATAATTTTTTGTTACTCATATAATTATAAGTATCTTATAATAAATTCATATATTAAAAAATATAAAAATATATATAATTTTATAATAAAATTTAAATCTATGTATAGAAATATGTAATCTCATAAAATATATAAAATGAACCTTACAATTTATTCACTTTAATCTCAATAAAATACATGGATTAAATTTATTTTATTGAGGAGACTGATATTTTTTTTGGATATTTTTTATTGTGATAGGTAGGATGATCATGCCTATGACATTTACCCAATATTTGTTTTTGATTGATATCAAGGTTGGTGGGACCCATACCCAAATTACTTTATACCAAAGCTATGAACCAAATGAATAATCCTTTAATAACAATACCACTTAGATGGGAGTCTATAGACCACAAATCGTAAGCCGCTATAACCATCAAATCATACCAACTTTGTGACATCACCAAATCTACCACAAGATGGGATGTTATAACACACCAATCATAAACCCTCAAATCATCCAATAATACCAACTATAAAATACACCACAACTACCATGAATCTACATGCATGCTCTATGCACACTAATACCACCATTAACAGCCATATCCAACCTCACATGACTCAATGGGAATTGAACCTTAGTAGGCTTGGATAAGTCTAAGTGACCTCACCAACTCACCCCCACCTCATTGGCTGACATTTACCCAATATTATGTTATATATTATTTTATGTAATAAAAATTATTAGATGAAAGTTTATACTTTGGGGTGAAGCCCTCATATTTGTCTCACAAAAGACAAAGGAAATTAATATGTTATTTTTTGTTGTTTTTGATATGGCACCTACGTCATTCTTACCCTGACACATACATTATTCTTGACCTAATCTGAGGACTGGAGATTATGCATGACTATATATTTGAGTCGACAATGGTTTTGTCATGATAGGGGTGAAAAGTTAATATAGAGTTCACTAGAAGAAAATATTCACAATTAGGATAAATAATAGTAGGTATTTTCAGTTTGGTTATTATTATTTTGTTTGCATATCACTACGTAACCATACTAATAGTAGGTGTTCTATAGTTAGCAAAAATCCTTTGTTAAAAGACCTTTGTACTTAGAAAACTAGGACACCATATTCTAAGTATGGTTCTTTTTCTATGCAATTCTTCATGATAAGTGATAGCATGATTATTTTTCTTATGTCCTTTCCTTTCTTTAACAGAGTAGACTATAAGATTCATTAGGAATAAATATTTAAAATGAAAAAATGGAATAAATAAATTATGTAGTGAATTTTAATGAAATACCTTATTAATTAAATTTTAATATCTTCCAACCCATTACAAAAATTATGTACCTAGTCCTTCCCTTTGTGATGTGTCCTTGACCTGTAGCTATCGCTAAGCCCAAAAAGAATTTTTATACCTTATAAGGTATATACTCATTTATAATATATTTATTAGCGATGTTATCTAGATTATCTACAACAAAGACCACCTACTATATATTTATTCAATGCTTCCATCACACAATCCTTCTATCTTTCTATTTCCATTTCCTCCACTGATCATCTCAACCCACCTTTCTTTAGGGACCTATCAATAGCTCACAAGTTCAAAAAAATATTTTTTGAAAAACATTCACTGAAGTAAAAAATTATGTGTTAAAAAAAATCACTAATATCCTTTGGTGGACATTTATCAAATCCACTACAACTTTTCCAATGCACTACATGATTACTCAAAATGATAGGAATTACTTCGCTAAAAACTCAAAATAACAGCAACAATAAACAACTAAGTCTAGTAGAAGCTGGGAAACAAAGGAGGATGGTGACTCAAACTTGGGATCTTTGAGGAGGATGGAGAAGAAGATAAAGAAGACAAAAGATGGACCCAAGTGCTGGGTGACACTTGTAAAAAAAGGGGAAAAAATGAGAAATCAAATGGCACCAAAAAGGCCAAGGAGTGCTAGAGGGAAGTGTACTATGAAGAATGAGAAAAAATTATAAGAAATTTAGGGAATGGTGGAAAAGGGATAACATGGAAGAAGAAGATAAATTTAGGAAGGTGCGTAGTAAAAAAAGCATGTACTAGCTAAGTAGAGACTGGAACTAGTAGGAAGACCACCACCATTATCAAACAAAAACTATAAATGAATTAAAAAGTAAAAAGATCTTAGTTATTAGATCTATAGGGATGTATATTAAGAAATAAATAGATAATAAAAAATACACATTATAGTATTATTGATTCATTTGATGTTTATGTAAACAAAAAATGCAAGAAAAGTTATACACACACAACCCACCTCAAAGAAAACTAGGACATTGTGATGCATTGCTCTTTATACACAAGGATGACAATCCTTCAATACAACTAAATATTAGAAACCTTAAAAAGAAGAGATATTTTATAAGTTCAAATCCAAAACATAAAATATCACTTCTTTTATGTTCTAGTTGAGGTATGCCGAGCATTTAGGGTTCTAGCCAGGTGATATAGCTAGGCTTAACCATAATATTGGAAAGGATAGGTGGCCGCATAATAAATATTGTATTGTGTTTCTAAGTCAAACAAATATGAATGATTACAAGAAATTAAATAATTCCCACATTTTACTCATTAAATGAGAATCTATAGAATGATTAGATAAGTATTACATATGATATTAATATAATATTATATTAAACATTATAACTAATATTTATAATTTAATATGTGTATATATAGTATTATAAATAATATTAACAATATATTATATATTTAATTATATTAGGTATTTCATTATATTATATAATTTATTTATATTTCATATTCTTTTTTATTATACATTTTATTGTCCTATACTTCATGTTATTATATATTTTA
Organism: Torreya grandis; assembly: GCA_037957365.1. Classification (NCBI taxonomy): domain Eukaryota; kingdom Viridiplantae; phylum Streptophyta; class Pinopsida; order Cupressales; family Taxaceae; genus Torreya; species Torreya grandis. The sequence continues at coordinate 87,582 of JARHVA010000431.1, forward strand.
TATGTCCTATATATCTCATGTTATTATATATTTTTTGTTTATATGCTTTTTTATATTATATTTTATTATATTAGATATTTTCACACTTTATTGAATCTTAACCTATATTTTAATATATTATAGTATATATTTTTATACTATATTATGAGATTTTCTGGTTTGAATCTCTATTACCCACCCTCAGATTCTCAATAATTTGGTGGGCAACTCCCTCCCTTAGCCATGAAAAGTCTATGAAATAAATTTCTAGTGGCTTACTTTGAAACTTCAATCTCTTATCACAGGGATCTTCATCGTTAATGAATATCACTTCCTTGGAGTCCATGAAATTCTACTCTATATACAGTATAATTATACTATAAATTAGGGCAAAAAAAATATAATGGAAATTAGAGTGAAAATTATGATGGAAATCAGAGAGAAAATTGAAATTATATTAGTATAAAGAAATAATTTCACTCATAACTAAGAAATTTTACCTTTGTAATGCTTATCAATTAATGGACATTTAAAATAGGTGGCAAATATATATATGTAAATACATGGGTCATTGATATTCCAAATGTGTGTAATTCATCACCAATATTAACTTTATTATTTGCATTTAAAAAATTACCATGAAAAATTCCTATATTTCCCTCACCTCAAAGGGGGTCATATTAATGGGGACATGTCATAGAGACATGTTCTCCACACTTGGCATAGTTTTCAAATTTAGTGGGGGCATGGTTTGGAAGCATATTATTCACATTCATTTCGTATGGTATTTATATCAGTTCTCATATTTAGGTGGGGCATGCTTTGGAAGCATTTTATCCACATTCATTTAATATGGTACTTATATCTATTTATAGATTCAGTGAAAGTGTGCTTTGCAATCAAGTTCTCCACATTCGTTCAGTATGGTACTTTCATCTATTCTCAGATTAACTAGGGGCATGCTTTAGAAACATGTTCTCTGCCCCTATTCAGTATTTAGCATCTCCAATTTAAAATGGGTGCATGTTTTAGAAACATGTCCTTCACATTGGTACTTATATAATTTTTTAAATTTCTCCATATATAGTGATGGTATGCTTTAAAATCATGTTCTCCACACTTTGACAATTATCTAACCTAGCTAAAGCACACAGTTATATGATTCAGATTCATAGTTGTGGTAGAATTCTATACATTGGTACTATTTTTATACATAGTATTATCATGAGACATATCTAAAGTATATATGCCAAGAAATATGTGCCTAATATTTCAAAATCCAAATCAATTTCACATTCAAAAATTCTTTTATATATTGTTACCATATTACAATTTTTTTTCATACTAACACCCAAGGAATTTTTACAAACTTTTATTGAGACAATATATTATAGTAGTTGGTTCATCTTTTAGTATGATTGAGGTGGTCAAATAACTAAATATTTTCAAGTTTTAAGATTTGAATTAATCATCCATACTCTCCAAGTTATAAGTATCACTAGTTTACACAGTTGAGCTAATCTCAACTTCTAGGTGGAAATTCACTTTTGGTCAAAAGTTAGAAGCATCTCTCTCTCTCTCTCTCTCTCTCTCTCTATATATATATATATATATATATATATATATATTTATATTTGTAACTTTAATTATTTATCTATATTTATCATAATCTTAGGTTTTAGAGCCTTAAAATGATACATATTTTGTAAAATAACTTGATAATAGGAAAGGTGATTACATCATCACACAAGTGTACTCCTAAAACTTTCTCTTTCAATTTTAATCTATTTGAAGTAATTTCAACTCAAATTATATGCATTCCATAACATGATCTTGGTTGTAGGTTAGTCACCATCAAATCACTCAAGTTGGGCACACACAAAGAGTATGTAACTATCTTATCCTTTTGAGGTGAGGTAACTACAAATTATTATATTTCCCTTGCCTTAAAAATGGGGGGGGGGGGGGGGGGGGGGCGGCGGGGGGGGGCGGGGGGCATGAATATTAATGGGGCATGTCATAGAGACATGATATCCACACTTGGCACAATTTCCAAATTTAGTGGGGGCATGCTTTAGAAGCTTGTTTTTCACATTCATTTAGTATGGTATTAAATCATTTCTCATATTTAGTGGGGACAGGATTTGGAAGCATGTTATCCACATTCATTTAATATATACTTATATTAGTTTCTAGATTTAGTGGGGGTATGCTTTGGATTCATGTTCTCCACATTCATTCAATATGGTACTTACATAGATTCTTAGATTAAGTAGGAGCATTCATTGTGGTGCTTACATATATATTTAATTATATTAGGTATTTTGTTATCTTATATAATTTATTTATATTTCATATTATTTTTTATTATATTTTATATGTCCTCTATATTTCATGTTATTATATATTTTATTTTATTATTATCTTATATTTTAATACATATTTTTTGGATTATATAATTTTTTATATTATATTTTATTATATTAGATATTTTAATACTTTAATATTAAATCTTACCTATATTTTAATATTATATATTATATATTTTTATACTATATATTACCAGATTTTATGGTTTGAGTCTCTATTACCCACCCTCAGATTCTCAATAATTTGGTGGGTAACTCCCTCTCTTAGCCATGAAAAATACGTGAACTCAAATTTTGGTGGCTTACTTTACAAATTCAATCATTCATCATAGGGCTCTTTATCATCAATGAATATCACTTCCTTGGAATCCATGAAATATATTATGTATATGGTATAATTATACTGCAAATTAGAGTGAAAAAATATGACAAAAATCAGAGTGAAAATTGAAATCAGATTAGTATATAGAAATAATTTCCCTCATAACTAACTAATTTTACCTTTGAAATTATTATCAATTAATGAACATTTAAAATGGGTGGAAAATATATATGTAAATATGTGGGTCATTTTTATTCCCAATATGCATAATTTACCATGATTATTAACATTATTATTGGTGTTCAAAAAATTACCAGATTAAATTCCTATATTTCAATCACCTCAAAAGGGGGGCATGTCTTAGAGACATGTTCTCCACATTTGGCACAATTTTCAGATTCAATGGGGACATGCTTTGGAAGCATTCTCTTCACATTCATTTAGTATGGTATTTATATCAGTTCTCATATTTGGTCATGGCATGCTTTGGAAGCATGTTATCCACATTCATTTAATATGGTAATTATATCAGTTTCTAGATTTAGTGGGAGTATTATTTGGAAGTATGTTCTCCACATTCATTCATTATGATACTTTCATATATTCTCATATTAAGTAGGGGTATGCTTTGCAAACATGTTCTCCACACCTATTCAATATTTAGCATCTCCAATTTACAATGGATGCATGTTTTGGAAACATGTCCTCCTCATTGGTACTTATATTATTTTTTATATTTATCCATATATAGTGGGGGTATGCTTTAAAATCATGTTCTTCACACTTGCACAATTATCTGAATTGGCTAAAGCACACAGTTATATGATTTAGATTCATAGTTGTGGTAGAATTCTCTACATTGGTACTATTTTTATACATAGTTTCATCATGAGACATATCTGAGGTGCATGTGCTATGAAATATATGCCTAATATTATAAAATCTAAATCAATTTCAGATTCCATACCTCTTTTATAAATTGTTACCATATCATAGATTTTTTTTCATACTCATACCCAACAAACTTTTACAAACTTTTATTGAGCCAATTTATTGTAGTAGTTGGTTCACCTTTCCGTATGATTGAGGTGATCAAATCACTCAATATTTCAAAGTTTTGAACTTCGACTTAATCATCCATTCTCGCCAGGCTATAAGTATCATTAGGTTGCATGGTTGACCTAATCTCAACTTCTAGGTGGAAACTCACTTTTGATCTAAAGATGCACGCATGTACCTTATCATTTCTCTCTCTATCTATATATCTATCTATCTATGTATCTAACTATATTCTTAGATATATTCACTTTAAATATTTATCTATATTTATCCTAATCTAATTGTTAGATCCTTACAATGATACATATTTTGCAAAATAATTTACCAATAAGAAAGGTGATTACATCAACACACAGGTGTACTCCTAAACCTTTCTCTTAAAATTTTAATCTATTTGAAGTAATTTCACCTCAAATTATATGCATTGCATAACATAATCATGGTTCTAGGTTAGTCACCATCAAATCACTCAAGTTGGGCACACACAAAGAGTATGTAATTATCTTATCCTTTTGAGGTGAGGTAACTACAATATTATATTTCCCTTGACTCAAAGAGGGGGAATATTAATGGGGGGCATGCCATAGAGACATGATATCCACACTTGGCACAATTTTCAAATTCAGTAGGGGCATGCTTTGGAAGTATGTTCTTCACATTCATTTAGTATGGTATTTATATCAGTGCTAATATTTATTGGGGGCATTCTTTGGAAGCATGCTATACACATTCATTTAATATGGTACTTATAATAGTTTCTAGATTTAGTGGGGGTATGCTTTGGAAGCACATTCTCCACATTCATTCAGTATGGTATTTACATTTATATTTAATTAAATTAGGTATTTTTTATCTTATATAATTTATTTATATTTCATATTATTTATATTTCATATTATTTATTTTATTTTATATGTCCTATATATTTCATGTTATTATATATTTTGGTTTATTATCTCATATATTTTATTATATTATTACATTTAATTATATATGTTATTATATTAGATATTTTCATACTTTAATATCGAATCTTAACCTATATTTTAATATAATATATTATATATCTATACTATATTACCAGATTTTCTAGTTTGAGTCTTTGTTACCCACCCTTAGATTCTTAACAATTTGGCAGGTAACTCCCTCCCTTAGCCATTAAAAATACATGAAAGCAAATTTTGGTGGCTTACTTTGAAAATACAATCACTCATCATAGGGCTCGTCATTGTCAATGAATATCACTTCTTTGGAGTCCATGAAAATCTACTTTGTATAAAGTACAATTATACTACAAATCAGAGTGAAAAATTATAATGGAAATCAAAGTGAAAATTGAAATTAGAGTAGTATACAGAAACAATTTCCCTCGTAACTAAGAAAATTTACCTTTACAATGATTAGTGATTAGAGAACATTTAAAATAGGTGGAAAAGTTTGATATTAATACATGGGTCATTGATATTCCCAATGTACAGAATTCACCACCAATATTATCATTATTATTATCATTCAAAAAATTACCATGACAAATTTATATATTTCCATCACTTTAATGGGGGATCATATTAATGGGGGCATGTCATGGAGACATGTTCTCCACACTTGGCATAGTTTCAAAATTCAGTGGGGGCATGATTTGAAATCATGGTTTTCACATTCATTTAGTATGGTATTTATATTAGTTCTCATATTCAGTGGGGGCATGATTTGGAAGCATGTTATCCACACTCATTTAATATGATAATTATATTAGTTTATAGATGTTTTGGAGGTATGCTTTGGAATCATCCTCTACACATTCATTCATTATGGTACTTAGATCCATTTTCAGATTAAGTAGGGGCATGCTTTGGAAACATATTCTCCACAGCTATTCAATATTCAACATCTCCAATTTACAATGGGGGCATGTTTCTAAAACATGTCATCCATAATGGTACTTATATAATTTATCATATTTTTCCATATATAGTGGGGGCATGCTTTAAAAGCATGCTTTCCATACACAATTATCCAAATTGGCTAAACCACATAGTTATATGATTTAGATTCATAGCTGTGGTAGAATTATATACTTTGGTATTGTTATTATACACAATTTCATCATGATACATATCTAAGGTGCATATGATATGAAAAATGTTCCTAATATTGCAAAATCCAAATGAGTTTTAGATTCCAAAACTCTTTTATAGATTGTTACCATATCAAAGACTTTTTTTCATACTAATACCTAGTTGACTTTAATAAACTTTTATTGAGCCGATCTATTGTAGTAGTTGGTCCACTTTTCAGTATGATTAACATGATGAAGTCACTTAATATTGTTAAGTTTTAATCTTGGACTTGATCATCCATCCTCATTAGGTTATAAGTATCATTATGTTTCATGGTTGAGCTAATCTTAACTTTTAAGTGGGGACTCACTTTTGATCCAAAGTTGGAGGCATCTCTCTCTCTCTCTCTCTCTCTCTCTCTCTCTCTCTATATATATATATATATATATATATATATATATATATATATATATATCCTTGGATATATGGATTTTAAATTTTTATCTATATTTATCCTAATCTCAGTTTTCAGAGCCTTATAATGATACATATTTTATAAAACACTTTATCAATAGGCAAGCTGATTACATCGACACACATGTGTACTCCTTAACCTTGCTCTTTAAATTTCAATATATTTTAAGTACTTTCAAGCCAAATTATATTCAATAAATAACATGATATTGGTTACAAGTTAGTCACCAACAAATCACTCAAGTTGGGAACACATAAAGATAAGGCGTATATACACACCCATGTACACATTACTTTCATTTAAACTAGTAACTTCATTACTAGATTAAAGGGGTGAAAAGTGTAGATGATATTTTATGATTATAGAGAACCTTAGTCTTGTACACTTTGAAAAATTAGACATTGGTTGTTCCTCTCAGTTCTATACCTTTCCCACTTTTTCAAGTCTCCCATCTGATCTATTCTTGTGCCTCTTGGTCTATATCTCTTAATCTAACTAGTCTTATATTGAGGACCTAGGTATGTTATCTTGACCAAAATGTAATTTTTGAACCTTTACATGTTCTCATACTCCTTGAACACTAACATCTAGGGTAAATAATAGCATCAACGGTATTATCATGTCTTGATACAAGTGTCAAATACCCTAAAGTCATATAATTTGAAAATTAAATGTATTCTAATGGTTAACCGAAGTGTTTTAGTGCAAGCTGTTAATCAAAAAGGATTTATATAAATACAAAATCAACCCTCATTCATTCCTTACCTATACAACATGGATAATACCTATGAATACCTAGAAATTACATAATAAAGCATTAAAAATCATTAGTTTAAAAAAAGATTCCATTTTTATTCTTATTTACAAACCATTCAAAGGGACTACACATCTACAAGTTAGAATTACTAAAGGAGCAGCCGAAGTGCCCAATTTTCCAAGTTACAAGATATCATTATTATAATGCTTTACATGAATTATATGATTCACACATAATCTAACACATAAGGGAGAAATACATTAGTCTAAGTCCCTCTTCAAAGTATTAGCTATGTAGGCAATGTCCTTTGATTATGGGTTCATTGGGGTCATCTCAACATTGTGTACCAACAAATCCATTTTACCCAAGGTCATATTGAAGATCAAAAGTTAGAATTTTTTCATTTCACAAAGAATGATTATCCATGACCTAGATCTAAATACACCAAAGTGAAGGTAAAGTAGAACCCATAAGCATCTAGGTGGTCACATCCTATTTCAATAAATTTTTTGAATAAGATACCATCATTGAGCCTAGATAGTAGCATCGATACAACTATCTTAATGTTAATTTTATTACCTAGATATATAGAAGCATCAGATCTAGAATCTAATAATTGTTATAGAATGTACTCCCCACCTACTTTTAGCATGTTCTATATATAGAACTACATTAGCATTAGAGCAAGATAAGTACATTGCTTCTTTGTTATTTATATATCTATCATAGTTTTACTTTCGATATTTAGACTTTCTCAACATAATAAATTCATTGTATGCTTATATTTGAGTTTATTATCTAATTGGCTTACTATAGATCTAATTAGTACCCTTATGCCATCTCATTTATATATACCCCTTTAATTCAATTTAGATAACACCAACCCAGATTTTCTATTTTAGGTTTGGACATTTAACTAAGTCATGTCCATTCAATTTTGTGACATTTGAATATGTCTCTTTTTTGAGGTCTCGTTAGGCCATTAGATTTTGACTTGATTTTGAGTGCACTTGTGTGTGTACGTGTTTGTTTGATTAAATTGAATTATTACTATCTAGGCACTTCCATGATCTTTATCATACATCTTATCCCTATATGTGATCACATTAGTTATATGAACTTCACTGTTATATCTACTTAGATATGTTTCTTTTATAAGCTACATGGTTACAATCACAATGTATACAGTTGTCTTATCCTTTTGAGGTGAGTTTACTACTAGTTCTTATCTTTATCTTACCTCAAAGGGGGGCCATATTAGTGGGGGCATGTCATAGAGTTATGTTCTCCACACTTATCATAATTTTTAGATTCAATGGGGACATGTAATTTAAGCATGGCTTTCACACATTCACATTTTCCAAATTTAGTGGGGGAATTTTTCGGAAGCATGTTCTCCACATTAAATTCAGTATGGTACTTATATCAGTTTTTAGATTAAGTAGGGGCATGATTTGGAATAATTTTCTCCATGCCTATTCATTAATTAACATCTTTAATTTACAGTGGAAGCATGCTTTGAAATAATGTCCTTCACATTGATACTTATATCAATTTTTAAAATTTTCCATATATAGTGGGGGTATGTTTTAGAAGCATGTTCTCCACACCTACATAATTATTTGAATTGGCCAAGGCTCATAGTTATATTATTCAGATTCACAGTTATGGTAAACTTGTATACATTACTACTATTATTATATATAATTTTAGCATGACACAAATATAAGATGCATAATGATATGCAACATGTACATATATTTTAAAATCCACATTAGTTTCAAATTCCATAACTCTTTTGTAAACTATTACCTTAGCATAAACATTTTCATATTGATACCTATAGACTTTTACAAAAAATTATTGAGCCTATCTACTATACTAATTGGTTCACCTTTTGGTATGATTGAGGTGATTAAATCAATCAATCTTTCTAAGTATTTATGTTGGGCTTGATCATCCAACCTCACCAGGTTATAATTATCATTGGGTTGCATGTTTGAGCTAATATTAAATCACTCAATCTTTCTAAGTATTTATGTTGGGCTTGATCATCCAACCTCACTAGGTTATAATTATCATTGGGTTGCATGTTTGAGCTAATATCAACTACCAAGTGGCAACTCACTTTTACTCCAAAGTTGGAGGAATGTACTCTCTCTCTCTCTCTCTCTCTCTCTCTCTCTCTCTCTCTCTCTCTCTCTCTCTCTCTCTCTCTCTCTCTCTCTCTCTCTCTCTCTCTCTCCATGGATATATGCACTTTAAATATTTATCTATATTTATTCTAATCTCATGTTTATAGAGCCTTATATTGATACATCTTTTCTAAAATAACCTACCAATAGTTGTGGTGATTACATTGACACATAAGTGTACTCCTAAACCTTACTCTTTCAATTTAATTATTTTTCAAGTACTTTCAAAAAAGATTATATCCACTGATTCTATAATGTAACATGATTTCGATTGTAGGTCACTCACCAACAAAACACGTAATTTGGGTACATGTAAATACAAGGTGTGCATACACACCCAGGTACGCATTCTTTCCTTTAAATTAGAAATTTTAATACTAGATTAGAGGAAGGAAATGTAGATGACATTTTTTTATTATATATCACCTTAGTCTTGTATAATTATCAAGATCAAACCTTGATTGTTCCTCTAAGTTCTCTATCTTTATCTCTTCCATAAATTTCACATCTGCTCTATCCTTGTGCCTCTTAGCCTATATCTCTTAGTTTTACAAGTCTTATATTGATGACCCATGTCTTCTATCTTGACCAAAATGCTTAAAATGTACTTATCTTTTATATCTATAAGTTTTAAACCTTTACCTATTCTCTTTCTATATAAAAACTAATATCTGGGATAGGCAATAGTGTCAATACTAATTTCATATCCTAACACAAGTGTCTAGTGTCCAAAAGTGATCCAATTTTCAAATGAAATATATTCTAATGACCTGCCTAAGTGCTTTAGTGTGATTTTTTAATCCAAGAGGATTGATATAAATATAATATCAACCCTCATTTATTCCTCACTTACATAACCTAGATAACACCTATGAATACCTAGAAATCAGACAAAAGAGCATTCAATTGAATAAATTTTCTCCAATTATTCATATTTCCATACTAGTCATTAAGACTGGGCATTTACATGTATGAAATACTAAAGGAGCAGCCCAAGAGATCGATTTGCCAAGTTAAAAACTAGTCATTATTGTACTTTATTTGCACACATTTTATGACTCAAACATACACCAACATGTAGTGGATAATTACATCATTTGGAGGACCTCTTTGGATTATTAGCTATGTAGGCATTGTTATTTGATAATGATTTCATTGGGATCAGATTGAAACCATGTTCCCACTAACCCACTTTTCTCCAATGTCATATTAAAGATATAAAACTAGGGTTTTTCCATTTTACAAGGAGTGCTTTTCCATGACCCAGATCTAAATGCACTAGACCAAAGATAAATAAAAATGCAAAATCATCCAGGTTATCGTATCATGTTTCAAAAAATATTCCATATAATACACTAGCATTGAACCCAAATAGTAGTATAAATGTAACCATCCCAAGCTAATGTTAATGTCTAGAGAGCAAGAAGCATCAAATCTAGAATCTGATGACTTTTTTAGAATCTTATTCCTACCTTATTTAGCTTATTCTAGATCTAGAACTACATTAGCATCATAAAAAGCTAAATACTTAATTTCTTTTTCATTTATATATCTATCATAGTTGTACTTTTCTATATTTTAACTATATTAGAATAATAAATTTAGTGTATGCTTATATCTAAATTTAAAATATAATTAGCATGTTATAGATCTGATTATCACCCTTGTGCCATTTCATTTGTATATACCCCTTTAAATCAATATTGATAGCACCAACCTAGATTTCACCAATTTTAGGGTTAAACAGTAAGAACTCATAAGTTATGTACAATCATATTTATGTTATTTTTATTCATTGTAAAAATGTAATGATCAAGGTTGATAAAATAAATCATTTTCATCATGATAAAATATTTGAGATTCATATATACATATATCATATTCTTCTTATTTACTTGTTATTTGATCATTATCAAGATCATGTCGTATGTGAACTAATTATCCTTCATGTGAAAATGCAAGGCCTTGTTGATTACGATCTATTGTGGCTTGAACTTGATTTAGCCATAATATTCCAAACATAAATGGTTCTTGATATATGATGGATGCCAGGGATTATATCCAATTTTCACTATCTAAGTCTTTTATACTATATCTAGTTTTAAATCATCCTCTCTTATTAAAATGAGTTTCCTTTTGTCTAGGGTCAAAATGATCATGCTTAAAATAATCTCCATACATGAATATTTTGATTGTTAAGTAGTTTAAATGAGGAGAATTTTTACTTGATAAATTTATAGGTTATACTTTTTGAATTTCCATAGTAGAGAAAATTGGTTGATATTGTGTTATGCCAATAAAACCTCATGTTTGTACCTTTGAATTTTTTCTTGCAATGTATAATAATGTTCTATATCATGTCATGTTATTATATGATAAATAAAAAATTATCTATGTTCTTTATATATAACATGTGTTGTTGATCGATGTCTAGTAGGTAATGTAATAATATTCTTTTCCAATAGCATTGGAAAAAGTATTGTAGGTGTATCTTGATGTGGCAAAATTTAGATTATTTGTGGAATATTTCAATTTAATATTTCCACATTATTGAGTGATTTATTCAAAATTTCCATATAAGGGTTTGGATTTAAACTATTGCTTACATGATCTTCTTTTGATAATTATCTTTCTTTTAAATCCTCTTTAACAAAACTTTTGATTTTTATAGAAGATGTTTAAAATTCTGTGTTTTTATTGACTAGCTCACATGCATACTAGTGCACATCTAAATATAAACTATTGAAATAATAATATGTATTATGCAGTCATTTTTATTTAAGTAAATAAATAAGACCTATATTGAATATGAATTGTAGTTCTCAATCTAAGGGTCAATATGTTAAAGAATACAATGTGTTTTTAAATTGGATAAAATAATCTAGAATAAACTCATCATTGTGTTGCTTTAAACCTTGTAAATTTTGTAATGTTAATTTATAAACTTTGTGTTTATGAAAATCTAATAATAATATGTCCTCTAGTTTTTTGAAATTATGTAAGGAACCATTGGGAATATTATATAACCAATCACTAGATTCTTAGGTTAGAATTATGTGGAAAGCTTTTAAAAGTAAGCATCTATCTTTATCCCAATGACCAAAATTATTCACATATTGAGATAAATTGTTGGCAAGGTCTCCTTAACAATCAAATAAAGGTAACCTAGGCATGAAAAATTATTTTGGATAAGGATAATAAAATAAACTTTGTGTGAAAAGTTGAATTTCAACAATGTTAACGTGAGTATTAGTGTTTGATGATAACATTTGTAAATTGATAATTTAAACTCAGATTTGGAGATCTTTAATAGCATTCATCATAGATATGATATGACTGGTATGAATTATTGAAGTTTGAAAAGATGTATATATGGGTTTTAATTTATCATATATTTGAAACATAGGAATAATGGATTGATCATCATTATTATTCCATTTGAGACACATCATTTAAAAATGTACTAACTTTATGTAATTATAATTAATTTCATGAAGGAACATTCATATCATTTTATTTTTTTAAGGATGACACAATATCATTATGAATTCCATGAAAATTTGTATTATTATATAGAAAAGTATTGGACACATTTCTATCTAATTGGGTTGTGGGAGGAGGTGGGGAGGAACATGTTGACCATCTCAATGATGTCATCACCCACCTTGTTGTCTATTAATATCATGGACCATGGTATATGATATAAGTAATTGGTGAATAGTAGAAGTGGGATGATGATAATTATAACCTTGGAGTGTAGAAAGAGAATTGAAAGATATCATACATGCAATTTTTTATCTAATTGTTATTAGTAAAATTTATAATTTAATATTGAAGAAAAAAAGAAATTTTTAACATTTTAAATTACCTTTGTTCAATATCTATCTCATTGTAAACAAAAATTCTTATTCCTTAAAGGGTTTTATTTATTTAACAAAATTTTCCATTTAGGATTTTATATTTTATAACTATATGATTGTGAGCAAGAACAATGAAATATACTATATAAGATATGAACCCCTAGAATTTTAGAGCCCTAAGGACTTAGGTTTTGCAAAGGTTTGAACTATAAATAGGTTCACCAATTTTTTATATAAAATTTAATTAATGTGGTGATTAATTCTTAATTAGATAAATGGAATAGAATAAAATGGGATGTTGTAAATATAGTTGTTAACTATGAATTAAAGATAAATAACTAAAGTTGAAAAAAATAGAAATAAATAAGGCTAAACTATGAAAAAGATAAATGAACTTAGCTTTTTGATTCATTAGTCAATTGCAGAAATAGATAGAATGTAGAAAACATAGAAATGTTCCAAAAGTTAAACCTAAGTGCCCTCAAGGAAAAGAACACTTAGAAGTGGCCAGGATAGACTACCACTATTTTCCCTATTGATTGATATTGTATTTTTAAAAAAATAGAAATTTTGAATAGTCTATTGTGATAGTAAAAATTAGGTCTTCTTGCATTGATTTCATCTTTGCAAGTGGAGACCTATTATGTGTCTTCTTGATGTTGAAAACCCTAGATTTTTGATGCAAGGAAATAAATTAGTGTGAATGAGTAAAAATATGTTAGTGGTTATATTTATGCTAGAATTCAACACATAAATGTGTTGATTGTTTCTTATATACTGATACTTAAAAGATGGATCAAGCCTTCATGTAGTTTTCCCACCTATGTGATTTATGAAATCACGCTCCATTGATTATGTGAATGCATCTAGAATTGGATTGAATACTTGATCATGTGGGAATAGAGATGTATAAAATTGGATTAATATTTTTTTGAGCATAGTTTAAAGTGTTTGAAATCTGATTTAGGAAGAATAGGAATTTTTTTCTCAATGTGCATTAGAGTTAATAATCCAGTGAATTTAAATTTCCATTTGTGTAATAAGTCACTAGAATCTATGTGAATAGAAATATCATCATGATAACAACATGCTATGAATTTTAAAAATAGGGAAGATGACTTAGGGATGGTTGAATTTGAAAATATGATCATTAGTGGGATACAAACACAATCAAAGGATAGGTACAAGATTGACAGTCATTGTTTTCCCTATTTTTTGTTCATGTCCCCTAAGAAAATATGCTAGGTTCTAGGTATTGACTAGGGCATATAGATTTATATAGGTGTTTTGGTAATCATAACATTTTTGTGTGTAACACATGATTAATACAAGATAAAATAGGCCCTCTTTTAGGATTAATATATGTTAAATCAGTGAAATAGATGACTCACATAGTGACATATCATCCAAACAACATATAATTTCACATCTACCAATTTAAAAAGGACAAAATCATAATAAATATTTTAAAGCATGAATTAGAAGAGGATTCTATTCAAAATTTTGCAACAGATTCATAGGCCACTACAAAATATGATCAACCACATATAGACATCGATAATTATATATGTGGATTGAGATTTACACCAGTGGGCCTAGGGGAGTACATAGATAATTCAAAGCTACTTATATGTGGCCCTACACCAGTAGCTTTACTTACTCAAGATTATATATCTATAGGATCCCATACTTATCCACAGTCAGTAGCACATCCCCTTATCCATTTATTATATATGGTCACATCAATGGATATCAACTTAGTCATGCCAATTTAGGTAGGGAGCTCATAAGATAGACCACACCAAATATTATAGATATTAATTGATGTAGGATTGATATTATTACCCATAGTTCAATAGAGATTAGATAGTAGATTGTCATTGTTGTTCCCAAAATCTGTCACTCATTTTTGGGACAAGATATGAACTATTTTGGTCCTGCAGGCCAAAATTCTCTTTTCCCTTCTCAAAAAATTGTTCTGAGTATTCAAATTCTCCATTATTCAAGCTTTTTCAGCTAATGGACTCCGCATGCTTATTTCTACAGACTCCACAGGCTAATTTCTATAGACTCTGTAGGCTAATTTCTACAGACTCTGCAGGCTTGTTTCTATAGACTCTGTAGGCTTATTTCTATAGACTCTGTAGACTTATTTATATGGAATCTACAGGCTTATTTCTATGGAATTTGTAGGAAAAAAACAAGTTCCTAACACTTAGGCAATTTCAAGGTTGGTTCAACGTCGAGGTTCAACCAAAGGGTCCATCAACAAGCTCCAAACAAAGGATTGAACTGTTGAACCTTAAACCAAAAGAGTTCAAAGTTTAAAGGTTCAACGAGATTGGCTCAAAGTAGTTTTTTCAAGCAGTCAAATGAATGAGTAGAACACAACATTAAACCATTGAACTATTAAACCAAAGTTGGTTCAATCGGTCAGTTCAATCAGAAGGTTCAAAGGAGTCCCCCAAAGCCCAAAGGGCAAGTGCCCTTGTGGAGGGTAGTGAACAAAATGGAACAAAAAGATATCCTTCAAAAGGATTTTCCATGGCTAATTTTATAAGTGAAATCCTTCAGACAAATTGTTCAAAGGAATTCCTTCAGACATTTTGTTCGAAGGAATGATCAAGGGCTTGATGAAAAGTGGCTAAGGCAAAGGATTATTTTAGACAAAATGTCTGAAGGATTTGAAGAAGAAGGCCACCCAAAGAACCCCGAAGGGCATGTACCCTTGCGTGGGGCTCTCAGTGACCAAGAAATGGACCTTTCTCAAAGCCCGAAGGGACACCTTCCCTTTGGGGGGTCCCAAAGACATAAAGTTAAAATAATTTCAAAGATCGAGAGACTTAAAAAAAACAAAGGCTTCTAAGAATGAGGATGAACCATTTAAGCTTGACCCAAAATGGTTCAAAGGTTCAACGAGTTAAATGATTTAAGGAAAGTGAATGAACCAAAGAAGCGATGGAACCAAGGAGCTGAGAAGGCCACCTGAACCGTTGAACTAGTGAACCAATGACATCCCTATGGACGTCAAATTTAGGGTAATGAAATATCTATTGATTTTCAAATGTGGCACGAAACCTATAAACAAACTCAGTGACCAGATGAAGAGAGAGCTGAAGGATCCCACAAAAAGGGAAAAGATAGCCTGAGAGCTCAAATTGCAACAGGAAAGAGGGAAAGACCAGTAATATCTATGTAGGAGTTATTTCCATTAGGTGGAATAGTCCACCAAGTAGACATCTAAGCTCACAAGCATTAAAAGGTGCAGCTGATTTTTCTTCCTTGATAGGAAAGTGAGGGGACAGCTACAAACCTATTGGGAGAAAGATCAAATGACCCATGCAGAGGAGAAGATATTTTGAGATGAATTGACACACCATAGTTAAGGCAGATGCCCTGTTCCAACATGGCCCCTTGACAAAACTAAAAATGCATTCAAGGCATTGAATGCAGCATGAGCCATTCTATGAAACAAAGCACCAAGTCTTTCTGGGCTGCTATATATTGTAAATCTCTTCTTTGATGGAAAGAGGGCTCTCTCCTTTATAGAAGCAAAACTATGCCCAAATTGAAAGGTGATTACTGATACTTTGAGCTCAGATTGTTAATCATATTTTGTTATATGAATGAGAAAGCATATTACTTTTAGACTTTGTGCTATAATAACTTGTGTTATTTAGGGGATTGTTCTTATGTCTATTTCCTAGATGCAGTCTTGTCCATTTTGATGAAATAAGTAGAACTAGTGGAAGTAATCAAGAAGGTGTCCCGATGCCAACTGTGGGAAGACTTTGTGCTGCCACCATTGTCTTTAGTGTGTTTTCTATTTGTTTCTATGTAAAGGATCTTGGGATGACTTTGTGCCCCCATTATCCTTCATATTTTACTCTTGGGCAGTCGAGGTGGAGACTTTGTGCTACACCTTTTTCTATTGGTTACTATGCCCCCTGTTACCAGTTACTTGTTACTTATCAGATAGAACTCTTGTTGTTTGTTGTAAGACCACTTCTAAAAGAAGAGAAGTGCCTTCAGTGTTTTCACCTAGATTTATCCTTTGTTTTTGAACATCATCTCTAAAAAAAGAGAGATGGATGGTGTTGTCCTACCCCTGAGTGTTATTTTTTTCATATATATATATATATATATATATATATATATATATATATATATATATATATATATATATATATATATATATATATATATATATATATATATATATATATATATATATATATATATATATAGCTCCTCATAGTTATAAGGAACACCCCCTTGATGAGAGGAGAGATTTGTACCCTTATGATGTGGTAAACCTGCACATTTGGCTAGCCAATCTCCTTATGCTATGGTTGAAATCATTTATTTTGCTCATCAGTTAGCTAGTGACAAAATATTCACCCAATAGTTTTTTGGTGACTCTGCTGGGGACACAGCAATTTTAAACAATTTGAAGCCACAAGCTTCAGATTGAAGCATCACTTGTGTCTTATCGTTATCATTATAGCCTTATCCATTTCCATTATATACTCAAACATTCTACTCATACTCACACATTCAACATACTAAGCTAAGAAGCTAAAAAATTAGAGACACTAGAGATTGAGTGTTTCATTTCAAAAGCCAATTCTCTGCCAGCTCCATGCCAATAGTTTTTTGGCGACTCCGCTGGGGAAGAGCACACAGTTTGAAGCCTCAAGCTTCAAGCTAAAGCAGGGCTAGCTATTTTCCATTAGAAGTTGAATGAAGATTCAACTTCTCCATGCTATACTAGAAGCTAGAGAGCCCAAGGTGTTCTTGAGTGAAAGACTGAATTCTTAGCCAAATGGATTGCACTCTGACTGTCACTATACAATCTGCAACTTCCATGCTCCCTTCCAAGCTCTTCCATGAACCGTGTCATCCATATCATCTCCTTACTAGCTTCTGTGGCTGCAATATACTCTACTTCTGTAGTTGACAAGGCTACAACCTTCTGCAACTTAGATATCTAACTAACCGCCGTTCCACCTACAGTAAAAACATAACCTGTGGTGCTCCTCCTGCCATCCAAATCACCTGCCATATCTAAATCTACATAACCATGTAGAGAAGTATCTGAACCTCCATAGCACAAATGTCTACTGCTAGTTCCTCTTAGATATCTAAGGATCCATTGAACTGCTTTCCAATGTTCCTTACCTGGATTGGCCATATACTTGCTTACTACTCCCACTGCTTGGGCAATATCCGGTCTAGTACACACCATTGCATACATCAAACTTCCTACCGTGAAAGAATATGGAACCTTACTCATGTACTCTACCTCATCATGTGAATTAGGACATTGTTCTTTACTCAACTTAAAATGTCCAGCCAAAGGTGTGCTTACCAGTTTAGCATCCTGCATATTGAACCGTTTCAACACCTTGTCCACATAATCCTCTTGAGACAATATCAACCTGTGATTTTTCCTGTCCCTCTTAATGCTCATGCCAAGGATTTTATTTGCTGCTCCCAAATCCTTCATAGTAAACGTTTGAGCTAATTTCACCTTAAGCTCAGAGATATCCTACATGTGAGATCCTGCAACCAGCATATCATCTACATACAACAATAGAATAATATATCTACCATTATCAAATCTCTTAAAATATACACAATGGTCAGATTGACATCTACTGTAGCCATGCTCAGTCATAAACCTATCAAATTTCAAATACCATTGCCTAGGAGCTTGCTTGAGGCCATACAAGCTCTTCTTCAACCTGCACACTAACTTCTCCTTACCCTTGACCTCAAATCCTTCTGGCTGTTCCATGTATATTTCCTCATCCAAATCTCCATGAAGAAATGATGTCTTAACATCTAGCTGCTCAAGATGCAAATCCTCAAAAGCAACCAAAGACAATACAACCCTTATAGAAGTCATCTTAACAACAAGAGAAAAAATCTCACCAAATTCAATACCTGGCTTTTGTGCAAATCCTTTCACTACCAATCTGGCCTTATATCTCATCTGTCCATCCTCACCTTCCTTCAACCTGTAAGTCCATCTGTTCTTCAGTGTTCTCTTACCAGTTGGCAATTCAACCAAATCCCATGTTTGGTTCTCTCTAAGGACTCCATCTCCTCAACCATGCCATGCTCCCACTTACTCCTGGACTCCACCTGTAATGCTTCTTCAAAACTCTCTAGTTCTCCACCATCGGTTAGCAATAAATAATATAAGGAAGGAGAATATCTAATTGGAGGCTTACTTACCCTTTCAGACCTCCTGATGGGTGTCTTAGACTCGCTCTCAACATGCTGTCCACCCAAATTTTTTGACAGTGACCGACCTCGGCCACCTGTAGACTTGTTACTGGCCGACGCCGGTTCTTCCTGGCCGACGTCGGTGCCTGTTCTGCCGACGTCGGTCTCTATATGATCGACATCGGTTTCTGTACTACTGACGCCGGTTCCGAACCTGCCGACGTCGGTCTCTGTGTTTTCCTGTAAGTGATTATTTCTTTTTCCCGCGAGCTCATTTTGGACCATAACTTCGTCCAACTCACCATTGCTCTGCCCAGATTGATCCAGCTTCCTTAAATGATCACTGTACATCACTCTTTCATTGAAAACAACATCACGGCTCCTAATTACCTTGTTAGTTCCTAGATTCCAAAATCTGAAACCAAAATCATCTGAGCCATAGCCAATAAAAGTGCACCTCATAGACTTAGCATCAAGCTTCTTTCTATTTTCCTTATCTATGTGCACAAAGGCTTCACAACCAAAAACTTTGAGATATGAGAGATCTACCTTTTTACCTGTCCATGCCTCTTCTGGAATTCCACCATCCAGAGCTGTAGAGGTCCTCTGTTAATCAGGTACATTGCGGTGTCAACTGCTTCTACCCAAAACTCTAAGGGCAACCCTGCATGCAATCTCATACATCTTGCATGCTCCATAATAGTTCTGTTCATCCTTTCAGCAATACCATTCTGCTGAGGTGTCCTTGGAACCATCCTTTGCCTATGGATTCCGTGAGTGTAACAATACTAGTTAAACTTAAGACTGTAGAACTCACCGCCATTATCAGATCTCAAGCACTTTAATCTTCTGCCTGTTTCATTCTCAACCATAGCCTTCCAAATCTTAAAAGTCTCAAAAACATCAGATTTCTTTTTAATACAGTAGATCCATACCTTCCTTGTAGCATCATCTATGAATGTAACATAGTACCGTGATCCTCCAATAGAGGCTACCTGAGCCGGTCCCCACACGTCTGTGTGAACAAGCTGCAACTTCTGCCTTTTCTTAGTAGACCCAGTCTTGAGAAAACTAACCCTTTTCTGTTTTCCAAATACACAATGCTCACAAAATTCTAGATCCATACCTTTCAAATCTGAAAGCATACCTTTAGACTTAAGAATTGACATCCCCTTCTCACTCATGTGGCCAAGCCTTGAGTGCCACAATTTAGCATCCACATCTGAAGTAGATAAAATGGAAGGAGATTTGTTAGTAACACAATTACATAGATAGAGAGTACCTTCTCTCTTACCTCTGGCCATAACAAGTGCACCCTTGGTCACTTTCTAAGAATCTGCTGTGAGAGTTACTGTACAACCCACATCACCTAGCTTACCTGCAGAAATCAAATTTCTCTTCAAACTAGGAACATGCATCACATCTCTCAACACCCATGTGTTGCCATTCTGCATCTTCAGCTACACTTTACCTTTGCTAGTAATCTTACAAGGCTCATCATCCCCTAAGTACACTATTCCAAAATCTCCATGGCTATAGTCACTGAAATATTCTCTGTTAGGGGTAGCATGGAAAGATGCACCAGAATCTAATACCCAAGATTCTATATTATTATGCAAAGAGAAAATAAGAGCATCCTGTGCAATACCTGCAACCTTTGTCTCTTCCTTTCCTTCGTGTTGATTCTCCTCCTTAGGCTTTGACTAGCAATCTCTGCTTATGTGCCCCAACTTTCCACAGTTCCAGCATTGTGGCCTTCTGCCATTCCTGGATTTGGATCTGTCTCTTCCCTTAGACTTAGATCTTGATCTCCTCTTGCTCTTTTCTTTTTGCCTTCCCCTACTCTCGAGATTTAAAGCGTTCCCATATGTCTCTTCTGTGCTTTTCCTGTGAATTTCCTCATTCAAGATAACACTAACCACATCCTCTACTTTTAAAATATTCGAAGCAGAAGCAGTATTAGAAACTGCCATTACCAAGCCATGCCAGCTTTCAGGCAAAGAACATAATATTAAAAGATCTTTTATTTCATCTTCAAATACAATATTAACTGAACTTAATTAATTAATAATACCATGGAAATCATTCAGGTGATTAGAAACAGATCCACCTTCTTGCATATGCAAATTAAATAACTGCTTCATAAGATATACCTTATTAGAAGCTGAGGGTTTTTCATACAAATTTGCTAACGTAGTCATTAACTCTACCGTAGTTTTTTCCTGTGACAAATTAGATATCACAGTGGAGGCAAGACTCAGTCTTATAGACCCAAGAGCCTTTCTGTCAAGAACTTCCCATTCTTCATCCTCCATGTCCTTGGGCTTCTTTGCTATCCCACCTAACGGTAAGTAAAGATCTTTCTGATACAGATAGTCCTCTATCTGCATTCTCCAATGTTGATAGTTCTTTCCATTAAACTTTTCCATTCTCAACTTACTTTCTTCTGCCATTGCTTCTCCCACTCAAACAGAAATCCCTGCAGAAATCCCTGTGAGCAACCTGTAATCCAAACACACTACACAGATCTGAACCACTTGTTAGTGAACCTGAGCTCTGATACCACTTGTTGGGGATCAACCAACAATGGATTACACTTGTGAAAGCAATAAATGTGGAAATAAATCAGATAGATAAGTAACTAGGATGATAAATAGCACAGAACAAGAGATACAAGAAAACACCCTGAAAACTTGTATTAAAACTCTTTACAATAGGAATACAATTGAAGAAACTTCATTCTTCCACACCTCTCTCAGATGCACACAAGATCTCTCACTAGATCTCTATTCCTCAAGAGCTCTCTCTCAAGTACACTCAAATCCAACAACCTGGATTGATGCAACTCAGTACTGTCCTTCAAACATTCACAATGTTTTACTCATACTCACACATTCAACATACTAAGCTAAGAAGATCTTTCCTACATATAGAATTAGGAAACTTGAGCATGCTCTTACAACAAATAGTTAAGCCTCTTGAACAAGGGCTCTAAAAATAATATTGCTAATAATAGAGACGCGAGCTTGAGACTACAACTCAAACTCATCATGCAAACACTCGCTTCTGTCCTCAAAAATTGCTTTCTGGACACACAGGTAACCGACGTTGGTTCCTACCTGTTCACCTCTGACCGTCGTCAGCCGACCATACCGCCGACGTCGGTGCCTCTGTAACTGCAACTGATCGACGTCGATCGCTCCTGACCGACGCCGATGTCTGTGTAGACCCGAAACTATTTAAGTCTACTCCTTGGTGAAACTTTTAGCTCCACACCCTAACAAGCTTCAGATTGAAGCATCACTTGTGTCTCATCCATTATCATTATAGCCTTATCCATTTACATTATATACTCTGAGCTACAAAATTAGAGACACTGGAGATCGAGCGTTTCATTTCAAAAGTCAATTCTCTGCCAGCTCCATGCCAACAGTTTTTTGGCAACTCTGCTGGGGAAGAGCGCGCAATTTGAAGCCTCAAGCTTCAAGCTAAAGTAGGGCCAATTATTTTCCTTTTTTATTCTACAATGTTGCAAATCCATGCTATACTAGAAGCTAGAGAGCCCAAGGTGTTGTTGACCCTATTTTTGAATTGGTGCAGTAGGGCAATTTTGATTTGTTTCCTCCACAACTTCAAGTTCAACAAACTAGGAGTCTTCCTCCTACCAATATCAGGTCACCAATACAAGGTAGAGCTTTCTTCTGTTGTTAGAAGAGCTTTACCCATACATACTCCACCCATATTTTGTATCCCCCCTTTCCATAATCAAATCATGGTGGTTCAAGGCCCCTGGGGTAACTCTTTTGGCCCACTCAATTTAACTCCACCTCTATATGAGCTACCACACAATTCTAAGAAGAATTTCCCTAAATTCTATGGTAATGGGAGAGTTCATCCTGATGAACATATTGTAGCCTTTAGCATATCCTGTGGTGTGATAGGCATGGAGTATGAGGACGTGGTAGTCAGGTTATTTGTGGAGACATTACAAGGTGTTGTTGCAGAATGGTTCTATCATCTGCAAGCCTAGACTGTGACTAATTGGAACACCCTCAAAGCTAAGTTTCAAGCATGTAGAATATGTGCATGCCTTGCTATCCTAGCTCACATAGATGAAAAAGGTGTCTCATGAACCTATGAGGGACTTCATTGCCATATTTGACAAGTTGAGAAACAAGATTCCTACAATTACTCAACCAACAGCTGAGAACCTCAAATATTTCTTCATCAAATCTCAGCTTCCTAAAGTGAGATTCTTGTTGAGATGTGCTAGCCACATAGACCTTGCTATAGCATAGGATTTGGATACTAAGGTGGAAGATGATCTCATCTTGGTAGGGAAGATAAAGAGAGATCCTAACAGAGGTAAATCTTCTTCATCCTCTAAATATCCATCTATAGGCACCACTAATCCAATGGTGAAGAAGCTGGAAAATGAGTTGTTAGCTCTTAGAAAGCAAATGGCCCAAGGTATGTCTGCTCCTCCTTATTGAGATATATCAAGGAGGACATTCCCCATTCAGTCATACCAAGGCAACACTGCCAGGAATCAATGGTAGCCAAATCATCTTCCTCCCCCTCAGGAGAAACTTGTTATTGAAGCACCTCCAAGAAATTCAGTAGTTAGATATCTTGAAATAGAATCTAATTTCTCCTTCTAGCCTGAGTTGAAACTAGAAGATGACACTGATATCTTTATAGCAGACCAAGAAGAATCAGCTGGCGACTCCAACATTGGTTTCCTGAATTACCAGGATGAACCTAGAAGTGAAGGTAAATTAGTTGAGGGATCATACATTGTGTCCATGTGGTCCAAGAATCAGTCAACCCAGTAAGTTGATAAAGAAAAATTAGAAGAGCAAGCTCAGCCTATAATTTCAATTGCCAAATGAGGAACTTCTCTACCATTCCAGCCAAAGGACCTAGTGAGTAACAAAAAAGTAAGTACCTCAAGTATGCCTTCACCTTCCACATCAATTTCATAGATCAATCCTCCTCCCCCTAAAAACTAGAAGGATAAACTCCCTTCCCCTGTTCATAATTCATTTCAGACATTTGACATAGTCGACCATGTCAAGAAAACTAAAATTCAAATGTCTGAATTTGAATTCTTGTAATCCAACCTTGGGAAGTTGGATAAGTTAGTGGAATGTGTGAAGAATAAAATTGTCCCTACAGGACCAGATGCTCTAAAGGTGACTCCCACATCCACCTGTAAAAACCTTGTCAATTCTCTTCGTACTACTCCCAGAAGGACTAAACCGTCTCCTTGTTGATAAATGGACACCAGTTGAACAATTGCATTATAGACTCAAGTGCATCTTACAATGTCATGCCTATCAAAGTGGAAAAATCCCTTGGTATCACACTAACCAAGACATTTGGGAGATGTTTCTCCATAGAGAAAAAATAAATTCCACTATTGAGACAAATCAAGGACACCTAATTTGCATTTTCAGCGTTCCTAGACAAGAGGATCAAGATGACAGCCCTGGTGGCCGACATCCCAACCTCATATAGCATCCTTCTTGGGTGAAATTTCTACAAGAATTTTGGTGTGAGTTAAGCATGGACCTATCCGAGGTGAGAATACCTATCAAAAGTGTCATGCAGAGGCTGCTTCCTGAGAAGGAGGCAAAATATGTTGTCACTCAAACATTAACACCTGAAGCTCAAATTTTGTTTGAGTCTTCAAAAATGGGTATATTTTTTCTGTCTACAAAGGATGTTCATGTTTTAGGGCATAATATAGATGAAAAAAGAATCTTCCCTCTCTAATGAAGAAAAATCTAATAGAATATCAGTTTTTGATGATGTTTGGATCCTGGAATTCGATGGCAGCAATTATTCTACCAGTTTAGGAGTCAAGATTGTGTTGATATCTCCTCAAGGAGATATTTTTCCTTCTTCATATAAGTTGTAGTTCAACAACACCAACAACACTGTTGAGTATGAATCTCTACTACTTGGATTGAAGGCTGCTCAAGATAGAGGCATCAAACTCCTTCATGCCAAAGGAGATGCTGAGCTAGTGGTTTTTCATATGAGGAACCTATACCAAACCAAAAATGAGAGATTGTGCCACTACCACAATCTGGTTTGGGATCAAATTAAAAGCTTTGATGCTTTTAATATATCTACATTTGCCAGGGGATTTAATAGTCATGCAGATTCATTGGTTGTCTCTGTGACCCTCTTGGTTCCTCACCAAGATTTCAAAGATAATAGGTACACTATCAAACTGGTCTTTTGACCAAGTGTGCCTGATAAAGCTAACCATTGGTAGGTATCTGAGGGGGATAATCAAATCATGTGCTAGACTAAACTAGAAGAATAGACAAGTTATGGTAGTGTACCATATTGTTGCACACCAAATTCAAGAAAAGAAACTCTTCACCAAGAGAGCAAGGATTTATGGTTTTTAGATTAGAGACCACGTCTTGCCATGGGGAAAGAAGAGAGAACCAAATGGAGTGCACAAAAAATGTGATTCCTAGTGGAGAGTTCCATTCACCCATCACCGATTCTTGGAGATAAAATGGTTTCTTATTAGTTTATCAGGATGGAACACCATTTTCATTATCTCATAGTGGGTGGCATCTGAAGCACTTTAATCCTTGAAGTATCAAGTAAGATCAGCTTGTACATATGTATAATTTTTGTATAGTCTTTAGTTCTATTTTGTGATATTTCTTTCATTTTTGGTGCCTTTATTTTTTGGGTAGCATGACTCCATAGCCCAATGGCATACTTGAAGGCACTAGAGATTCTAGTTTCTACTCCCCTCAATTTTTTCAAAATTTCAACTGAAGGAAGTTCCCCAACTGGAGCCAGCTGTTGTTCCCAAAATTTGTCACTCATTTTTGGGACAACATATGAACTATTTTGGTCCTACAGGCCAAAATTCTATTTTCTCTTCTCAAAAAATTGTTCTGAGTATTCAAATTCTGCATTATTCAAGCTTTTTTAGCTAATGGACTCTGTAGGCTTATTTCTACGGACTCCATAGGCTGATTTCTACAGACTCTGCAGGCTAATTTCTACATACTCTATAGGCTTATTTCTATGGACTCCATAGGCTTATTTCTACAGACTCTATAGGCTTATTTCTATGGACTTTGTAGGCTTATTTCTATGGACTCTATAGGCTTATTTCTACAGACTTTGCAGGAAAGAAACAAGTTCCTAACACTTAGGCAATTTCTAGGTTGGTTCAATGTTGAGGTTCAACCAAAGGGTCCATCGACAAGCTTCAAACAAAGGATTGAACCGTTGAACCTTGAACCAAAAGAGTTCAAAGTTCAAAGGCTCAATGAGATTGATTCAAAGTGGTTGGTTCAAGCGGTCAAATGAATGAGTAGAACACAGCATTGAACCGTTGAATTGTTGAACCAAAGTTGGTTCAATAGGTTGGTTTAATCAGAAGGTTCAAAGGAGTCCCCCAAAGCCCAAAGGGCAAGTACCCTTGTAGAGGGTGGTGAACAAAAGGGCAAGTGCCCTTACAGAGGGTAGTGAACAAAAGGGAACAAAAATATATCCTTTGAAAGGATTTTTTGTGGCTAATTTTACAAGTGAAATCCTTCAGACAAATTATCCGAAGGAATTCCTTCAGACATTTTGTCTAAAGGAATGATCAAGGGCCCGACAGAAAGTGGCTAAGGAAAAGGATTCTTTTAGATAAAATGTAAGATTTGCTTCGAACATTTTATTTGAAGGATTTGAAGAAGAAGGCCGCCCAAAGAACCCCGAAGGGCATGTACCCTTGCGGGGGGCTCTTGGCAACCAAGAAATGGACCTTTATCAAAGCCCGAAGGGACACCTTCCCTTCGAGGGGTCCCAAAGACATAAAGCCAAAGGAATTTCAAAGCTCAAGAGACTTAAAGAAAATAAAGGCTTCTAATAAAGAGGATGAACCATTGAACCTTGAACCAAAATGGTTCAAAGGTTCAACGAGTTCAATGGTTCATGGAAAGTGAATGAACCAAATAAATGAATGAACCAAAGAAGCGACAGAACCAAGGAGCTAAAAAGTCCACCCAAACCATTGAACCAGTGAACCAATGACATCCCCATAGATGTCAAATTCAGGGTAATGAAATATCTATCAATTTTTAAATGTGGCACAGAACCTAAAAACAAACTCAGCTACTAGCTGAAGAGGGAGCCGAAAGAGCCAGTAGAAAGGGAAAAGATAGCTCAAGAGCTCAAATTGCAATAGGAAAGAGGGAAAGACCAAAAATATCTACGTAGGAGTTATTTCTAATAGGTGGAACAATCCACCAAGTAGACATATGAGCTCACAAGCATTAAAAGGTGCTGCCTATTTTTCTTCCTTAACAAGAAAGTGAGGGGACAGCTGCGTACCTGTTAGGAGAAATATTAGATGACCCATGCAGAGGAGAATATATTTTGAGATGAATTGACATGCCATAGTTAAGGCAGATGCCCTGTTCTAGCATGCCCCCTTGACAAAACTAAAAATCCATTCAAGGTATTGAATGCAGCATGAGTCGTTCTATGAAACAAAGCACCAAGTCTTTTTGGGCTGCTATTTATTGTAAATCTCTCTTTTTATGCAAAGAGGGCTCTCTCCATTATAGAAGCAAAACTCTACCCAAATTGAAAGGTGATTACTGAGACTTTGAGCTCATATTGTTAATCATTTTTTGTTATATGAATGAGAAAGCAGGTTACTTTCAGACTTTATGTTGTAATAACTTGTGTTATTTAGGGGATTGTTCTTATGTCTGTTTCCTAGATGCAGTCTTGTCCATTTTGATGAAATAAGTAGAACTAGTGGAAGTAATCAAGAAGGTATAGTAAAGCCAATTGTGGGAAGACTTTGTGCTGCCACCATTGTCTTTAGTGTGTTTTCTATTTGTTTCTATGTAAAAGATCTTGGGATGACTTTGTGCCCCCATTATCCTTTATATTTCACTCTTGGGGCTACACCAAAACCTCGAGGCATTAGTGAAGTCCACCCACCAAGACCATAACATCGCACCACACTTCTAAAGCCCAGACTCTAAGCTGGATGTGTACGAGCCCCAGATGAACACTACCATGCTGGCGTAGCCACTTGCTCTGTGACTTGAACCCGAGTGGAGGCTCTGATACCACATGTAATGAACTGCTACACCAAAACCTTGAGGCGTTAGTAAAGTCCACCCACTGAACCATAACACAATCGAGGTGGAGACTTTGTGCTACACCTTTTTCTACTAGTTACTACGCCCCCTATTACGAGTTACTTGTTACTTATCAGATAGAACTCTTGTTGTTTACTGTAAGACCACTTTTGAAAGAAGAGAAGTGCCTTTAGTGTTTTCACCTAGATTTCTCCTTTGTTTGTGAACATCATCTCTAAAAAAAGAGAGATGGATGGTGTTGTCCTACCCTTGAGTGTTATTTTCTGCATATATATACACACACACACACACACACACACACACACACACATATATCCTCATAGTTATATGGAACCTTCCCTTGATGAGAGGAGAGATTTGTCCCCTTCTGATGTGGTAAACCTACACATTTGGCCAACCAATCTCCTTATGCTATGGTTGAAATCATCTATTTTGCTCATCAATTAGCTGGTGACAAAACATTCACCCAACAGTCACCACAGGAAGGGAAACCATTTTTCCACTTCCATATACTCACATGACATGATACAAACACATATGCAGGACTCCAACATAAACTAAATAAATTTAAGGCTAAGTGGACTATCCAGATCATACAACCTCCACTTCCATAGGTGCCACCACCACTAGTGATACAAGATACTACACATATATGAGCACTGTGATAGATTCATATCTAACACAGATATTCATGACATGATCCATTGACTATACAAATATTTGTAGTAGATAGATATCTTCCCCATGTGAATCTAAATGAGGATTTCGATACTAATACTTTCAGTTTGGGATTCTTACACCACATTGGTTATTAGAAGAGTCAGATAAAATATGTTATACACTGTTAGGAATCCATTGGACATATTACATTACCCATTACATACGTCCCTAAGGTGGCTAATACTTTGCTTTTCATTTTGAGCAAAGATGCTCATAAATAGGTTACACATGGCAGTACATGGTTATAGGAAATGGATGCTATAGTTGATAAGTCAAAGAGATGCTTCACATTAACTCATGATGGACACATGGTTCACACTTTACATGATAGCATTGATGAGAACCACATGTTTCACATAGATACTCAATAGTCTAATGTAATTTAGCGTGGGACCGCATGAGAGGAATCTCACATAGTTGAGCATCATGTAATTCAAATGCACAGACTCTAGACTCATGCCAAGGATAAATCCCCATATGTGTGTGTGTGAGTGTGTGTGTGTGTGTGTGTGTGTGATTCATATGAATTATTTGAGCTCATTTAGGCTCATTATTTGATACTAGATGATCATCCACCAAATCCATCATTTGATTATCCACATCCCATTGATGTGATTATGGGTCTATAAAGACATTACACTTTGATTGTATTTTGTTTCATTTACATTTCAAGTATTTAATTCTACTAAGTCTTATACATAATTTATTTTCATTTAATTGTACATAGATTATACTTAGAAAACACAAAAATAATATAACGTGTCAAAATAAAAAAACATTCTAATATCTCAAAAAATAAAAAATTATAGATTATATGCATTATTATGTTTACATTTATACTACTTTATAGATACTTCATATTGCTCACTATCTTATTATAGTTAGTTTTATCATACACATATGCTTCACTTATTCTTGTCGAGTGTTTATAGATTTTAGATAGGACTCTGGTACACTAAACTAATCCAAACTAGCTATCATCTACCCATTGGGGACATTTACACCGATCCAGGTTTATACATTTGATACATCCTCCCAATTGGGGGTATCTCATATATAGTTGATGCTACCAAGTTCTATCTTTACATCTATATATTCTAGTTTACACATTGATTTATCTTGATATTGATCATTGTTATTCCTCGCTCAAATTTTGTCGACTATCACTAGTTAGACTGATTATATATGCATCCTAGCATCTACAAAGATTTGTATTACATAGTTACACATGGTTTCATTTTTATTTTTCCTAGATTAGACTTTATGGTATTTCCTATTCTTCTTCCATCTTTGAGGGAATTTAAATATGCCATTGTTATTTGGCTCTATGCCAATTCTATGTTTGTATGTCTTAGAAATGTGCACATGTCCCTTGTGTGTGCTTTTCTTCTTATATATGTGTACATTCTAACATGTCCTTCTATGTGGGTCTAAGCCAAATTACTTATTGCTTGCATATGTGGACATTTGAACATGTCCTTGTATGTGTTCATTCTTAAATTTATTGGCATGTGCCTATGTAACATCCCCACTAAGATCTACTTAAAAATACATTATTTTTTTAAAAATTTAAAAAATGTATTATTTCATTAGATTACACCATGAGAATATAATTAGTGATCTAGATAAAACATTCTAAGTATGCCAACTATAAAATAAACATGTGAAATCTATTTGTCACTAATCACTATCATCATATGAAACACATCATAAATGAATATAGATAGTAATTATAGATATCCAACCATAGCTGGTACCACCATATAACCACTATTGTTAATGTATAATAAGTAAATAATTACATCTCATTAGGGATAATGTTTTAATAATAATTATTATTATTACAATATAATGTATAAGATATAAGATACATGGCTCCACATAAAATGACTTCCCTAAACTCTACTATCTATGGCAATTTTAAGTGTTGTCTCCAAATAAGTACTACTATGGGGCAGGAAAGCATCATCTGATAAATTTTTCACACCAACCACAGACCATCGATCCCTCACAAAATTCCACATCATGGAATGGACATCCCTTCAAAGATGAGTAGATAGTGATGGTGCAATAATCCAGAGAGACAAGATAGTACCTATGTGTTGTATGATTTCTAAGAACATGTAGTGTACCATAAATAGATCTGTTCCAACATGATATTGCTTTAACATGTTTATCATACATATGAAATGACAATGTCTAACTAACATTATTTTGGCCAAAGTTTTCAATAGTTATTGATCTTTAGGATTAGTCAGATTTATACACACCACTTGATCAGATTACCTTCATCTGGGATTGGTGATTCTAGTAATCTAATGAAGTCCATCTCACTACTTACCTAGTACCAACAATGTGAGATTTAGTTAATATAAATATAACCAATAGATTCATATAGATTACTTCCTACTAGCATGCATAAAACATGCTAAACACAAGAATATCTAAATGCATACATTTAGTCTGTCAAATGCATGAATGAACCACCACTATATTATTTATCACATAAATAAAATAAGCAATACAAGTAAAATTCAAACCATTCAGGTATATTACCCATTAGACTACATATTTCTAATTTTACCAAGTAGATACAACATAGTACATTCTATGACAAGAAATCATATTCTAGCATTCTCATGTATACTCTACTTAATTCCAATATCCAATCATAATAAAGAGTCATAAATCTAACAAAACAAAAACATAAATTTCTATTAAATCAACTAGTTACCATTTTAGGAGATTGTATTCATATAGTTATAGTTGTCCGACCCAATACACCAATTTATGTCATATATTTATATGAATACTTAAATCTTCATATAGGTATAATTCCCATATATAAGTTATATAAATATTTTAAACCATGAACAAAGATAGTTGTTTTTTCCTACATGAACCTTTAGCCTAATTACCATTGGTGTATTAGATAATTTATATTATATAAAAGCTTATGAAACTTAGAATAAGTGAACATTACCACCAAAAAATCATAACATTATATATATATATATATATATATATATATATATATATATATATATATATATATATATATATATAAAGGGAATAACATCCAACACCAGACTCTAAACTTAGTTACCAACATAATAAAATGATATAAAGTGGACATTTATAGTTGGATACTATAAATTGAGTGTAGATAATATTATTAACCTAATATTCCATCCCCACTATAGAATATTACCATACCCATATTAGATAGCCAAGGAACTATTCGAGTAAGCAGGCGTAATCTTACAATATATAATGATAATTAACATACAAGTTGTCAATGATAGTATACATTGATAAATAAGATTCCTTGATCTAGGTATTTTTTCAAAGTTAACATACTATAATAGGATTTAATTTGACATGATTAAATAATAGTCTTTGCTATATAGGAAATTTTCATGTTAGTTACCACTTATTAAGTGATAAATAATATCTAGTTAATAGTCCAAGGTAGGAAAATTAAGATATAATCCTTGCTATATATAGGTAAAATCAAGTGATTATTCTACATCCCAAAGTTAACATATGAGTTGTATACTATGTTATGTATTTCTATATAAAAAAAAGATAGCAATCATAATTATCCTACTAGTTATAATTATGTGGATATAGCAGTGTAAGATAGTGGCTATAACTATTTTTGGCTATAGTTTTGAAATTCATTAATCAAGTACGACATATAGAAGATCAATAATATATATTTATAAAATTTTAGCTTCCATTGATCATCGATTGAGATCATTCTTTTATACCATTTACGCCATTCATCAAACCATATATACCTACTTTGCCATAGTATATGTACTCAACTCATACATATAGACAACTCATTGGTT
The DNA here is from genome assembly GCA_037957365.1 of Torreya grandis. Classification (NCBI taxonomy): domain Eukaryota; kingdom Viridiplantae; phylum Streptophyta; class Pinopsida; order Cupressales; family Taxaceae; genus Torreya; species Torreya grandis. Next base: position 120,618 of record JARHVA010000431.1, read on the forward strand.
TGGAGGTCATAATATAAATATATATATATATATATATATATATATATATATATATATATATATATATATATATATGGTGTGTTATTATATACCCAGTTTGTTATTTGTTGAACATTGTATATAGATCAATTTATCACCTATATATTCATAATTACATTATTAAATCCAATATAGCATTTCGTTGTTCATTCATGGTTGTATTGTTAGTTCACCATTCATTTGTGTTATATAGATCAAAAATATATATCATATAATTTGTGTTATATCCTTAGTCCATCATTCTTCAAGTAATATGTGGATGTGTCCTATGTTTATCTAATCACCCTATAAATTATTGGTATCAGCTTATATATCAGTAAATAGCTACAGATTACTTGATTATTAATATCTATGATCCAATTAATATGGACTGCACAAATGGATTATGTTGGTTTCTAGTTTTACCCATCGTACACTTGGCCTTGCACACTTGAGAGAAAATGGCAAGCAATGATGAAAAACCCTCTAGTATGTCATTGTAACTGGGAAAGGGTTTCACATCAAGATTACACTAAATGCATAAAATTATTGAGAGGCACCTACAAAGGATATGGTCGGATATCTGCCACTTTTGGCTTTATTTGAACCAAGGTGAGAGGACCTATGAGGTAGCTTGCTCACATGGAGAGATTTTTCAATTCAACCTCCATGAGGATTTTCAGTAAAAATAAGGCACAAATATGACTAGGGCACAACCAAACTCATTCACTCCACCTGGGAAAGGTTTTCACATAGAATGAACAAGTACACTATGTCATAGGCAAGCTACTGAAGATAGATCTGAAAGTGATTGCAATCTTTATTCTAAAGAATTTTAAACAATAAAGGTGCTAAATAAAAGACTGCAATGCTAGGATTTAAAGTGGTTAAGTATGCAGTATCTTATGCATCTGCTAGCAAATAACACTTAAGATATTAAAAGGGTGTATTACTTGCAAGGTAGGATAGGGTAGGATGAGTTAGATGATTATATAAAAGGGGAGGGAAGTGTGTTGGTGGATTTCAATCCATAGGGTTTCTTTTAACATTCATGACACCACTTATTGCAAATACATAGAAAACTCAAATGCAAGCAATGGAACTACTAGGAGTAATGTGCACTTATTGGTGCCAATGAAATTCAAATACCCAAATGATCCTTGAAATCCTATAGCATACACTGAAACTAGAATCTCACATGCTTTTTCCTATCAAATCCATAAACCTAGGGTGACCTAACAAGTTATTCAACAACATATCTTGAAATAATGTAGAAAGGGTTTGTAATATAAATCTATGCTCAAAATGATAACCAATAATGAGCATAAACCCAAATTTCTAATCAACAACATTTTCAAAATATATTACTACACTTCATCAACAAACACTAGCAGAGAACCATAAGCAATTTCATTAACTTTGAAAGAAAATATTACACAAAATGTTGTCATGGGGAAAAGCATGGTGTATTTACTCTATGTTGGATAGGGGAGACATATAAACATACTCTCATAGCTTGCTAATGGTTATATAGCTACAACCACCTTATCAAAGGAGGCAAAATACACAGCAATGATCCCAAAATTTTGAAGAGCCTATACTTAGAAAGAAAACATAGACCCAAAAAACACAACCAACCTAATGGCCAACACAATGGCTAACCCCATTGAATAGAGGAGAAACCCTTTATTTATATATTTTCAAATTTTGGACTATGGGTTATAATTTACAATATTTTAGAACAAGCATTCAAGTTTGCTAAGACACTTCCATCTAGAATATGCCCTTTGTCACACTTGAGATCTGCATCCACTTGTAAGAAAAGAATCGTTATTGTAATTTCCTTTGCAAGTAATGATGAAGATTTACATCAAGATTTTAATATTTTTACTAAAGATGTTGGTGAATTTATGATCAGGATGGTGAAATTCATGGTAGATGCCCAAAGAATAATTTTTTATCATATGCAACTTCCTAGAGATACTTTTGACCACTTAATTGCATATCTAGAGGGAGGAAATCATTTGAAGAGTCAAACAGAATTTGTCCTCATATGTAACCCTCTAGAGATGCCCTCCTACAAATAATTTTTCAAATCATGGAAGATTCTACTTAGAAATCCTCCCATTTTTGCATGCTAAGGAAATACCATCACCTTGTGATCATTACAATAAGAAAGCCCTAGTTATGATAAAAATAGAAAATATCTACGATCGTTTAGAAAATATTCTTTGGGGTAGCCCACAGATCTTCTATTATGCTTTGAATCATTTCCCATCCATGAAATAACTATTTATTTTACCTTTTAAACCAAATCTTTCCACATACTAACATTTATCATGCCACATTGGATCTAACTCAGAACTCATGGGGCTTAAAAATAACTAAGTAAATTATTCATCTCTAATCTAGACATTTGTCCTTTTATGGCACGATATAGAATCCAAATCAAATACACACCCTTAATCTTACTTATACATATCAAGCACAAACTATAGATCCATATCTAATTCATTTTAGTTGTGACACATGTCACTATCGCATTCATCCTAACCCCTCTAAAAATTCCACTCTCATTGGCATCATCAATTTATTGGATGCACCATCAATCATAAACTATTGATTTGGTTAGTCATTCACTAACAGCTTGACACTTGTCCTTTTCATGTCTCCCTAGAATATCTTGGACTACTTCAACTCTTTTGGTTGCTATTAGATCTTGCTTGGGTGAGTGAACACACTCCATTAGATCATGATCCAAAGGGAAGAATGTTATTGGCTACTATCTAAACTCAACCTTGAGGTTGAGCCACTTGGGAGCCCCATGGGCTCTATGTACACCTTGATAATAGTCTCATTACATTGAACATCATCACTCTACATGACATCACCTCACTAGATCTCTGGCCCTATTGAGCTATCAATTATTTTCTCATATCATTAGATCTTAAAAACATGATCAAACTTTTAATCATGCCCCACAATCTTGAAACTTGTCATGCATGTGATGGTCTTGGGTTCCTTTGACTTATTCAGCTTTGATAACACATCATCAGATCATACCTACCCAAATAAACATGTGTCATTGGATCTATCTCCATTTGAACTCAAATGGCTACTTCATGGGGCCTAAATTTTATGCTCATACAACCATCTCAGAATATCTAAAACCCAAAAACTATTTACCATGGATTAAAATTAACATCCATGAACCTGTCATCATTGTCCAAGAGACCATCACACTTATACAATTTGGATGAATTTCTTTGGGGACTTTATTTATCAGGCCTTCTACTTTGTAGCAACTTGGCTTTCAGGGCAATTATTTTGGGCCTTTTATCTTTGGCATTCCTATTTGCATTTGGCCTTTGGTCTTCGACATTCCTATCTTTGGTATTTCTATTTTAGGCCTTTTGTTTTCAGCATCCCTATTTTCATTTAGCCTTTGGGTCCTAAGGACTTTTGTTCTGCAATATTTCTTCATGACTTTTATTTTGTGGTAATTTGGTTGGGACAATTATTTTGGACATTTTTATGAAATTATTTCCCCAAAGTAACTGATATTTACATTTTCCCAAAGCAATCAAACTTAACATTTTTCCCAAAATATTATTATGTTATCAATATTTTTGTGTAAACAAAATACCTGCAAGAATTTGGCTTTTAGAGTTTTTATAGTAGACAAAATGTCAGATGAAAATAAGCCTTTTGTCGTGGACAAAATTTCCAAAACAAATAGGTCTTTGGGATTTTTTCTAACACTTTGGTGGAAACATGGAATTTTCATGGACTTTTTGTGTGGGAAAATTTCCCAAAGGAAATATACCTTCAAAACTTTTTCATGGGCATAAATCCTAAAAGAAATAGACCTTCATTATACACTAAGTAAAGACTAAATTAACACTTAACTGATTTAACATGAAACTTGACCTTTCATAAACACTTGAAAATAGGACTTGGACTGAGGCCTTAGGCATTTAAACTTGACAAGGGCTCAATTACTTTAATGTAATTTGGTAACTAACATTGTCTCTCACTCAGGGATACATACCCCCTATAGGTGTGCAAAGAACCCCAAAATTTAAGACTAAGTGCTAATCCAATGGGCCATAGAGATAAGACTCAATAATTTCAACAATCATTCATGAAGGCTCAAAAAAACATGGCAAACTAAAAAAAATAGATTAGGAGGATCTAAAAATGAACACATGATAAAAACATGAAAGGAAATGAATTGTACAAATAAGGTGCAAAGTAGAGGGGAAATAAAGCAACAAAGCAACAAAACTATACACTATACAATTAGATACATAGTCATGGGCTCAGCTAAGTAAATGTTTTAGATGTTTTCCATTAACTAGTGGCTCTGGTATCTCATCATCCCTTAATATCTTGAACTTTTCTAGTATTATGGTGGCCAAAATGAAGTGAACTAATCTCTGCACATGCCTAAAGATATTGTTGTTAGGTTGTAATAGGATGGCATGCTAAAATAAATCCTTTATGCATGATCTCAAAACTAGATAAGACAAAGCCAAAAGATCTTGGTCCCTTTTAGCAGCTACACGTAAGCTTATTTCTTAGTTAAAATCAGGTAAGTACTACATAGGAGTGCCTCAAGATCAATAATGTCATTCATGTACTCAAAAGGTAGCTTGAAAGAGAACTTAGAATATTCATCCTTAGGGGAATAAAATATGAAACCAACTTGACTTCTAATATTGGAGTAAGCCTTGTCAAAACACATCTTCCAAACTGCACATTCACTGTCAGGTTCAACATCCAAAACAACAGAGTATTCATCAACATCAATATTCCCAATGAAGCTTCCCAATTCCACATCCATGTCCAACATTTCATTTAGGGAATGCTTTGGATCTTTAATTATGTAGCATCTTCAACTCCGTATGAAGTTTGACCATTTTACCTTCCAATAGAATGGTGGCATAGGAAAGGTCCATTTTCACAATTCTACCCATGCTAGCAGCCCATTTAAGTGATATAAACATCCCTTATGTAGGTGGGTAGTCCACAACTACCACATCCATATTCAAATACTTTCTTGGATGAAATGTAAACTATACTACCAACCCTTTGACTTATCCAACAACTAGAACTTCTCATGAATCCATGGCATAACACTTGCCAAAATTTGATATAATCTTCACTCTGAGGTTATTTAAGACATCCAAGGGCATCACATTGCAAGAAGTACCAGAATCAAACATATAGTTGTAAACAACTAGACCATTGATTAGTAAGGTTATATAAAATTGATACATTTTTAGTTGAATTTATACCAATGTAGTACCCAAATAGACTTTTAGAGCAGGTTCAACAATCTCTTCTGATTATTTCTCACTTCTCAAGGGTGTTTGGGGTAGCTCAATTTCATTTTTAGCTAAATTCTCAACAAATTCTAAGTGCTCAATTGCTCTCTTCCTATGCTCAAGTATTTTTAATAATTCAACAAGTGGAATGGTGATTTTCAATTGGCTCAACATGTGGGCCATATCACATATGTTATACTAAAGAAGAGGAGTATTTGGTGGGAGTGTAACAACACTTTTAGCTAGGATATAATCACTTAAGATCTAAAGTGGATTAGGTAGGGATGAATTTTCATTCTTATCAGCAACCTTCAAAGGCAAATATTATTTAACCTCATTAGCACCCTTATAGATACTAGACAATATAGGTATTATATTCTTGGCTAAAACACCTCTTGGCTTAGCAGCTTGGAAAATAGGTACAAGTTTGGAAGATTTAGGGACTAATGTAGATTTCCTATCATCCTTATTATCATTCCCTTCTTTTGGGTTTGTAGGGGCAGTATCTAAAAGTGCAATAGCTTGACATTTACTTCTCATGTGATATTCTTTCTCTTGGGAAATTATTGCATTAACTAGCAGTTACCTATCCTTAACTGATGGAATTCACCCATCATATTTCTTAATCATCATAAAGAGTAATGGAAATTTCATATGCTTACATCATATTAACATCACAAGAAAATTTTGGAGTTGGCACACTTACCTTCTCAACTGTACTCCAAAATTGATCAAAATTAGTAGTCCTCAGCAATTCTATGGAGGAAATCATTTCACTTTGAGGGATTTGATAATTTAACATCAAAATTTCATCACTAGATGATGAAAACTCAAGTTCATCCTCATATTCATCAATTTGTTAAGATGTATCACATGGGGGATATGGAAGGAAGCACTTGTCACACCAATCAATATCAATGTCACAATATGTAGTATTCACTTTGACATTTAAAGGATTAGGCACTTCTTTTCTAGTCCCTCTATTTTGATTTCTATTATTTCTATCATCACGTGTAAGACTCTTCCCTTTATCATTGTATCGATTATGAAAAGTAGGCCAGCTTTGTGCTTGATTTATATTTGGAGCCCTATATTTATTGGTAAAGATATGAGGGATCCCCTTATCATCCCTGGCCAATTTATAGGACATTTCTTTGATAGCAGAGGCCAAAGTTTTAATAGTCTCTTCAAGATTGGTTGTCTTAATAGACTGTCTTTTCTAGATTGACCAATTTTACATCAACCCACTTATTCATAGGATTTCCCAAAGTCTTTATGTTTTTCTCAATTTGGATGGCCATATTGAATGTTAACTGTAGGTTACTAGGATATTTTTCCCTCAAGTAGTATGCAACCTTCTTATCAAAGGCATCATAGTATTTTATCAAGCATGTTGTATCACTAGGCCTTATATTTTTGGGTAGGCACATCATAGCTTTGTTGAACCTTGTATTGAAGTCTTAACACACTCATTGGGGTTCTTCTTGATGTTTCCAAATTTATCCAAAAAAATATGGGTTCAATTCTATCACCATATTTAATTCTAAAAACATTCTTCATTTTTCTTATGAATCAATTCATCCGCTAGGAAGAGAATTGAACCATTCATGGGCATCTTCCTCAAGTGTGTACATAAATAACTTGATGCACACATCCTCATGCTCAACCTCATAATCTTCAATAATATTGTGAAAATCCCTCAGGTGTTGATCACCACTCACTACATTATTCTATTGGAGTTTTGGAAGGCATTTCCTTACTTCATTTGGGACTTCATTAGGATAGCCTACCATTTCATCAAAATTAATAGACCTGAATCTGGGAACATAGAATGCAAGATGTTCATTCTCATCTTAGTCCCATACTTCATGATTGGTTCAATGGGAGGTTCAAGAATAAATGGCAAAGGGATATGAGGGGGTGAATGAGGTGGAATTGGTGGATCAAACTTGGGAGGGGATTCAGGTAGTTGAGAAGGAGCTAGTTAATACATATGACTATAAGTCTCAAAGTTGCTAAGAGAGCTATGATATCCCTCAACAATGGGAGGGTTAATAAATGGTCCATGTTTATCAAAATATTGATGGCCCTTAATAGCCAAATGTTTCCCTTCAATATGCCTCTAAACTTGTTTCCTTCATCTTTGATATAAACTTAATGATGAGACATGTTTCTTAGAAGGGTCACCTTTGAAGAATAATCTCAATCCTTCCATATTTGAAAATAAGAAACTACTCAAAGCTAAAACATAATAGAAAAATATTCATAATAGGCACTGGTCTTCCTTGAACTAGGTGATAAAAATTGGAGTCACCAATAGAACCAAAATTTTAGAACATAACAATTAATGAACTGAATGTGATACATGCTGACAACATACTTTGCTAAATTTAATGATGAGATAAGGAGCAAAGACATTGAAATATTTAGAATAATGTTCAAAAGGGAAAAAACACCTTCCAACATGTAACCTAACATCTCTTTATAATAAACTCAGTAGAAGTCACTTATCAAGCCTTAAAACATTCCTAGCACATCCCTAGTGGTGGTGTTGATAGCCAAGATAGTCAAATCAGTGCAGTAATAGCAAAGAACTTCACAACATGAAATACTTACATCTCTCTATAAGAGTCCTTAGGAACATAGGTAAGCAAGATTTTAATATAATCCCTGGTAATGATGTTAGTTGTGTGTTATGGCATTGATGAACCAAAGATAGTCAAAATATCATAAAGAGGTAGAGAACTTTAAAAATGATAGTAGCTCTTTGAAAAATTACCCAGCAACACAAGTGACCAAGACTTAAATTTAATCCTTCATAATGGCACCATCAAAGTGTTGGTTCCCAGTGATACACCTTGTATACTCAACCTTTCACACTCGAGATAAAATGGCAAGCAATGATGAAAAACCCGCTAGTATGTCATTGTAGACGAGGAAGGGTTTGGCATCAAGATTAGACTGAATGCATAAAATTATTGAGAGGAACCTATAAAGGGTATGGTTAGCTCCCTACTACTTTTGGCTCTGCTTGAACCAAGGTGAGAGAACCTATGGGTAGCTTACTCACATGGAGAGATTTTGCAATTCAACCTCCATGTGGATTGTTAGCATAAATAAGGCACATATATGACCATGGCACAACCAAACTCATTCAATCCATTTGGGAAGGGTTGTCACATAGAATTAACAAGTGCATTATGTCATATACAAGCTATTAAAGACATATTTGAAAGTGATTGTAATATTCAATCTAAAGAATTTTTAAGAATAAAGGGGCTAAAAAAAGACTACAATACTAGGAGTTAAAGCACAAAATGTAGACACATGTTAAGTATGCAATATCATATGCATATGCTAGTAAATAACACTTAAGATATTCAAAGGGTGTATTACTTGAAGGGTGGGATAGGGTAGGATGAGTTAGATGATTATATAAAAAGGGAGGGTAGTATGTTGGTGGCTTTCAATCCACAAGGATTCTTTCAACATTCATCACATCACTTATTGCAAAGATGAAGAAAACTTGAACATAAGTTAATGAAACTACTAGAAGTAATTTTCACTTATTGGTGCCAATAAATGCAAATACCCAAATAATCCTTAAAATCCTATAACATACACTAAAACTAGAATCTCACATGTTTTTTCCTATCAAATCCATAAACCTAGGGTGCCTTAATAAGTTATTCATAAACATATCCTGAAATAATGTAGAAAGGGTTACTAATATAAATATATGCTCAAAATGACATCTGGTAATGAGCATAAACCCAAATGTTCAATCAACAACATTTGCAAAACATATTACTGCACTTCATCAACATAAATTAGTAGAGAACCAAAACCATTTTCATTAACTTTATAATAAAATATTACACACACTAGTGTTTCAAAATGCTACCATGGGGACAAGTATGGTGGATTTGCTCCATGTTGGACATGGGAGACATATAAACATGCTATTATAGCTTTTTAATGGTTATATAGCTATAACTACCTTAGCAAGAGAGGAAAAATACACACAGCAGTGATCCAAAATTTTGAAGAGCCTATACTTAGAAATAAAACAAAGACCCAAAAAACATAACCAACCCAATGGCCAACACAATGGCCAACTCCCTTGAATAGAGGAGAATCCCTCTATTTATACATTTTTGAATGTAGAATTGTGGGTTATAATTTTCAAAATTTCAAAACAAAACTTCAAGTCCACCAAGATACTTCAAGCTAAAATATGCCCTTTTCCATGCTTGAGATCCTCATACACTTGTAATAAAAGAATCATTGTTACAACTAACTTTACTAGGAATGATGAAGATTTACAACAAACCTTTGATCTTTTGACTAAATATGTTGGTGAATTCATGATCAATATGGTGAACTTTGTGGTGGAGGCCTGAATAATAATTTGTTATCATATGCAACTACCTAGAGATGCTTTTGATTGGTTACCTACACAATTGGAGGGAACAAATCATTTGAGGAGTCAAATAAATTTTTTCCTCTTGTGTAACCATCTGGAGGTCCTCTCTTGTTAATCAATTTTCAAATCATAGAAGCTTCTAGATAGAAATTGTCCCGTTCGTGCATGTTAAGGAAATCCCATTACCTTGTGATGATTAAAATTGGAAAGCTCCAATTGTGATGAAAATAAAAATGATTTGTGGCCATTTAGAAAATATGCTTTGGTGTTGGCCCATAGTTATTCTTTTATGGTTGAATCATTGCCCATCCATGAAAGAACCATTAATTTTATCTTTTAAACCAAAGCTTTCCACATACCAACATTTAGCATGCATATCAATCTAATTGAGCATTTATGGGGCTTAAACATGACGAAGCAAATTAATCGAATCCAATCTAGACATTTGTCATTTTTAGCATAATTTAAAAGTTAGATCAAATATGTAGCCTCAATCTTATTTGCATGGATCAAGCGTAGACCATAGATCCATATCAAGCTCATTGTGATTGTGACACATGTCAGTACCACATTCATTTTGACACATTTGAAAAGCCCAGTCTCATCCATATTGTTGATTTTTTGGATGCATGAATGACTACAAACCATTGATTTTCTTGGTCTCTCATTGAAGGCTTGACATTTATCCTTTTCACATCTTCCTAGTGGATCTTGCACTACTTCGACTCTTTTCTTGCCATCAAATCTTACTTGGGTGAGTGAACATGCTCCATCAGATCATGATCTAAAGGGTGGAATGTTATTGGTTACTTTATGCACTTGACCCTAAGGTTGTGCCACTTGGTAGCCCTACAAGATCTTTATACACCTTAAAAATAGTCTAATTACATTGAGCATCATCACGTCATATGGTAACACCTCTCTAGAGCTCTGGCCCTATTAAACTTTCAACTATCCACTCACATCATTAGATCTTCAAAACATGCTCAAAAATTAAATCTTACCCCACAAGCTTGACACTTGTCATGCCTATGTTGGTCCTATGTTCCTTTGACTTATTCATCTTTGATCATGCATTGTAAGATCATCCCTACTTGAGTAAATACATGCCATTGGATCTGCCTCCATTTGAACTCAAATGGCTACTTCATGGGGCCTAAATTTGATGCTCACATGACCATCTTAGAATATTTGAACCCCAACAGCTATTTACCATGGCTTAAAATTAATGTCTATGTGCTTGTCATCAACATTCATGAGACCATCACACCTATAGCAATTCAGATAAATTTATTTGGGGGACTTTATTTTTTATCCTTTGGGAGCCTTCTACTCCAAAGCAACTTGGCTTTTGGAATAATTATTTTGGGCCTTTTATCTTCAATGTTCATATTAAAATGTATAATAGGTCTTCAGCCTTTGGTCTTCTTGAAGGAAATATACCTTCAAAACATTCCTATCTTTGGTGTTTCTATTTTGAAAATTGGCCTTTTATTTAGGCTAAGGACTTAGGCATTTACACTTGACAAGGGATAAATTGCTTTAATGCAATTTTGGGCACTAATAGACTACATAATCTATAGTATATATAATTTATTGTATATAACTATGGCATGTAGTGATGGCTTCATGATTATTAATAATGTGACTAGCTATATAATTAAGTATATTGATCTATTGATCTATGGATAATTACCTCAAAATAGAGAATGATGAGATTTAAATATTATGCATAGAATTTCACACAAATTTAAATGACACCACCTACCTTTCAAAAAGCTTCCTCTAAGAACAGACATTTTTATCTTCTCCTTTTTTTTTCTCCAATCCCATGCTACCTTCCCCTTCTCCTTTCTCCTCTCTATATTTTCCACCCTTGGCTCTTTTTATTTCTTGTATGGGGATTACATTTTGTTTAAAACTACCTTTCCTTTTTTATTTACTTTATTCAGTGATTTCCTTTTGTTTTTCCCCTATTTTTATAGAATCTTTCCAAAAGCCACTAAGTCTTCTTCTTCTCTCTAATTTTCTTTAAATCAAACTAAAAATTCTTATCTTATTCTATTTATCACTACCATTATTTTATTTTTTTATTTGTTTTTATTTTTTAAGTATAATAAAATATAATGACTTTATTTATTACCATCTTAGAAATGCTAATAGCATTAGGGTTTTATTGTTAATCTGATTAATGTATATAAAATCTATTATATTATTCTATTCTAAAATGGTAAATTAGATGTCTATTAAACCAACCATCAACATAATTAGGCTACACACAATACATTTAACTCCATGCATAACATCCATAACACAAACACATGATTTATTTCCACTTACAAGTATTAAATTAAAATAACACACACATATGCAATTTTTTAAATGCAGATATCGTAAAGAATGTATTAATGATAATAATTCAAATAATGCATAGGACATGTACTAGATAACATGGTGTGTGTGTGTGTAGGGTTATATCCATTTTATTATCATTCCTCAAAAAATACATCTATGTCACCCTCTCTGATGATGCTCTCCCTTCGTCATGCTCTAAAAGATGAATCTCTCTACATCCAAATCATGACAATAAGGTAGTTATTCTATACATCATAACATGTATATCATAAAATATTACTATAATAACAAATCAAAATGATCATAATGTAAGAATATACCATACATCTAAAATCATAGCAATAAAATCATGTAATTAAAGTAATGTTCAACTATTCCATAACAACATATAACTCATAGCTTAGTTAATATAACCAAATCAAATTCTCAACTATAAATATCCATGGATAATCAATTAAGTTTGTTTAGCGAGGAATCAGGATGTAACATCATTCCCCCATAAAGTTGGTCATCGTCTTGATGACACTTATTTAAACATAAGTTTTGAATTAAAAATATCATTTAACATAAAAATTAACATAGTATAACATATCAAATCAATCAAAAAAATGTATGAATCGCTTGTAGAACTCATCATAGTCCTCCCAATTAGCACTATCCTTTAATTATTGGTCCCATAAGACCTTGCACTGTGACATCTCTCTATTATGTAAATAAATTTTATAAACATCAATCACTATGATTGGTTCTACCATGACCACCCAAGGATCCAAAACTTGCAAAATATTCCAATCCAACGTGTGTGAAGGATTAGCTATATATATTTTAAGATAAGAAACATTGAAGACATTATGTAATAGAGATAGGGATGGTGACAATGTAAGCCTATACACTACATGATTGACCAATTATAACACCTTGAAGGGTCCCACATATCTTAGTGAAAGTTTTGTTAACTTCCCAAATTTAATCAAGCTCTTATCTAGCTTAACCCGTAAGAACACTTTATCACCTAATGAAAAATACCTATATATTCTCTCTAGATCAACATAACTCTTTTGTCTATCATTTGACTTCGTCAATCTTTACCTAATTAATCTAACTTGATATTCTATTTTTGAAAGCATCTCAGGTCTAAAGACTGGTCTATCTTCCAACCTATCCCAACTATTTGGTGTCCTACACCTTCTTTCGTATAATGGTTCAAATGGTTATATATTCAAAGTTGATTAGTATGAGTTTTTTTAAGCAAACTCAACCAATGGAAGATAATCTTTCCACTTGTACTTTTGATCCATGTAATATATATGAAAGAGATCCTCTAACACCTGATTAACTCACTTAGTCTAGCCATCAATCTTTGGGTGATAAGTAGTTTTGAACTTTAGGTGCATACCTAACACTGAACTCAAAGTTACTCGAAATCTAAAATTTATATTTGGATCACGATAAAAAATGATCTTCTCTAGGAATCCATACAACTGATACACTTCCTTTATAAACCTCTTTACAAGAGTAGTTGTATCATCTATAAAATTGATTGAAATAAAATGAGCTACATTAGTTACCTTATCAATTACAACCAAGATCATATCATGCTTATTTCGTGGCAATGGTAACCATTGGACAAAATCCATACTAATCACCTACCACTTCCATTTAGATATATATATGCAAATATAACAAACCAACTGGATGCACATATTAAAATTTAACTCACTAACATTCTAGATAATATGACATAAAGTCCACCACATCTTTCTTAATTCCCTTCTAGAAATATAGTGGTCTAACCTCTGTCATAATCTTGGTTACACCTGGATGTCTTGAATATGGGGCATTGTGTAGTTTCTTTAGTATTGTGCTCTATAGATTCTCTCAATTTGGTACATACATCATTCTATTGTAATTAAAAAGACCATCACTCTCTAATTTGAATCTTCTATAACTAAGATTTTGAGCATTCATAGATAGTGTGTTCCTAACTTGATCATAGAATTCATCTCCTGTCAAAAAATTGATCACTCAAACCCTGAAAGTACTCATGATAGTATCCACAACTGTTATGTACCTTTTATGACTTAGGGCATCAACTACTCTATTTTATTTCTCTTTGATATAGTTGATATCAAAATAATAATAAGAAAATTCTACCTAACATCTCTGATGAGCATTCAAATTTTATTGGGTGAAGATGCACTTCAATCCCAAGTTATCCATCTTGCGATCGAATGGTTTTCCCAACAAATAATGTTTCCAAACATGCAAATCATGCATAATTGATAAAATTTCTAGGTCATGGGAGCATAGTTCACCTCATAATATTACAACTTCCCTGATTAATAATCTACCAATGCACCATCTTTCATAAGGAATCCTCCTAGTCCATCCTTAGATGCATCTATGATCACTGAAAATTGACCATTGGGGTCAAGAAATATTAGTATTGGCATTAAATTAATCCTTATTTTAAATTCCTAAAAATATACTTCATGCTTATCTGACAAAATAAAACTTTGGTCCTTACACTTTAAATAGGTAATTCGATTATCTATTTTATAAAAATTTAGAATAAATTTCTTATAATAGCCTACTAATCCCATGAAACGCCTTACCTCGTGCACATTGTTTGGTGTTGGCCACTCCATAATGGCACTTATATTTTTTAGATCTATTAAGACACCATTTTTAGAGATAATATCTCCCATATATTGAAATCTCTCTTGGAAAAATGTGCACTTAAACAATTTGCCATATAACTCATGATTTCATAACTATTGCAAAACCAGCTCTAGATGTTGAAGATGCTCTTCATTCTTAATATATATAAGAATGTCATCAATAAATACTAAGATAAAATGATCTAGATAATCTCTAAACACACTTTTCATGAGATTCATGAATTTTGCTAAAGCATTTATTAACCCAAATGGTATCATTGTGAATTCATAGTGGCCATAACAAATCCTAAACATTGTCTTTGAAATATCTCCATCCCTTATCCTCAATTGATGGTATCCTAATCTTATATCAATCTCATAAAATATATTTCTCCTCGTATTTGATCAAAAAATATCATCTATAAGAGGTAGTGGATACCTATTTTTTTAAGTTTCCTTGTTTAACATTCTATAGTCTATGCAAAGTCCAAAATTCTCATCCTTCTTGACAAAGAGAATTAGTGAACACTATAATGACACATTTTGTTTGATCAACCCCTTTGATAAAAATTCTTAGATTCAAGCCTTTAATTCAACCAAATCGGTGGTTATCATCATGTATGGTACCTTAGACTTTGGTTCTAATCTAGGTATGATATTGATAGATAAATCACACTCACATCTAGGAGGCAATCTTGACAATTCATTAGGAAACACATCATGATAATTCTTAAGGAATGGATAATATTCAAGGTATGGTTCCTTATATTCCACCATCTCATCTACCTTGACAATAAATTATTGGCATCTTTTTCCTAAATCCTTATTGAGTTAAATAGTAGAAATGTGCCTAAGTCTCAACTCTATTTTTTTACTTTAAATTTGCATCTGATTTCCAAAATAATCCAAACACTCAACCTTATTCAAGTAGTAGTCAACCTTAGCATTATGTTTTTCAATCTAGTTGACTCCTAGGATCACATCATATGACCCTAGTGGTGTTACATATAGATCTACTACTATTGTGAATTCGAGAAACCTAATCTCTGATTTGACTAAACACTTATCAACCATGACTTTTTAATCATTACCATATTGTACTAAACCTACATTTTCCATTACTCTAACTCTTCTAGATATCTTACTAAGTATTTTAAGAGCTATAAAACATTTTGTAGCACATGTATCTATCAAAATGGAAATTTGATGTTCAACTAAAATACCTGATAGTTATATGGGTTAAACATGGAATTCATCTTTCCAATTATCAACTACCACATGAATACATTATTGAAAAGTTCATTACTTAGGAGTAGATCCTTTGTTCTTTGAGTGGTCTTGAGTACACTCATGAGCATAATGGTCATCTATGAAAATGAAGCAAGCTCCAGGTGGTCCTTTCTTGTTAACTTATTGGTTTCCCTTAAAATAATCTTTGAAACCATTACTCAATTTTTTGTTGACTAAACCATTATGGAATTTGGCATTCTAATTTTTGAAATGCCTCTTAGAGTCTCCACTCCTCTTCTTCTAGTTCTACTTTTTCAAATTTGGCTTCAAACTTCCAAACTTATCCCTAGCCTATGCAAGAGATTTTAGCTTTTTCTCTTGCTTGACTACCTTCTCGAAGACCTGGTCCATGTTAGAAGGTAGATGAATGTACACCTATCCACTAACCTAGGATTTCAATCCCATGATAAACTTCCTAATTTTAAACCTCTCATTTGTTTGTTATTAAGGTACATACTTTAAAATTTTGGTGAAATGATTCCAATACTCATTCATCGATAATTCACCTTGATTCAAATTTAAAAAACATGTAAGCTTATGGTGAAAGTATAACTTTAGAAGCCACCTTGATTTGAATAATTTCATAAATTGCTCCAATATAGTGGTGGTTGAGTTAAGATTCATTTCCAACTTATTTTTGTCCCACCATGTAGTTGATTCATTATCCAACTAAAATGCTCTCAAAAATACTTTAGTGACCTCAGAGTAGTTTTGAAGCTTGAAATACGTATCCATATTAATCATCCATACTTTAGCTCCATCACCCAAAATAGTTCCATCAAACTTAGGTGGACTCACCTTTTTCATATCTCTATCTAACTCTGCAACTACTTGAGCTCTTGCATCCTAAGGGTTTTCTTGATCAATGAGATATTATTTCAGTTCATCCTAATGTTTTTCCTCTTCATGGCCATGAACTTCCCACTTTAAGGCTGTAATTTGGTCCTTGGTTTCATTCATGGCTATGAGAATATGATCTAACTTTATTGCTTGATCAATGGTAAATCGGTTAGTATCAAATGGAGGGGTGTTGTGGTTGACATTTGAAGAACCCTCTCGAGATACTCTAGCTTTCACCATCTCTTTGATTGTAAACATAAAGATGCTAAAATTTTAGTAGACTCATTAAGTCCTAGAGTTTAAACCTACCTCTGCTACCACACATAACATTTCCACTAGGATCTATTTATAAATATATGATTTAAAAAATAAATTTAAACAACATATTCTTTCATTAGATTACACCATAGGAATCTAATTAGTGATCTAGATAAAACATTCTAAGTATGAAAACTATAAAATAAACATGTGACATCTATATGTCACTAATCATTATCATCATATGAAACACATCATAACTAAATATATAAATTAATTAAAGATATCTAACCATGATTGGTACTATCATACAACCACTATTATCAATGTACAATAAGTCAATAATTACATCTCATCAGGGATAATGTTTTAATAATAATAATTACAATACAATATAAAAGATACATGGCTCCACTGAGTATGGCTTCCCCAGATTCTAGTATCTATGGTAATCTCAAGTATCGTCTCCAAATAAGTATTATTTTAGGGAAGAAGAGCATAATTTGAGCACTTTTCCACACCAACCATAGACCATCGATCTCATGCACAATACCCCATTAGGGAATGGCCCTCCCTTCATGGATGAGTAGATAGTGATAGTGTGGAATCTAGAGAGATAAGTTAGTACCCATATTTTGTATGATTTATAATAGCATGTAGGGTACCATAAATAGATCCATTCTAACATGATATTGCATAAACATGTAAATCATACATATGAAATGATATTGTCTATCTAACATTACTTTAACCAAATATTTTAATAGTTATTGATCTCTAAGATCAGTCAAATTCATACATGTCACTTGATCAGATTACCTTCATCTGGCATTGGTGATGCTAGTAAGTTAGTGAAGTCTGTCTTACTACTTACTCAGTACCCACAATGCAAGATTTGGTTAATATAATTATAACCAACAAATTCATAAAAATTACTTCCTACTAGTAGGCATAAAACATGATAAACATATGAATAATCTAAATGCATACATTTAGTCCATCAAATATATGAATGAATTACCACTATATTAATTATGACATAAATAAAATAAGAAATACAAGTACAGTTCATACCATTTGGGTATATTACCCATTAGACTGTATATTTCTAATTTTCATAAGTAAATACAACATATTATATTCTATTATAAGCAATCATAATCCAGCATTCTCATGTACACTTTACTTAATTTCAATAGCTAGTCATAATAAAGAGTCATAAATCTAACAAAAAAATATAATCTTCTATTAAATCAACTAGTTACCATTCTAGGAGACTATATTCATATAGTTATAGTTATCTAACCCAACACACCAGTTTATGTCATATATTTATATGAATACTTAAATCCACATATGGGTATAATTGTTATATATAAGATATATAAATATTATAATTCATGAAGATAGTTGTTTGTTCCTACATGAACCTTTAGCCTAATTCCCATTGGTGTATTGGAGAATTTATATTATGTAAAATCTTATGAAAATTAGAATAAGAAAACTTTTCCACTAGAAAATCATAACATAATGCATGTGTTAGATTCTTTATATATTAAGGGAATAACATCCAACACTAGACTCTAAACTTAGTTACCAACATAATGAAATGATATACAATGGACATTTATAGTTGGATACTATAAATTTAGTGTACATATTATGATTAAATATGATTAACCTAGTATTCCATCCCCACTACATAATCCTACCATACCCATATTAACTAGCCAAGCAAATAGTGGAGCAAGTAGACTTAATATTATAGTATACAGTGATAATTAACATACGAGCTATCAAAGATAGTATACAGTGATAAATAATAGTCATTGATCTATGTATTTTTTTCAAAGTTAACATATTGTAATAGGAATAAATTTGACATGATTAAATAAGAGTCCTTGATATATACAAACTTTATATGTTAGCTACCACTTATGAAGTGATAAATAATCTTGAGTTAATAGTCCAAAGCAACAAAATTAATATATAATCATTTTTATATATAGATAACTTCAATTGATTATTCCACATCCCAAAGTTAACATACAAGTTGTATACTATGTTATGTATATTTGTAATAAAGATAGTTGTTATAATTATCCTACTAGTTATAATTAAGTAGATATAGTAGTGTAAGATAGTGGGTATAACTAGTTTTGGCTATAGTTTTGAATTTTATTAATCAAGTATGGAATATAACAAATCAATAATATATATTTATAAAATTTTATCTTACATCGATCATCAATTGATATCACTTATTTTATACCATTTACACCATTCATCAAACTTGATGTACACACTTCACTATAGTATATGTACTCAACTCATACATATAGACAAATAGTTGGTTTAGAAGTCATAACATACATTATATATATGGCATTAGTTTATACTTTCATTATATATATATATATATATTATATATATATATATATATATATATATATATATATATATATATTTGTTCTCTACCCAGTTTGTTATTTGTTAAACATTATATGCAAATAGGTACACCACCTATATATTCATAGTTATATTGTTAAATACAATATATTAGTTTGATGTTCATTCATGGTTGTATTGTTAGTTCCCCATTAATTTGTGTTATATTGATAAACAATATATATCAGATCATTCATGTTATATCCCTAGTTTGCCATTCTTTAAGTAATATGTGGATGTGTCCTTTATTTATCTAAGCACCCTACCAATTATTGGTATCAGATTATAAATTATTAAATATCCATAGACTCCTTGATTCCTAATATCCACGAGCGAGTTACTATGGACTACATAAATGGATAGCATAAACTATAGTATACATGGTTTATTGTATATAAATATAGCATGGAATGTTGACTTTATGATTACTAGTAATTTTACTAGCTATTTAATAAAGTATATTGATCTATGGATCTATGGATAACTACCTAAAAATAAAGAATGGTAAGATTTAAAGATTATGCACATAGAATTTTACACAAATTTAAATGACACCACATACCTTTCAAAAATCTTCCTCTAAGAACCTCCCTTTTGCTCTTCTCCTATCTTTTTCTCCAATCCCATGTTGTCTTTCCCTTCTCCTTTCTCCTCTCTATATTTTGCCCCCTTGTCTCTTTTTCTTTCTTGTATGGGTATTGCATTATTTTTTAAACTTCCTTTCTTTTTTTATTTACTTTATTCAATGATTTTCTTTTCTCTTTTTATTTTTTTTCTAGAATCTATCAAAAATCTACTAAGTCTTCTTCTTCTCTCTAATTTACTTTAAGACAAACTAAAAATCCTTATTTTATTCTATTTATATTACCACCATTATTTTATTTATTTTATTTGTTTTTGTTTATATTCATTTCCTAAATATAAGAAAATCTAATGAATTTATTTATTACCATCTTAGAAATGCTAATAGCATCAAGATTTTAATAGTAATCAGACTAATACATATAAAATTTATTCTATTCTTTTAATCTAAAATGGTAAATCAGACATCTATTAAACCAATCATCAATATAATCAAGCTACAACATTATATATTTGACCCCACACATAGCATCTATAATGCAAACACATATGATTTATTTTCACTTACAAGTATTAAATTGAACTAACACACACATATGTAATTTTCTAAATGTAGATATCATAAAGAACATACTAATGGTAATAATTCAAACAAAGCATAAAATATGTACTAGCTAGCATGGTATGTGCAGGGTTCTATTTGTTCCTCTGTCATCCCCCAACAAATACATCTATGTCAACCTTTTCAATGATGCTCTTCTTCCATCATGCTCTAAGGGATGAATCTCTCTTGCATCTAACTCATGATAAGAAGATAGTTAGTCCATACATCACAACATGTATATCATAAAATACTACTGTAATAACAAATCAACATGATCATCATGTAAGAATATACCATACAACAAAACTCATGGCAATGAAATCATGTAATCAAAGTAATATTCAACTATCCCATAACACCATATAAATCACAGCTTAGTTAATAATAACCAAATCAAATTGCTAACTATAAATATTCACAGATAATCAAGTATGTTTGTTTAGCGAAGAATAGACATGTAACAACCCATGTCCCTTGTATTGTGGCCCCTTGGCCTATCTTTTATGTGCCTCATGTGCTTGTATGTTTACTTATTTGTATGCTTCCACACCATGACACTTGTATTTTATTGTTACAAACATGTTATTTTTCGATGCCATAAGGGACCTCATACATCTACCATTCCTATTTGGGTTTCATGGTGGACATCATGCCTAACCCATATTTAGTTATTAAGATTTAGTGTTATACATTGACTACATATATCTTGACACCCTTGTGAAATGCTAGATTACAACATACATCTTACATTAATTATGTTTAAATTCATTTATATTCTTTTTTTATGTCTGTATATTATATTAGAATATCATGTGCATGATCTTGCTAACACATTTTGTAGATCTACCTCTTTAGAGGGTAGTTCTTACATAAGTTTCACAACTTCCCTCAAAAGAGGGAGCATTCATAGGGGTTTGTCACATAGATCAGGATCCTACATTGATATTCGTAGATACATTTCAGCACACAGGCTTAGTTTTATACATCAGGCATAGGTTAAACACAAAATAGAATAGAGACTCAGAACTTAATTCAAATCACTCATAAAGTAGACTAGGCATACATTAGCACCTAGATTGGAACACTAGCACCAAATGTCTCTAATTTCCACTACAAGACACTATTGTCCAGACCCCTAGCTTCAACACAATCCATATCATTTAGACTAGTACATCAGGTTTAATATATATTTACACAAATATAGTCATAGGTTTAATAGTTATATTCAGATTTTTCTCAAATTCATTCATTTTAGCTTAGATTTATACAAGTTGATCAGATTTGGGGGCATCATATGTGACATGATCACTCTAACATTCATTTAAATTTACATAGATTTAGTTATTACATACTCAATTTATATTCAATATACTTAGATACAAGATTGGGTGCATGTGTATGGCACATAGTTTCCATATAGTTAGCTACACATAGATTAATTAGATGGAATGAAAAAATCTATATTTTATCTACATTATATACACTTGATATCACATTCCAATTTATCACCAAATTCATTCCTTACTCCATCTATAGTGGTTGGCATTCTTGAGTGTCCAAGAGTCGCTTAATATACCCAAGTAGCCACAAAGATAACATACATAGTTAGATTTAATCAGTTAGAAACTTTCAACATTTTTTGTAGTAAAATTATAGATGGATTTACTTCACATGAGTGGGAAATGATGGAGTCATGGCCTACTTGAGTTCTTTATCCACCTACATGAGAGGGTTAGACACTTATAATCCTTTCCAAGTTATTCATAGAGATCAAGATCCATTGATCAAAGGTGAACAATGATGAAGTCAAAATCAGATTGAGTTCTTAATCCACCCATATGAGGATTGACCAAGCCATAAACTTATTCCAATTTATTCAATGATATGATCACTATGTACACTCGCATACATAAATTGTCACTAGGTTCATCCATTGGTTCATGTACTCAATTAGGTGTATTCATTTCTTTCCTCTCTCTCTTTACTCATCATTACTTAGTTACATAATTTAAGCATAGTCTTTTACTTTTGATCATATCTTAAACAAGGACTGATCCTTGCATGCTTTATTGTAGGATTTTGCTTTGAATCATATTCCAAATAGAATACCTAGATTCATATACTCAAATTTGCATACTTAGACTTAGCTACGTAGGATTCACTTCTAAGCTGAGTCTATGTACACTTCTTTTTTCCTTTATACTAGTCATTTTGCTTTGATGCATTACTAACATAAAATGGGGTCAAATGTAATCACCTAAAAGTGGTAATTAGATGATAAGAGTGTCACTTGAGTTAACATATTCCTTACTTATCTAAAGACCCTTAGACATATTTTTTCAATCATTGTGTAGACTAGAGTCATATAAATTCAATCAAAACATAGTCCAAAAATTATCTTCTTAGATTATAAACCAACTTAGTAGTTTTCCAAGTGGACATTAGTGCCACATTTGGGATACTCAACCACATGGTGCTAGTGTCCCTAATTGGGTGCCACTATCCTTAGCTCTAACTCTTCCTAATGGATACTTTTTCAAATATGTTCCCCTCATAAGGTAAGCCTAAGCACATTTTATTATCGACAAAAACTACAGATATTTATAAATACAAGTTTAATTGACCTCTAATCACTAGATGGAAAATAAATGCAAAATCACATACAAACCAAAGATAAGTTGAGGAAAATTGTCATATTTGATCCCTATTTTTCCCTGATTCTACATACTACCATCTATAACATCCCTAAGCCCATTTTTCATATATTTCCAAGTTTAATCACATTCAAGGCATCCATGTCCACTCTCATTAGAGCATTCACTTGCACTTGTATAATGCACTAGGTGGTATAACTACATCGATCTTGATCCCTCTTTAGAGTATTGGTATGTAGGCAACTCTCTTCACAACAGGGTGTTGAGGATGTCCATCCTATCGTACTAATGAAGACACAATTATTGATCATGCTATACTTTTAAGGAGGATTAGGGTTTGCAAACTAAATCAAGTTTTTTAGGCATAACACAGAGCTCTAGGTTTCATGCACATAAGAATAGGACGTAAAAACATGAGCATAGGTGCTCCCATAAAATATGAATAATCTCATAAAAGGGATATTAGTGCCACATTAAGGACACTACACAAGCATAGCACTATTGTCCATATGGGGCACTATTGTATAGTGAGTAGACAAACACTAGAATCCTATTGATGACACGGAGAACTGTTTAGAACTCAACTTTTAGAACCCAGATCATCTGCAACAATCACTTTTTAAATAATTATATATTTATGCCTATTTATTGTTATTTTAAGAAATTTAAAGAAGGTAATTTTCTTAACAAAATAGCACTTATTTATTGAAATTTATTTAATTGATTTAGACATCTCAACCCTTTAATCTAAATATAGGTTTTACATAGATAAACCCTAAGAGGTTAAATCATTTGGTGAACCTGTCTTACTTTGAATATCCCAATTTTTGTGCAATAATTTAGGGATACCTACTTATTATTTTTTTATTTTATTTTTAGAAATACTAGCTAAAATTAAATCAATTTCACATTACAGTTTCAATTTATTTGACTTATAATTTAAATTGGTGCAAATAAACCCTAACCCTAGACACACTTATGGTTTGTATCCTTTTCTATCTATACTTAGATGTTAATTCCAAAAATACCAGATTTGATGTTGTATTTAAATTTTACAAACTTTCATAGATTACTATTCTTCAAAGATTCAAAATATACAAAACTTATTTTCCTACCTTTTAAACTGTAATGGCAAAATTTAACAACAAAATTTATGAAACTGATAAGCAACAGTTAAAAGATTTTATGTCCAAAAATAAGGATATATAAGATGATTCATCAATATTCTTCAAGAGGAACTCCAAAAGACAATCAATGGTCAATATTTAACCCCTCCAATTAATAATGTTGTTACACCTCCAATTGGGCCAACTCAATCAACTCAGATAGCACAACCTAAGATTGTTATTCAACCATCAATGACATCTACACCACTTGTGGCTAGTTCTTCAAATTGTGATGTATAATACCTTATGCATGAAGTGATTACTCTATAGTATAAGGTGTTACATCTTGAGAAGGGAGCAAATAGGCTATCCCATGCCTTGGATTCCAACATTATCTTGCATACCTCTTTGGCACATCACATAGTATCAACTCCTTTTCAATCTTGTTTTTTGGCATGTAAGCTCACATTATATGATGGAAATGGTAACCTAGAGAATCACCTCATAGCCTTTCACATAGAATGCTTGGAATATGTGTCCAATGATTAGATTTTTATGAAGTTATTTCCAGCACAGTTTCAAGGATTATCCCCTATAATGGTTTTATGATTTTAAAAATCAATCTATCATGGCATTAAATATTTTAACTGACATGTTCTTATCATACTTATCTATCAACATTAGTGATAAAATATCATATGCATAACTGGCACATTTAAAATAGAAGTCAAATGAGCTTATTGCATATTATATCTTATGATACAAGACAATATTATCCAAATTGACTAGCCCCATAGAAGACAAAGAACTTAAGGATATATTTAAAAAGAGTCTATTACCAACACTACATGACGCTATCTTATTAAATAAGTTTCCTACATTTATTGATATATGCCACATAGTTAAGGAAAGAGAGGTTAAGCTCTTAGAAATGGGAAAATTTAAGTACACAAATGGATCAAAATCAACTATTAAGAGTTCAAAAAAACCTCCATATAAGGTCAAAGCCATAGAAAAAAGTGATCAAAAGGCCACAATCAATGCAATTTCTGAGCCTTAGCCCAGATTGATTTTATCTGCTCCTTGATGCAAAAACTTCACTAATATTCCAAAGTCACCAGAATGAGTTCTACAACAACTACTAGAATGAAATGTCATATCTCTCCCTCCCATTCAAGAGTTTGACATGACATGGACTCTTCCAAAGAGATATGATTTAAATGCATTATGCGAGGATCACAGGGAACTAGACCACATGAAAAGTAGATACATTAGCCTAAAGTACAAGATACAATATCTCATTGAGGCTAACATTATTAATGTCAACACACCCACAGAGGCACTAAAACAATAGGAAATAGAGGCAAAGACACTAAAGGTATTTTTAGATCCTTTCCCAAAACATACAACTAATGAGTTAGGGGGCACATAATTTGTTCACTATACATACCAAGTGTATCCACCACTAGATTCCTATCGCATAGTTATAAAGGAGACACATCCAATACATAACATTATTGGCATGTATACACTATAGTGCCACCTAAACCACTTATCACAATTTTAGAGTAGGATATTATGGAATATGACACAAATGTACATGTGCTTTTCATATGAACATATATATACCACCATCATATTTATAATGTTATGGTTGACAATAGTTCAAGCATAAACATGTGAACCATGACACTCTTAAAACACTTGGGATACATAAATTGATATATTCCCTATAGATACAGTCATTAATGGTTTCAGTCGCTATGTTCAGAACTCTATCAAGGATATTTTACTTTTATTATAGGTGGGACCAATGCACATAGCCACTCAGTTCCTAGTAGTAGTACCTAGTGTAGGTCTATTCAATATATTATTGGGTAGGCCATGGCTAAAATAGCTCTAATACATCCCATCTTTAGTACACATATTCTTTAAGTATATACATATTAATTAGGTGGTTAATATTGAGGGTGTCCCATATCAGTTTCAACATAGTTTCCAGATATAGTTCTAGCATAGACACCAATATAGTGCCAACACCATTACCAAATAGTATATGATTATCAGTTATAGTAAATATTATAGATATTATGCATATAACATAGTGTTCAACAAAGTCATTAGTTTAGGCTAGGTCTACTTCTATGGTATCTACATGTGTACATACTCTCCCACAGAGACCATTACTAAAGAGACCCCTACGTCAATGATATGTCATTAATTCTAGATGACCTTCCTCTAATCAGTTTACACTGAGTTTAGTTTTATTAGGGTATATGGGTTCTTATCACATAGGACCAACAACACTTATAGCTTCTAATTCTACTAGATGGGTCCCTAACACCCCTAAAATTCATAGGGCATCACAGTTAGTGCCACAACATCATAGCATCATTACAAAGGTAGATTTATACTTATATTATCAGGCACAATAGATCATGGGATCATAGTTTCCCTTTCACACCACATGCATGATCATAGTTCCCCTCTTCAACTTAGGTCACAGTGATAGTGAGTCTTCCATGAGACTCATTGGTTAGTATGGTTCCTACCCTTATACATACTTCCTTCTCTCTCTCTCAGTCCTTGTACATAGCTTATTTTCATTTTCTTGTACATATCTTATACTTAGAAAAAAAAAAACAATATAACATGTTAAAATATAAAAACATTCAAATATCTCAAAAATAAAAAAATTATAGATTATATGTATTGATATGTTTACATTTCTACTACTTACCATATATTTCACATTGCTCACTATCCTAATATAGTGGGTTTTATCATACACATATGCTTCACTTATTCTTGTCAAGTGTCTATAGATTACAGATAGGACTCTGTTCCACTATACTAATTTAGACCAGTTATCATCGACCCACTAGGGGCATTTGCATGGATCCAAGTTTATGTATTGATACATTTGCCTACTCAAGGGCATCTCATATACAGTTTTTATAACTAGGTTATATCTTTACATACTATGCATTCCAATTTATGAAATGATTTATCTTGATATTGATCATTGCCCTCATTACTCAATTTTTTTCATCTATCACTACTTAGACTTAGTATATACGCATCTTAGCATCTACATAGATTTGTACTACATAGTTATACATGCTTTCATTTCTAGATTTACTAGTTTAGACTTTATTGTGTTTCCTATGTTTCTTCCATCTTCGAGGGCATTTGAATATCCCATTATTCTTTGGTTCTACACCACTTCTATATTTTTATACCTTGGACATGTGCCCATATCCCTTGTGTGTGATTTCCTACTTATATATGTGGACATTTGAACATGCGCCCATATACTTTGTGTGTGATTTCCTACTTCTATATGTGGACATTTGAACATGTCCTTCTATGTGGATCTAAGCCAAATTTCATGTTGCTTGCATACATGGACATTCAAACATGTCCTTGTATGTCTTCATTCTCAAATTTAGTGACATCATCCCATGTCCCTTGTATTGTGGCCTTTTGGCCTATCTTTTGTGTGCCTCATGTGCTCATATGTATGCTTCCTTGTATGATTATCCATGATGACACTTGTATTTTCTTATTACGCACACAACAATTTTTTATGCCATTAGGCATCTCATGCATCTCTTGTTCCTTATTGGGATCCGTGATGGACATAATTCTCCATCCCCTTAGGTAGTTACTCAAATTTTCTATTATACATTGATTACATATATATTGACACCCTTATGCAATTCTATATTGCAACATACATCTCACATTACATACTTATGCTCAGTTTTATTTACATTCTAATGTTATGTTTATACATTGTATTAGAATATCATGCACATGCTTTAGCTAAAAAAAAAATCATAGATTATTTATAGGGTAGTTCTTATATAGATTTCATAACTACCCTCAAAATAGGGGGCATTCACATGGGTTTATCATAGAGATCAGGATCCTACATTTCCATTCACAAATGAATTCTAGCACACATGCTCAATTTTAAAAATCAGACTTATGGTAGACACAAAATTGAATAGAGACTCAAAATTTAGTTTAGATCAATCAAAAATTAGACTAGGTAGACATTAGCACCCATATTGGGACAATAGCACCATAGGGCACTATTGTCCACTATAGGGCACTACTAGCCAGTAGCCCTAGATTTAGGATAGTCTGGATCATTTAAACTAGTACACCATGTACAATATAGATTTACGTAGATACATTCACAAATTTGATAGTTATTTTTAAATTTAGCTTAGATACATTCATTTTAGCTCTGATTCATACTATTTTCTTATATTTTGGAGCATCATGCATGGTATGATCACTCCCACATTTAGTTTAGTTACACATATTCAATTATTACATACTCAATTTAGATTCAGTACATTCATATACCATATTAGGGTCATATTTTCATCACATGGTTTTCATATACTCACACACAGGTTGATCAGATGGAATGGAAATCTCCATATCATTTTGTACACTGTATACACTTGCTATCACATTCTAGGTTGTCACCAAATTTTTGACTTACTCCATCTTTAGTGGTTTGCATTTTTGAATGGCCTAGAGCCACCTAACATACTTGAGTGGCTATGAAGATGACATACACAATTATATTTACTTAATTAGATACTTTCATCACTTTGCATAGTATAGTTACATATGCATCTACTTCACATCAGTGGGCAAGGATGGATTCATGGCCTAATTGAGTTTTTTATCCACCTACATGAGAGGGTTAGACACACTTACATTCTTATTTGAGCTATTCATAAAGATCAAGATCCACTGAGTAGGGGTGGGTAATGATGGAGTCAAAAC